>JAGXJF010001458.1:0-22500 GCA_019208055.1 Stipa capillata
CAGCCCACTGCCCTTCCGCCATAGCTTTTTCCTCCAAAAGTGTGGCGGGCTTTTTCCCCGCCACACCGCTCGGGCGCGCCACACTTCACACATCGTGCACCTCCAGACCTCCCACCTCAGAGAGAGAGAGAGAGAGAGAAGAAGCCTCAGCTCGCCTCCCCTCGCCTCGCCTTGTCCTCGCGTCGCTGCTGCTCTGACTCAAACTCGTGGAAGAGGCGGCAGCCAGCGCAGGCATCCAGAAGGTGGGCGGCACCTCCGGCTCCTACGCCGTGAGCGCCGCGCAGGCGTCAGCGACGTGGCAGAGCACATCCTTGGCGGCGGCGGAGGCGGCGGTGGCGGAGGCGGGGCCGCGGCGGAGGGATCTGGAGAGGGGCTCATCCCTTTCCCAACCCGCGTGCACCCGCGAGCACCGCGACCTTAGGTGAGTGCACGGCAGTCCCGTGCTCTGATTTGCCTCACCGAACCCTTAGCCCTAGCTTCAATTAGAGGAACATACGAATCTGCAGAAGCATCTAATAGCGATTCTGAGAATCAGTCCGTCTTCGTCTTAATCCATCCATTTTCGGTGGTCAACACACAATAGAATATGTTTCTTTTTGATCGGATTTAGACAAAAGTCCTACTTGGCTAGGATGTTCTCCGATTAGTCTTCTCTCTCTCACTTGCTGATCCAGGCGGCCTTTTCTTCTCCACTACAGGTATTGAAGCGGGGGCAATACAGAGGAGAGGTGGAAAAGGAAGTAGAGTTAGGTTCTGTTCTTGTGCGTAAGCCCTCCGTCTATTCGTGAACTCCTGGTGTTCCTCCCTACATTTGGTCAAAGAGGCAGCACATCAGAGAAATAAAAGGCAGAGCAGTTGGGGAGGAACAAAGAAGAAAAGAAAGTTAAAGTCACGAGGTGAGGGTGTTCAGAGAGATCTCACTTTTCTCCCTTCCAAGACGTTTTTCCTTGTGTTTTTGGTATGTGTGTTTGTGTGTGCTGCTGATTTTGTTTGTTTTTCTTTGTTCTTTCCCTGCCTTCTTCCTTTCTTTTGGTACGCTTCGGTACTCTCCACTCAGAGGAGAAGAGACTGTAGAGTATTTCCAAGATGGTGGACTGGTTTTTGCTCCTTGACTGCTAGATCTTGTGCTCCTGTACAGCAATGAGAATTTGAGCTGGAATTCACACTTCACTCCAAGGAGTAACTTGTGGGGGAAAACAATCTTCGTGGTAAATTGATGATGCGCAATTTCTGAGATGCTGCAGCAGGGAACTACAAAAGGGATTAATTCAAAGTGCTGGTGAATTTTCTTTCCTTGATATCTCCTTGTCCACTGAAATGGCTATTTTGTTTGGTTAATCTTTCTTATTCTCCCTTCAGGACAGAGAGGGGTTGGGTGAGCGGGGTGCGCAGTGGACAGAGGTGATCTCCTGGGAGCTCAGAGCATTCGTCTACCACACCTTGCTAGTAACAACTTCTTGGCATTTGCTCCGTATTTGCATTTATCCATTTTTCCATAGATAGTTTTGTAGCTCAATTGCATGACATTGGCATGGGAAGGCTGCAAATTTGCTTTTAGTGAAGCTCTATTGTATGGTGG
Source organism: Stipa capillata (assembly GCA_019208055.1). NCBI lineage: Eukaryota > Viridiplantae > Streptophyta > Magnoliopsida > Poales > Poaceae > Stipa > Stipa capillata. The sequence continues at coordinate 1,580 of JAGXJF010001458.1, forward strand.
ATCATTGGCATGTATACTCTTTTGTCATCTATTTGTATTGGTACGAGAGTTCTTTTTCTTTTACTGATTCCATCCTATTTCTTAAAAATATGTGTTAGATGGATCAAAGGACATTATATTTACAGTATTACTTGGACTACTGCCAATACATGTGGAGGAGAAGAATTATTGCCGGTATTCTTGTGTGTCTAACCATGTACTGGTATAGAATTAATACAAGAAAAAGGAAAAGAATAACATATGCACCCATGGTTGATAGAGATGTGGAAAGATTGAGACGTCTAAATCATTTGTACCATGGAACTGAGGCCCATTGCATAAGTGAGCTGCGTATGAGGAAAGTTGTCTTCCACAAACTGTGTGCTGAGCTTAGATCACGTGCCCTATTAGAGGAGACCTTTCATGTGACAATAGAGGAACAAGTTGCCATGTTTATTCATGTTGTGGGTCTAAACTGGACAACCAGATCAATTGCCTTCGCGTTCATCAGATCAAGTGAGACTGTTAGTAGGTATTTCCATCTTGTTTTAGATGCCTTTTTGATCCTTGCCCGTGACCTCGTATGCATTAGATCTGTTAACACACACCCAAAGATAACAAATTCCACTGGTAGATTTCACCCTTACTTCGAGGTACATCCAAATTGATAATCACTATTTCAAGTATAGTATAGATGTCATGTTCATCTAATTGACAAAAAAAACTTGTCTATTTTCGTAGGGATGCATAGGTGCCCTGGATGGTACACATATACCAGCGTGTGTACCTATCCATATGCAAGATCGGTTTAGGGGTAGAAAGTCCTTCACCACCCAAAATGTGCTAGCAGCGGTTGATTTCGACTTAAGATTCATTTATGTTCTTGCTGGATGGGAGGGCTCAGCCCACGATTCTTATGTGCTTCAAGATGCTCTATCACGTCCTAATGGCCTTAAAATACCAGAAGGTAGGATTCTAAACCAATAACTCCAATCTAAAACTTCCATTTAGTTGTTACCTAACTAATCTGCACGAAATAATGATGTAGGTAAATATTTTCTAGCTGACGCTGGATATGCAGCAAGACCTGGTGTATTACCCCCCTATCGTGGTGTTCGATATCACCTAGAGAGCCAGAGAGCACAAGGGAGTTATTCAACCTTCGCCATTCACAACTTAGGACAACTGTTGAATGAGCATTTGGTTCCTTGAAGAACCGTTTCAAAATCTTTGCAAGTCAGCCATTCTTCTCTTTAAAAACACATGTGAAAATTGTGGTGGCTTGTTGTGCGCTACATAACTGGATCTTAGAGGACGGTCCCGATGAGTATGTGTACGATGATCTTGCTTGGTACGCAGCCCTGCCACGGAGTGTAAGAACCCGTAGTGATATGCACCAGGAGAATGTGGCATGGGCAAACAAAAGAGAAGAGATTGCTCAAAAGATGTGGGAAGATAAAGTAGGACCAGCTGTAGCTTAGATGGAACATATGGGAGTGCTGTTTTATTTTATTTCATTGTATGGAACATAGGAGTGTGATGATTTATTATTATTCTGTTGTATGGAACATATGAGTGTGATGATTTATTATTTCTTTGAAATGTCTCTTGTCTTAGAAAACAGCAATGACTAAGAGAAAGTTGAAGGTTGATGATGTTGCATCCTCTCGTGAGAGGACCGTGACCTGGCATGACGATCAGAAGAAATTCATGCTAGAGTGATACATCGAGTACATGAAAAGACAACATGTAGGCTTCAGGTTCAAGAAGAAACATCACATGTTGTGTACTGATGCTTTGAATAAGAAGTTTGCAATGGGGGTGACTATTGATCAAGTGGACTGTCAATACAGGCACTACAAAGAAAATTGGAAGTTTGTTGCAGCAGCATTGAGCAAAAGTGGCAACTCATTTGACCATACCAGATGTTTGCTGACTATTTCTGAATCTGAAAAGGCAAATCTTTGTGTAAGTTGTTTGCACTCAATTCAATTACATGTTCTATTTCAGAACTTACGTACATGATTTAGGAATTTACATGAATTGGAGGTTCAGGGTTTTCATACTATGGGAAATATCTAGTGCAAGGCATTTCTCAACTATTTTCAGGTTCCTTATGATGCACTGCTGTGATGTCTTGCCTAGCTAGTGCATCGGTTTAGTGTTTTGTTGTTCTTGAGGTCATTCTATACGAAACGCCTTTGTACATGGCCCTTCTAAACCTGCCATATAATTGGGTCCTGAAGTCTTTTGCCCTGTGGCTCCACATTATGAAGCTCAGCTGCTATGAATATGCAATGTATCCCCCTTTATGTACTATTGTCTGCTGATGACCATAACTTATTTAATGAGCATCTGTGATGTCTAGCTCATACTTTTATTTTGATTCAGTCCAACTTGAGTATTTACCAACTTGACTTGTTTGCATTGCAATGCAGGACAGAGCAAGACACCTGCTCTCCAAGCCCATCAAGTTCTTCAAGGAGATGCAGGAGCTATTTGTAGGATGTAGCGCTGATGATTCCTTGGCTATGGATCAGAACACATGCATGGATGTTAGTGACGATTTAGATAGTGACGATTCAAGAGAGCTACTTGACCTCAATGGCTACACACACCCTGAAGACACACTTGGTGAGGATTCCGACACTTTGCCAACTTCAAGCAGGCATGCAACTGGTGATAACAGCTGCTCCTCCAACAATAGTCGAGCTGGTAAGAAGCGTTCAAGAGGCAACGACGGTCTACCAACTAAGAAGCCATCAAAGAACAAGAGTCGTCTTGCGGAGTGCAATGATGAAATCAAAGATACGCTGAAATCACTTCGTGACACGCTTGCTGCCACTGCTCCTCCCCAAATCCCACAGCTTACTGATCCTCATGCATCTTTGTGGCAGAGACTAGAGGCTATCCCAATGACACCAGATCAGAGAATTCTTGTCGGAGAGCACCTGTCTTCCAACAAGAATGTAGGTAAGCGTGGCTGGTTGTGCAACGCTCGCGATGATACTTTGCATGCCTGGGTGTGCAAGTTCTTATGTGACAAAGAAGGTCTTAACCTCTGAAGTTTAGCTATGTGCTTATGAATGTTGGCTGGAAGTTCTCTAGTAGTAGTTATGCAATCATTTTGGATGTTGTACTCTAGTATGGTGTATTTTGTTAATCTGATGGGAATATCAGATATGTCAAGTATTGTATGTGTGTATGTCTTGTAAACATACATGTGTATGCAGTGTCCTGGAACTGAAAGCAATGTGCTTTGGATGGTTGATAAAATTTGCCTGGCTCATATCTTGCTATGAGTTTGCAAGTGCTTGTTTCTTTGTTATTTTTTTCAGCAGACGATCAAGAGACCTAGGACTTTACAAATGCTTTGGAGGATCACTAGGCTGAAATTGCTGGCTGGGACCTTGAAGCTCAAGGTACTAGTGTTTCTGTATTCTTTGCTCACCTCTCATTTATTATCCATTCTACAAAGTGCAGGGCATTACATATGCTGTTCCTTACTCCCTAGGAAACCATGCTCAGCTCCGAAGTGGAATGAGATGATAGGAAGTGCCATATATGTTTGGCAGTTTCTTAGCACAGGTAAAATCATGTCTCCATGCTTGGTAGTCGATTATGAGTTCTAGTTGTGCCAGCAATTTGAGAAAATGCAAACACTACCTTTGACTGAGTGAGATCATGACTTTGAGTTGTGCCAGTAGTTTTTCATGGATGATGTATAACTTGCTCATCTTCTATTTTGCACTAAATCTTGCTTCCTTGGTAAATATAGAATAAGTCCATGTTTGCGTGCAAGAATAGACAAACTTATGTGTATTCTTTCCATATATTAGGTTCACTTTTAGTACAAACACAATGAACCCTCAAGAAACAAGACTGGATTGGATTATAGTTTCAGACATGCATTTGTACTTGAGATAATTCATGAACCATCTTCTGCAGCTGATTTATTTTAAGATCATTCAGTGTTTCTTACCAGCCCATAGTTTCCTAATTCTCCATACTTCCGTAACTTCCTCCGCAGGGTTTGTGACCTGAGCCTCGATGGACAGCTCTGCCAATGGTTCTTACTCGGTTTTCCGTATTGTTCCTCCCTGGATCAGAGTGAACTGCTGTTTATTCCTTTTCTTTTGTTATATTACCCGTCATCTCAAATAAGAAGGGCAGTGTGTGCTCTGATTCAAAAAATTGATGTTTGTTTCTGGGACATATTTTCAAATACTTTCATGTCACGGACCCGGGGATTCCATATGATTAGGGGAATGATTATCGCCAAGGACCGAGAAGTCACCCAACATACCATACGCACTTACGTCGTATGTATCTATCACCGTTGGGTAACCCGACACCGGACCCACATACCATACGCGCTTACGTCGTATGTATCTATCACCGTGGGTCAAGCCGGCCAGAAGCGACTAAACTTCCCAAAACCACATACAATTCCTGATCCGGTAAAGGTTTAACGCCGCTCTTAAGCTCACAACGTAAAATGAAGTCGGAGGAGCCCGACAATCGCACCCTCACCCTAACCTAGCCCGAAGACTAGTGGGTCGCTCGAGAGCCCGGTATGACTATCCACACCCTGCCTAGCCAGCACTGCATCTCAATTAGCGGGTCACTCGACCGATAACACTTCACGAAATGAGCACTAAGAGAAAGCATCACTCCTTTACGATCGAATCCATATACTTCAAACATACACGCATTGTATATGGATCGATCACAGATAACAACTTCATATCACAGGTCAAACTCTAATAACAAGGAGTTAAAAGATACATAGTTTGCCTCTTACCCGAGAGAGGTTAAACAACATATAATTTACCGCTCGAAGGCTGTTTACAAGTCTTCGAGATCCAAAAACAGCAAACAAGACAAGAGTAAAATCATGGGATGGCAGCCCCACCATCCCCATATGAAGATTCAAAACCCACAACGTTCGACCGTGAAGGATAAACTAGAGCCTAAGCATCCGTATCGACATTTTCAGCATCGTAGTACTCACCGATACTAGGATCACCTGCAACAAGTTCGGAATCGAATTCCGTAAGTACTTTCGTACTTGCAAGTCACATTTATAGACTCATCCCAATTCAATTTCAGCATAGCATATGACATGGAAGAAAGACTAGCATTGCACATTGCCATAAACAAGTAAACTTGACATGAACATAATTGATAAGCCAATATCCATATGTACCATCATGTCCAAGTTAAATTTCAGATTTGCATACAGCAATCCAAGCAAGAATTCAATTTCAGATTTGAACATATAGCAATTCAAACAGAATTCTATTGAACCAAATCCATGAGCAGGTGAAATTCAGACAGAATTCCAAAACTAATCATTTCATCAATGTCAAACAGACAATTTGATTTCGATTTCTAGTTGAACCAAAATAGGTTTCAACCAATTGTTTGAGCCAACCCAACAGGGCTTGGTCTCAAGGTCTGACTAACTCGATCAGAGTATAGCCAAGTGTGTAGTTGGGCTGAACTATCCGAACTTGCCCAATGCGGAAAACGAATTGATAGGGTGTAAGTTCAGGGTTGCGCAACCGTGACTTCCCACCTCTATCACAATCATTCCCGCCGCAGGTGACGGGTAAAGCCCTACGAGACCGGTATCGGTCTAGGTTCACCTAGCCGATCCATCTATAGGCGTCGGTACCCCAGCTCTCACAGCTCAGCTTTTAGGGTTCCATTATTTGTTAGTCCAATTAAAAGGTCACCGCTGACCTTGCAACACAATTGAACCTAACATGCTAGTGATTCGCCATCACATAACATATCATCATCAAAGCATAGCAATCAAGTATTTCATCCAAATCACAAGCATAGCATGAAAAGAATTAAATGAATCTTAGCGAGCCACTTTGTGAACTTGCCTTGCTGGGATTGATCTAGATCACAATAATAATCGGCTTCGTTATACTCCTCGTTGCTCGATTCTACCAAATTGAAACCCAAAATACCGAAACAAGGCAATAAGGAACTTTAGTCAAAACCAGCAAGTATAAAGGTTCAAAAATGCATGAGGTGAACCCTAACATGTAGAAGATGCCTATATGAAACTCATGCAATTGGATTGGTTCAGTTTGCACTACTACAACTTGAGATATGTATTTGTGAAGGGTATAATTAGTCATTAGAGCTATTTAACATATTCTTCTTTTAAATGTTGCACAATTGGGATATATATTAAGAGAATGCTATGTTGAAATAAGGATGAAGTTAAATCTTGATATGGGATGGGTTTCCGATCAGAGCTAGTATGAGAGTTCAGTTATTCATGCTTGACATATGGTTTGAAATAGGTCACACTGAATTTCAGGAATGTACATGAACGGTAGTATGATTGAGGGCTACAATGACTAGTTTCTTTAATATTCCTTGTCTTTCTCTTAGTAGGGAACACATGTTAAATATTATCTTGCTGGAAATTACTTGTGGACTAGGACAGCCGTGCATGGTAAATAATAGAATCAGCAGTAATGTTTAACTGGATCTAGAAAGTGTGGTTGACACGACAGGAGTAGGTTAATTACTAACCATTAACAGGTTCAATTAATTTATAGCCACGAATTCAACTAACTGTTAATAGAGTCATCGGTACACCGATAGGTTTGAATTTCCCTAGTGACCAATGATCCTGCACATTAGTTGCGTATCTAATGTAGTGTACTAAATTAGCTTATTTTACATGTAATAGTGGTATTTAGCTAATCATCTTCATCTCAATCGAGCTCATGTGACAAAGGGAATCTCGATGAACTAGGTACACCATGTAGGTAATGACCATAAATCGGTACTGATCATGTATCCGTCTAAAAACTATTCAGTTTGGAACCAATGAGTAAGGCATTACTACATCCATGCCCTAAGGTCACCAGTGCATTACTTGTAGTAATTGATGCTTAAGGCCTGCCTTAATCCGACATATAATTTGGATAATTTGGTCTTATCGGCAGCATTTCAGGCATGGTCAATTAACTATTATTTGCTCGCATTAGCTATGTCGGACACGGGTGGTTAATCAAACCGAATGGACTAACGGATCGTTTAAGTAATACACTTAATTGTGATAACCACTGACTATTTCTAGTCTTAATCTTGATTGCACAGATTATCAAACTTACTCAAAAACAGTTCTACGTCAATTAAACTTTTAACTCGCGGTATGGCATGTCCGGTATCAAGTAATCAAACAGATTAGCGGGTTATTAGATACATTTTAATCCAAATCGTCTGAGCAAACCCGGTCAGGCCGTCGGCCACGAGGCGAAGAAGAACATTAGTCCGGCGACATAGAGAAAAGAGTGAAGAGGAAGGAGGCATGGAGCTAGGGCCTTACCCCGAGATGACTGGCTCGAGGCGGAGGGGCAAGGGTGGTTGTCGATGGGGTCACCGGTGGTCGGTGGAGCTCCGGTGGTGAGCGGAAAGGGCGAGCAGCGATGGGTCCGAGGCGGTGCTTGGAGGCAACCTGCGGTGGAGCGCTTCACGGAGGAGGCGGTCGGCAATGGGGAGCCGAGAGGCGGCGTGGAGATTTCCAGAGGAGGCGGAGGCACGCCGGTGGGAGGGCGGTGATGGAAGCCGAGGCCTGCTGGCCGACGGCGGCTCGCTGGTGCTGTCGTCGGCGGCGGTCGGTCCCGAGGTGAGCACGAAGCGCGGGGGGAGCAGGAGTGCGGCGAGCGGCGCTCGAGCAAGGGAGCAACGAGAGCGACGAGGTGGGAGGAGAAGGACAACGCCCAGCCGCCGGTAGCGGCGGCCTCAACCGAGGGCGGCGGCGCGTGGTGCGGGCGTGAGGCGGGAAGGCGAAGAGGCACGGCGGAGGTGGCTGGCCACCGGTGAAGGGGGAGACGGCGGGAAGGCGCACTGGCGGCGGTGGTTTGTGGGAGAAGGAAACCGGAGCACCCGAGGGGAGGGGGGCCTTTTAGCCAGGAAAGAGAGAGAAGGCGGGGACTCCGGCGGGGGCGCTGGCGTCGGACACGTGCCCGGCCACGCGGCAGTAGGGGCTGCGGACGGGACCTGCGGGGAGGAGGACACGGCGCGGCGGCGCCTGAGGAAGAAGGGCGTGCGGGGAGGAAAGGAAAGAAGAACTGGGCCGGCGGCCCAGGACGGGGAGAAAGGGGGAAAAACTTTTTATTTTCTTTACCGTTTTTCTTATTTTATTTGTAGTTCAAAAATGTTAGGGAGGATTATTCGAATGGGAGTTTGAAATCAAACAAAATTTGGACCAAATTTTCTAAGACATTTGTACTTCCTCTTTTCTTTGTTGTTTTGGTTAGGGTTTTTCTACATTGATAGGCAAGAGATGTTTAACAATTTTGAGATAATTTTAGGAGGGTGTTTGCTAACTAAACCTTCCTCTGAAAGATTTTCATATGAAGTTAACATGCTTTTGGACCATTTTACCAATAACAAAAATCGAAGAATGTCCTAAGATAAGATTTGAACCAATAGAGATTTTGAACCATAAATCCTTGCGACATTAAATTCACCATTCTATCTCAAATTGATCCTAGGACACTTGTTAAATGTTTTTAATCAGCGTCATTTTTTTTTGTAGCGATCTATATGCATACGAATGAAAATCTTAGTTCATTAGCCAAGTGAGCTCTTGCTGATCTCAAGATGATATAGAGATTATTTAGAGGGTCTTTACATTTCACTGCCGATATTTAGGGATGGACGCGGCAACGCGCGCTTTTACGTTCTAGTTAATTGTTATTATTGTTGTTAATTGTTATTATTGTAGGTTAATGGTTTGCTCTATAGTTTCATGATCCATTTGAACCACAATGTAAAGAAAATGTGGCAGGAAACCAAACACTTGCTAATGTTTTTTGCTAAACATCTGTGGCAGCAAACCAAACACTTGCCAGAATTTTTTTGCCACAGTTTAGTGACCAACCAAACAATCTTTCTTTGTCAAAAATGTGGCAAGCCACAAGTGTGGCAATTACTACAAATTTAGTTTGGCAAAACATGGCCGGCAACCAAACAGCTTCTAAATCTTCAGGTCATATAAGAACAAGTATAAAACCAACTAGCAAACTGATACTGAAATGTTCAACCTCACACTGGTCGACACAGGAGCCGTGTCCAACACTTGCTCTCCATGGAGTCGAGCAGCCGACTACGACGGCCATATGTCCACACACTGCATAAAACCGCGCGCAAACCACCGAGCCAGCAAAGCCACGCGCTCGTCGGCCCGTTCGAGCCAGCAAAGCCACGCGCCCCACCCAAATCCCCCGAAGCCGCCGCCTGCCGCCGGCCTTGATGCGCCTCTGCTCCAAGCTCGCCGCGCTGCTCCAGAGCTCCCGCCCGTTCACCGCCACCGCCGCCGCCGCGTCCGTATCCGCGACCGCCACGGCGTCCGCCAACGGGATGGAGGAGGCAGCCGCGGGCCCGCTTCGAACGCGCGTGTGCATCATCGGGAGCGGGCCGGCCGCGCACACGGCGGCCGTCTACGCTGCGCGGGCCGAGCTGAAGCCCGTGCTCTTCGAGGGCTGGCTTGCCAACGACATCGCGGCGGGCGGGCAGCTCACCACCACCACCGACGTCGAGAACTTCCCGGGGTTCCCGGACGGCATCCTCGGCATCGATCTCATGGACCGCTGCCGCGCGCAGTCCGTGCGGTTCGGGACCAAGATCTTCTCCGAGACCGTCACCTCCGTCGACTTCTCCTCCCGCCCCTTCCGCATCGCCTCCGACGACACCGTCGTCCACGCCGACACAGTCGTGGTGGCCACCGGCGCAGTCGCCCGCCGCCTCCATTTCACCGGCTCAGACGCGTTCTGGAACCGCGGCATCTCGGCGTGTGCCGTCTGCGACGGCGCCGCGCCCATCTTCCGGAACAAGCCTATCGCCGTGGTCGGCGGCGGCGACTCTGCCATGGAGGAGGCCAACTTCCTCACCAAGTACGGCTCGCGCGTGTACATCATCCATCGCCGCAATGCCTTCCGCGCTTCCAAGATCATGCAGGCCCGGGCGCTCTCCAACCCCAAAATCCAGGTCGTGTGGGACTCCGAGGTCGTGGAGGCCTACGGCGGCGCTGACGGCGGTCCGTTGTCTAACATCAAGGTCAAGAACTTGGTGAGCGGCGAGGTATCCGACTTCCAGGTGGCCGGGCTCTTCTTTGCCATCGGGCACGAGCCAGCGACCAAGTTTCTCGGCGAACAGCTCGAGCTCGACTCCGATGGGTACGTGGTGACCAAGCCCGGCTCCACGCACACCAGTGTGAAAGGGGTCTTCGCCGCCGGGGACGTTCAGGACAAGAAGTACCGCCAGGCCATTACTGCTGCCGGATCAGGTATACTAAGCTTTCTTGTACTTTGGTGCTATTTTAGTTAATGTATCTGAGAGTTGTGGGTAAGTTGCCTCTTGATGATGATGATTTTAATTACGCTTGAAATCAGTACCAGTGATGGGTATCCACATTTGGATAAAACTACAATTGAACACGTTGTTGCGAGATTTATGTATCAGCCCACTTCAGTTTGACCATCAACCTGGACTCACTGGGGTCACGTTCTGCATTTCGTTAACTAGCATCCTGAAGAACACTGTCCACCCTTGACCCATAAATTTTGGACACAGGCTATATCATTTCTTGACCCGGTCAATCCATGTTCCTGGTAGTTATATATCTGAGCATACTAAGTAATTTGATGATGCATCCACTGTTGAACTTGAAGATAACTATAGTGTTATGATGTTGTATATTGTGGCCGTTGTTGTAAGATGATACATTGACTGCTGCAGTATTCCTTAATGGCAACGGTTTATGAAATCGATTAAAGAAACCAAACTACTGGGCTGGCTCTTGCCTGACCTTACGGTTGGAATTTGGGGAGCAGCAATTGCATAGTCTTGGTTGATTAGGTTATTCTAGTGACTAAATAATAGGGAATGTATCTTATGCCTAATGCCTCCATTCTGTCTGCATCCAAAGTGATCATACGAAAAGAGTTATTATGCTTTCAAGGTTTCTTAGGAATATAATACAGGAGATGCTCTTCATTTAGGTCGTATACATAATGTTGCTTTCTAGAATTTCCTATGACCAGATTGGGGTAGCTGAAACTTAGATCTTTGGGCATGTTTGGATACTTTACCAAATTTCTGTGCTAAGCAAAGAAAAACCGCATGAGCCAGGTTTTTCCATCTAGAGCTTTTTGTCAAGGTTTCTCTTTTCATGGTCTTTGCCTGATGCCTGATGGAGGCATTCCCTGTTTTATTATTTGCCGACCTTGTAAGAATTCGAGTACAGGCTAAGACTCACCAAACAGGGTCTTTAGAACATATGCTTGCTCCTTGTTCATGTCATGAGATTCCTTTTCTATGCTATTGTTTGTGAATGACATTCCAAGAGCAGTGGACTTCAGAGAGTTTCACAGCTAAAGCCAAAATGGTAGCAATTAAGCTCGTGAATATCTTTTTCTTAAAAGATAGCTCATCAACATCCCAATTTACGGTATTGTGTTTGCAAAAGTATTGGCCAGTCATTTTACACTTTCAAAACTTGTCACTATTACACAAAAAACTCAGGTGCAACTGTACAGTTATCCCAATGTGGCTGGTATTGTTAATAAATCTAGATAAAGTACTTAGACAATTAAAAGAGCAGATGAAATTTGCACCAAGGGCAGTTCTTATGCAACATCTATTTTGGAGTTTGGACTAGTGTGTGCAGGCTGCCTTATGTGGATTACAAGCTACATATAATCTCTTTTAATTGCAAATAATGTTTTGGAACTTGGAAGCTTCCATACTAAAACTTTAACCTACAAAAATCTGTATAAGAATGGTTGAGTTGTGCAAATTATGGGTTGTTGGGTGATGATCTGGCTATGAGTCGTTATTAGGTCAACTTTTCTGTGACACTTCTGTTGAACTCTTTTAAGCATTGGAATCATCACAGGCACATTTGTCAACATTGAAATCACCATGTCCATCAGGCATCAGGCATTTGTTTTAGTTGATTTTGTCAGACATGGTGTAGTTGCATCACCTTGGCACCTGTCATTTGCTGTCAGTACAGGTTTTGGCCTTGTGTTTTGTGTTGATACGAAGCATTGTGATACTACCAGGACATAGTTCAGTACTTTCATCATATGCCCACAGTAAAGGGTGACAATAACAAACTGATGAAGTTAAAGCATAGAAGCCTATAGTGAAACAGTAAAGGTCACCAATTAAATATGTATAACCACCTCTGTGGCTGCATCTATGTGATTCTTGATTTAAGAAGATACGATAAGGGAAGTATATCAAAATGTAGGATAAGGGCGCTGCCATTTTTCAAAAAAGTTGTGGCAATTTCTTTCGGAAGATTGAGCATAGAATGCATCCACTGATATACAGAGCCACACCTTGAACATTTGCAATATACAGAGCCATGACTTTGTTTTTGATTTTTTTCCATTTATTGATTCGGCAAGGAATAATTTGCATTGACTTGGTTTCTGCTGTAATTTTCATGTGTTCTTAATCAATTTTCAACTTAGTAGGATAAACTTAATCCATTTTCCATTCTGTTGTTCCGTAAGTATATTCCGAGGCTCTGCCACTCATCATAGTTCTCTGCTTGAAAACTGCAGTACCTGTTGGCAGTGCTTGTTTCTGGGTACTTAGCTTGTTCCAATGACAATGTAAATTCAGGAATTATTTTCTAATTTGATGATTCCCACATGGATGGTGCAGGTTGCATGGCTGCTTTGGATGCAGAGCACTACCTGCAGGAGGTTGGAGCACAGGAAGGGAAGACCGATTGACTACATCTGGTGGAAGCAGCTGGCAGATATGTGAAAACTTCTTCATTGGTACCAAAATCTGCACTCTTGAATTGTGGCTGCTCCACAAAAACAGCAGATTGTTTCTAGGTCACAAATATAACATACGTTGTTGGAAGTTGATTCATATGGACGCACATGAAATTGTGCCGATGATTTCACTTTCAGAATTCATGAAATGACAATACGAATTTGCAAATCCTGAGTACTGTAAGGAGGCATCTGTGTTGCTACAGTTATCATTGCTATGCATGTTATCAGCGCTATGTTGTGAATTTTGCTGGCTGCAGATCAACGAGAGAGTCAACTATAAATACGTGCTTGGCCAAGAACAGGACGGCCGCTGAGTTGATTTGAGTGCATTTTGGGAATTGATTGATTGCATTTTGATGCATGTCTCGTCTGATTCATTGTGTTCGATATTATTGCTCTGTTGACTCAGGAAATGGTTCTCTGGTTGCAAAGTTATCTGACCAAATGCCCGAGCCATGCAATAGTTCAGCGACATGGAAAACGCGAACCTACTTCTACTTTGGGAACACTACGGCGCAACTACCTACACCCGGGACTCGGATCAATTAAGTTGTAGCGCCATCTCAGCCTTTAGAATGCAAATCAACGTCTCAGAGTCAGCTGGATCCATCTTACTCCTCCCCAGTTTTCTTGTGAACCATACGCTCCGGCTGGAGCCTGGAAGCACATTGAGCCACCAACGACGCTTCACCACCTCTTATGTGGCCAAATGAGTTGTCTTCACACAGACGAACAACTTTAGCCAAGGCCTCATTACTAACCATGTTCCATAGCATCGCTTATACCTTTGGCAAAAAAGTGAGCATCAATTGTACCAGGTACGTAAGCACACAACACATGACAGCACTCAAAGCACAAGGTGCCGTAGCATCCTTCGCTGGCTGGAGCACGTTTACACCGCCGGAGTGCTGCAATGTGACAGGGGACAGAACTTGTTCATTTTCTCTGCCACGATTGCCGACCTCGCGTGTGCGCCCACCTATTGCCACTCCTTGCCGTGGGCGAGACCCTTTTTTTTTGGAATGGGCGTGGATGAGACTTGAAGACGACTTAGATCTCTAGGTGAGAAGAACACGACCGGAAGATCCAGCTGGTTCTCAGACGTCGATTTGTATACCGAGGGCTGAGATGGCGCTATTTTTTTTTCCACAAACCTCTTCAATAGGGCAGGGTTTCTGCTGTTTCATAAAGAAGAATGAATTGACTCGATTTATAAGAAAAACTAGGATTCAAACCTTAGAGAATACGGTAGATTAGAGGATAATCGTGCAAAATCCCCGACAATAGGAAAGCCACCTAGTTAAACTAAGCCTTGAACACCGCTCGACGAAATGGACAAAGCCGACCAAGCACGACAAGAAAGTAAAAACACACTCCTCACATATGTTAACAACCACATCATCGTCATCACCCATCGCGCCTATGACTGGACAACTCCTACTTCACCGCTGTAGTGCCACTAAGGGGCACACCTACACCCATCACGCCGAACCTGACAACACCACATCCACGTCCGCCGGCTCAAACATTCACCCGGGTAACGTAGGCCTAGGGCAGGGAGTGAATGGAGCTCTTCAATAGAGCTTCCAAGGAGGGGGAACAACGTCCATGGGCATCGTCGTTGCCAGGACCGACCCCAGTCGGGACAACATTTTCACCCAGAGGGAGCAACAATCCTCTTTGTTGACAAGAAAGATGGAGGCATTCCCATGTGTGTCGACTACAAACATCTTAACAATGTCACCATCAAGAACAAGTATCAATTACCAAGAATTGATGATTTTTTTGACCAAGTCAGAGGTGCTGGATTTTTCTCCAATATAGATCTATGGTTAGGATATCATCAACTCAGGATTAAGCCAGAAGATATTCTGAAAATAAAATTTGTCTTTTGATATGCGCACCACGAATATCTTATGGTACCATTCGGGTTGACAAATGCACTTGTAATATTTATGAATCTAATGAACAAAGTGTTCATGAAGTATCTTGACAGGCTCGTGATCGTATTCATCGATGATATTCCCATCTTTTCCCGAAATAAAGATCATGTAGAGCATATCTAGATAGTTTTGCAAACTTTGAGAGAGCATCAAATGTATGCTAAGTTTAGTAAATGTAAATTTTGGCTAGATCACCAAAGAGGGAGTTGCAGTAGATACGGAGAAGATCGAGACTACTATAAATTTGAAATCTCCAATACATCTCTAAAGTTAGAAGTTTTCTAGGATTGGCTGGATATTACAGGAGATTCGCAGAAGGATTCTCCAAGATTTTATTAGCCATGACCAAATTGTTGAAGAAGGAAACCAAATTTCAGTAAATAGAGGCCTTTGAGAATAGTTTTTAAGAACTAAAGTGGAAAATACCACCGCTCCACTCCAGTGTTTACCTTACCAGAAAGTTGTAAAAATTTCAATTTTGTACTACATGCATCCAAGTCAAGACTAGGATGTATATTAATGCAAGACTGGAAAGTTATAACTTAGGTTTCAAGACACCTACGACCATATGAAGTCAACTATCTAACACATGGTCTAGAGTTGGCAGCAGTTGTGTTTGCTCTGAAGCAATGACGACACTATCTCTATGGAGCAAAATGTGAATTATATTCTAATCACAAGAGTCTGAAGTACTTTCACACAGAAGAAATTGAACATGAGACAGCAAAGATGGCAATTAAGAACTCATCAAAGAATATGACATAGAAATCAATTATACACTAGGCAAATACAATGTTGTAACAAATGCACTAAGCAGAAAGTCTGAAATTCAACCATAGAAGACGGAAGACATATCCAAGTAGATACTAAAAGACTTGGATAAGACAGAATCAAAGTTTTGATTAACAAAGGTGAAGCCAATGTTGTAGCCCTAATAATTCAACCTGGCTTACAGGATGAAATCAAGAGACGTCAGCTATAAGATAAGCTCATTGTTGAAGAGATCAGAAGGATGAAGGCCAAACAACAATCAGATTTTACTCTAATAGATGACGGATCATTGCAATACAAGAACCAGATATGTGTTCCTAACATTCCAAATATCAAGAAAGTGATTCTAAAAGAAGCTCACCAAACTCCATACAATATTCACCCTGGAAGTACGAATATGTACATGGACTTGATGAGAACATTCTAGTGGAATAACATGAAGCGAGAGATTTCCAAATTCATATAAGAATGTGACACATGTTCAAGAGTAAAAGTAGAACATGAGAATCCAGCAGGACTGATGTGACCATTATCAATACCTAAATGGAAATAGGAATAGGTTGGAATGGACTTCATCACCGGACTACCATAAACTCAAAAACACAAAGATGCTATTTAGGTTATCATAGATGGGTTGACCAAGACTACACATTTTATCGCCATCAATCAGAACTACTCTTGCAAGAGGCTCGTCAAGATCTATATTCAAGAGATTGTTAGCAAGCATGGAGTTCCTAAATGGATAGTGTTTGACTGAGGATCGATATTCAAATTCATCTTCTAGCAACAATTACACCAAGCTTTAGATATTTAGCTTGATTTTAGTACTACCTATAATCCTCAGACCCATGGGCAAACTGAAAGGACAAATTAGACCCTTGAAGATATGTTGAGAGTCTGTGTAGTTGACTTTGATGGATCATGGGATGAACATCTCGTATTAGCGGAGTTCACATATAACAACAGCTACCAAAGTATTATACAAATGGTACCATTTGTAGCACTATATGGCAGGAAGTGTAGATCACCGTATGTTGGTATGAAACAGGGGAAAATAATATCTTAGGACTTGACCTTGTAAAGGAAAAACAAGATGCAATAACAAACACATGAGGACAACTGAAGACAGCTCAAAGCCAAGAAAAGAGTTACGTAGATAACAAAAAGCAAGAAATGGAAGTCAAACAAGAGATTTGATTTACTTTAAAGTAAGTCCTACAAAAGGTGTAAAAAGATGCGGCACAAATCAGAAGTTAATTACTAGGTTAACGGACATTTTCAAATTTTAGATCGAAAGGGGGAAGTAGCTTATCAGTTCAACCTACTAGAATCCTTATCGAAGGTACATGATGTATTCCATATCTCTCAACTTAGAAGATGTGTGAAGGATCCAATCAAGAAGGTGAGAAAGTCAGAAGTTGAGTTACAAGCAGAATTATCACAGGTTGAGAAACCAACCAAGATTCTTGCCGAAGAATGGAAGCAATTTAGAAATCAAGCCATCAATTATTGGAAAGTATAATGGAAGAATCATCCTGTTCAAAAAGCAACATGGGAGAAGGAAGAAGATCTACGTATAAACTACCCATCCTTATTCAGGTACCTCATCCTTTAAATTTTGAGGACAAAATTAATTTTAAGGAAGATAGGATGTAAGAACCCTAGTTTTAGACCTAGTCGAGTAAACATGAGATGGATGTGGATTCAACTCGTGTTGCTGAGTTGGTCGATTCTATCATGTTGCGTTACTAGATAGTACTAGGCAGGCTATTGTGTTGCATATACATCTCATACACCGCAAGCATTCATACACATATGCTATTTGGAACTGGCTAAAGCATATCTCAGTCAGTTGAGGGAAAAACCATCTGAGGTATTGGCCATATCTCAGGTAGTTCTATATATCAACTGCCTGAGGTAAAACTTAAGACAGTTGTATTTTTTAGCCGTCTAAGATTTATGTTCAATAACGATTATTTTAATTTAGATGGTTCTTTTTACTTAACCGATTGAGATTGTATATATCACATATTGTTTTTCTGAAACCAACTGACATGTTAGGTCTAGGATAGCTGTTTCTGTAGTAGCACACATAAATGGTCAATGCCATTGTAAGCAAGTTTGGACCTTCAGTGAACTCCTTTAACAAGTTTAGAGAGGAAAATATGCATTTTGAGAGTAGGGGATCAAAGTAAGAAACCCAGGTGCATCTTACTCTGGCAAGAATTAGAAATTGGAAACTTTGTTTGCTCATTACAGGAACTGGGAGATACCATAGCAAGAATTAGGAATCGGGGACTTTGTTTGTTCATTATTTGCCCTTGACAAAGATAAATAACGTCCTTGTACAAACGATGCAATGTCCTGCCTTTGCTCATCTAATTGAACATGTGTAAACTTTCTAGTTCTCCATGTACTTTGTATCCTACCGTACTCTGAAATAAACCTTTAATTATACTTCGTGGATTCTTAGACTCTATTTGATATTACCGTGGCTTTTGGAAAACAATCATTTATTTTCACTTGTGAATCTAATAGTTCGTTGATAATCATATAATTTTGAGATGTTAAGCAAAACCATACTGAAATTAGTTAAAAATTTATCTAATTAACTATCTATTATATAGAAAGCAGCTGAAAGGACCTCAGATGCCGACTAGAGAGGGGGGGTGAATAGGAGGCTAATAAAAATTACTTCTTTTAACTAGATTGTTTAAATTAAGCCTTATGTAGAAGCAATGATTAGCTAGCTGTGTGACAGGTGAGTGACACAGGTAAGTTACGATGTGTAAATTAGCATGCAGCTGTCACACAGGTGCCTAGCACAGGTGGGCTAATGACTTAGCAAAATGATAAGCAATCAAAGTGTCTGTGTAACAGGTAGCCGATACAGGTGTGAGATATGATCTATACCAACTGTGAGACAGCTAACAAGACACAGGTGTAAAGGTGATGTAAGCAGATAAATAGAATATCTATATGAGCATACAAGCAAACAGATATAGCAAGAGACAAGGAGTAAAACAACAAGTACTCAGGAGATAGAGTGTTTTCACCGAAGTTCCCAGCTCTTTGCAGAGTGGTACGTCTCCATTGGAGGGCTACTCCGAAGAGATCGCCAGCACTGAATCGTGCTTTTTCTCCGAGTACCTGATCTCAGGCCTCTTCCTTTGCTTGTGAAAGTCCTTTTGCTTGCAGCAGGTAGACTTCAATCACATTCACAGACTACTGGTCCAACCCACATAAGCTTGGGTGGTACCAGCAACTCCTATCCCGTCTAGGAGTAGACACTCCAAGAGTAATAGATTTAGCAGTAACAACTCTTGGAGGAACCAATGCTCTTTGCTCAAGAACTCTAACCCTTCCCGAACTGACACTTAGGAAACTTGGCTTTCGTTTGGTGGAAAGAGGCTTTGCAACGGTCGAATGTGAGTTACTGATTGGCTCATTGGTTGAGGTCGAAGACCTCCCCTGATCCCTATATATAGGGTTCACAGACACCTGACTGTTACACTGTTGCCACGTAGGATTAAGTGAATCACCGGTGTCAGCCACCGGTGACACAGCCAATCACTCCACCCAACTATAACCGGCTCAAGCAGACCGATACCTGTGTCACCGGCGGCACACACAGGTAAACCCTAAACTGACGCAGCCGCACTGCTTAGCCCGGTCTTGGCACATGACATGCCCTCAGCGCACACACTCTCTGAAATCTATAAGGAGAGAACCTCCGACAGCTCTCCGACTCAGTAGACAAGCCATCGCAGCACAGGTTCCTTAGCGTTTACAAGCTCTCCCTGGTACAGAGATGTACCTGAGTCATAGAGCGTTAGACCACCTGTGACACCGCTGTGTCACACCGGTGACTCTAACCCCTAGGGTTTTCTACTGCTAGCACTGCAGACTGCCAGCTCCAACCAGTTTCATACTTATACAAAACTGCTGACACAGGGCCACTAACTCCAAAGCATTAGTGCCACTGTCCAACAAATCATCACTGCTTCATCCCTCTTGATAGTACAGGCTTTTCCTATGGACTCAAAGAAACTAGCAAATCTAGGCTTTACCTGCCCACCAACTGTAGTCACGGTCCTTGACGCATCAAGCCACCATCACCTTGCTTGCAACTCCTTGCACAGCACCGGCTTCTTCACAGCTGTGGCACAGCTGCCTAGCACAGCCATTCCTTAGTCCTGGAAACCACCCCTGTACCCTTTTTGGTGGTCATCCTTTCCTTGATGACCCTTCTTCCTGGAACCTATAAACCTGCTTACACTCACTGCAAACGTTAGATTCCAGTTTGAGTTGCCATTAACCATCAAAACCAACTTGGGGCTTAGATGCTCTTTCAATCTCTCCCTTTTTGGTGGTTAGTGACAACCCATTCAACAAATTTGCATATCAATTTGAATAGAAGGTATATGTGCAGGTTGTAGAGAATACACTCCCCCTGAAGCTGTGCAAAAGAGATTTGTTTTTAACTTGCCAATGCACAGATTATGATTTTTGGATATGGTCAGCATTTTCTTACAACTTACACTCTTATCAGTTCAGAATAATAAGTGTATCAGAGAATAATGAGCTGAACTGAAATATTTTTCTCTTGATGCATTTGTAAGGACCAGAGCATATGAAAATATGTCAGAGCATCTGAATATATATCTTAGAGTATATGAGAATATTAGAGAGCAGATTCACTATGGATATATGTATCAGAGCCAAACAAATTACTGGTCATATGTATTAGAGTGCCAATGGGCATATATCTCAGAGCGAGAGCTCTAACATGAATATGTGAATAAGAGCATATGTTTAATATGAATATGTGAATCAGAGCATAAGTCAATGAGCATAGGCTAGACATGAATCAGAGCATAGGATTAATCATGAGTATATGAATCAGAGCAAGCAGACTAATCAGAGCAAAAACAGTCTAGACCTATGCATCAGAGCATTGGACATATGCATCAGAGCAACACACTTGGCACACTGAAATATTTCAGCATCAGAGTAAAATGAGCAAGATCAGACTCAGTATTAATTGTAATTAAGGCAGAAGAATCAGAAATAGAAAAAGCCTTGAGTACACCAGAAAATAAATAATTTTCTTTCTCCCCCTTCCTCTATTCTCTCCCCCTTTGTACAAATCTCTCCCCCTTTGTTCTCTCCCCCTATGTATGAATCTCTCTCTCTTTGACACTAAAACACCAGAAAGGGGTGAGGAAGAGACACATTCAGAGCTTTGACTTCAACAGCTGGAGAACTTCTGACATCTGAGCCTACAACTGATCAACCTTTGATTGTAGACTGGAGACTTCTGATCTGAGCTGAAAGTTCTCTCGGCGCAGAGCTGCAGACTGTATTGGCATCACTTTGTTCTAAT
>JAGXJF010001459.1:0-528054 GCA_019208055.1 Stipa capillata
CTTGACGATACCGGGTGCCATGTCATCGTCATTGCTGCTTCTTTCGTTGCATTGTCGAGCTGGTCAATTTATACCTGAGTATATCAGTAAATTTTAGTTTTTGTTTTAAACTAACACTTGACAATTTCAACCAGGGGCAACAGAGATAATCCATATAAGCCAGAGTTCATCCGATACCTTGGCTAGATTTCATGGATAAGTGCATGTAACCTACAATATTTAGTGCAAAATTTTTCTATTTTTGCTATTATATTTGATATATTTGGCTATTGAATCCCTAAGTATTCACCACCGAGGATTTGCTCTGGTCAATAGTGGGCTCTTTATTATTGAAACACTACTTGGATCCCTGGTACTACAAAATTGACAATCATATTTGATATTAGTAGGAAGCATTTTATAGGGTGCCTATTATACTACAACGAAGACATATTCAATGCAATGTATTAGGCCAAACATTTTGCAAGTGCATATGAAATTGTATTCATTCAAAATTTCAAATGATAAAGGAATGACGCAGCCTAACATGTTGGTCCTGCCGGGGATGCGCAATCGTCGAAGGGCCTTCGATGATTAGCTTCTTGGTTCATTACTTCCCTTTTGTCATCGTCTATGTGTTACATCATTATAACAACAAGTATCCATGGGAATTAGGAAGTGTGTTGTTTTTATTCTTATTTAGGCAAGTCTCTTGTTTAGATCATTGCTTCCTCCTATTAATGCATTAAGCAAATAAAAAATGTCAGACCTGTACTCTAGATTCATGTAAATTCCTTACCTATTGGTAAAATGGGCTTGGAACTAATACCATTTTGCTACATTCTTTTGGAAGAAAGATCTCGCAAAAGAAAATGCCTGGTTGGAGACAACTATTGGCACCAGATAATGATCTGAACCATAGCAATGTTCGTTCATGCACCTTCGTAGAGCAGAGCCATATGCAAAGCTAATAGCACCTTCGTTTCTAATGTTGCCATTGCCACACGTTTACTTTCAATGAGGCACTTAATGTGTCACCATCTATGTGGCGTACCTGGTTTCAATGACCGGATAATCTCTGTGTTTACTATATTGGTCTTATGATCAGTAGCCAGTATACACAAGTTAACTTGAATACCATAGTCATACACGAATGCTACAAAGTCTGGTACATAAATAGAGAGGTATGGTCATTATTCTACACATGTAGCCTATTAGCTGAATAAAAGAGTCTGCAGCAGAAAGTTACATGTAGCAAGTACCTATCAATATGCCATACCCGATAGGCAACTTACTAGGGTAATGCCCTACTTCTCTAATCACTATCATCTTCGGAGTAGTATTCCTCTTTGTCTGGCCAAATCAACAAGCCAAGTGAGTACATAGAATGTACTTGCAAGCATCACGCAAGGAGTACATAACGGCTATATTCATGCAAGGCTTTGTGCAAAGGAATAGAGCTCTACCCTGTGTTTCATATTGTGCAGAAAAGTAAGTTCTCAGCAATAATAGGGTAATAGATTGGCAATCATTTTTGCAAGAATATTTACATTGGAAAAGACAGTACTTCTTTAATGACTATAGCATCTATTACCATCTCATACATCTTAACACCAATAGTTCCATATCGGCCCAATTACTTTATCAAGACAAACTCATACCACCACCTTGTGGCATGGTTCAAGCCATACTTCTGCAACTCTCGCTACTTACCTGTAGCTCATACTGCACACTGCGAGCACATCATGTTCGCGTCCTTAATCCCATATCCCACTTTTTTTAAAATATAGTCTAACCAATGTGTGGCCTAACCAAGTTGTCTCCATCACCGCAGAAGTGGCTATTTGAATAGATTTTAAAACTCTGTAGAGGTTGTATGGCTTTACCCACAAGATGTATGTCACCCCTGTTGCCGAGCGTTATGAGTACACTTCATGAGCTATACCGGCGAGGTTATTACAACAAGACTCTTCTTCCACCTAGCCCTAACGACAAACTCACCAGATGGACTTGGTCATCTCTAGTTGAATCCGCTGCAACATTACAAATATAGTGGTCTTCCACCTTTGTGTCGAGCATAACCTCATGCAACAACAGAAAACCTCTCTACAAAAGCCACAACTTCATCCAAACATATCACCTAATGCCTACGGGTTCGTATGCTAGCACTAAACGGAATACTAGGTCAAGCCCATCCAGTGTGGACGTATGGTATTAACTTGGGTGAGCAGCACTTAGGTTTGGTTCTCAATCAATTTGAACACGACTCCAATTCACATTACAATAGCCCTACCACAACAGGCTTATATACCATGCCATAATAGGCTCCGTCATCTACACCAATGTTTTCCCCAATCTCCACCTTATATTTCCCACCGGGATCCAAATCATCTCCATTTTTGGTTTTAGAGTTTTGCCATAAACCATTTTACCAAAACCTTTCGTTGGACAATGAATGCCTCCCAAGGATCCATTACACAAGTATTCAAGTGAACCATAACCTTTTGTCGAAAAGTTGGTATTCCTACAGCGGGTCTAAGCATAGGGGTTTATATATTACAGCCTAGGTTCCCGCTGGTGTTATCATACTTTTTAGGGGAAATATTCCTATGGTGAAAAGGGATGGCATGAAGACTAAGGTACATGCAATAATAGGTCGTATCTATTGCTAGCACACAATAACGATCTTATCAACATAGCATGCAAGTTTTGCAAACACTATAAGTAAGTTTTGAACATATAAGGTCTAACATGATCAAGGCGGGAGCTTTCCTGGCAAGTCTTGGTACTGGTCTTGCTCTTGAAGTTGGTACGATGGAAGCTCAAGATCCTCGAGAGAGAATTCGGTACATCGGCAACTATACGTTAAAAAAGGCGACGAATGAATTAAAAAAGGCGACGAATGAATAACCATGTATATTAAATTCAAATAAAAGCCCAATGGTGCAATGCGGTATGCATGGTTGGGTTCTGGACCTTAAGATTTTAGACTCCTGAAGATGAGGGTTTATGATATTCTTGCATGAAATAAGGATTCTATCGATAAATGATACCGGGGGATCCATCAAATCTGTACTTGAGCACCTCCTGTAACCTAAACTTCGTTGGAACCAAAGAGTGGAATTATTTGAAATGGTTTCCAGAAGGTTTCAAAAAATTTAGAAAGATACTTAAATTATTTTCTTGCTTATTAAAAATATAGGTTTATTTTAGAAAGTCATGGATTACATTCCCTTATTCAAATATATTTTGAGTTCTTATCTCTAGGTTAGGTACAGAGGGTATTAACATTTATAAAGACATAATAACCCAAACTAAAGTTCTCTCTAATCATATTCAAACAAGTTTTGTATTTCGAATAAGAGCAATTCATTCAAATCTAAGTTCTTCACTATTTCCATTTAAATAGAATTGAAATTTGAAATTGTGTTTGAATAGAAAGAAGGGAATATTCTTGTGATGCTAGAACCAGAATTGGTTTTTAGAGAACTAGTCAAAATCATGCTGAACCAGCTAAACCAGTGAGCAATATGGATCTAGAACAGAAAACCGGCTGAACAGTGGTCATTACGCTTTCAGTTATTTCCATTTACGCTTTTAATGTAGGGTGGTAGGAAAACCGGTTGGCCGCCATCATTTAACCTGACATTGGGCCTAGCTAGAGACTTGGGCCCACTGTCACTGACATGCAACCCACTTACTGCTTCGGTAATGGCAGAGGGAAAGTGAGAGCAGTAGGGATGTCAATCATGGCATAGCCAATGATATGGATAAGCTTGTGGGGTGGAAGGGAATCTTTGTAAATTTTCTAGGAATTTTTTCCCAAGCTTTAGCTCATGATTTCATGTAGAGAAAGGTTTAGGGCAGAACTGCTCCACAAGGTTTTCTCATGATTTTTTAATTGGAGTTGATGATATTTTTTTAATATTTGAGCTTCTTGAGATTTCTGGTATGTTGTGGAATTTTATAATATTTTTCTGAGATTTATTTATAGGGGTTGTAGATCAAGGATCAAAACAGCCCCATATCTAAATTTAAGTGATTTTTGAAATTTTTTACTGAACCTCCTCATATTATTTTATATTTGGGTTGATGTTGATTATATACAATTTCTAAAATTTTCTCAGAATTTTTGGAGGTAGGGAAACACATTGAATCATGAAGTTAGGGTTTCGGCCCTAAGAAGAATAAAGGAAAAAAAGAAGGATAATGGCTAGGGTTTTAGATTGTGGGACTCCATGTATGACATGTGCGCCCTAAGGGGTGTATGACACACTGGTTTAAGAGGCGTGTGATCATATATAGAGTTTTAGGATTTTTGCTTTTAGGTCGAGAGGAAAAGTTAGCGTTTATCATGTTTGAGGAGGGAGAGCAAATTAGGGTTTTCATGGATATATATATAGAAAAGTTAGCGTTTATCATGTTTGAGGAGGAAGAGCAAATTAGGGTTTATATATATATATATATATATATATATATATAATATTCTTCTTTTAGTTGTGTTTCCACCTTTTATAAGATGAGGGTGTTCCTTCAGGGTTTCTTAGGGTTTGAGCACATGCATATGCGAACTCATGACTTAACTACATGACATGCGATGATCCGAAAAATGACATTAGATCCAAATTGTGGTTAAATGGTAATAGAGCTTATCGAGGTTCTAACATTCTAAGACATGCTTTGCCTAATAATAAAATATAGGGTGTTACAATCTATCTCTAGAGACGACAGGAACCACTATATAGATTCACCAGAGATGGAGAAGGTGTGCAAGTGACAATGAGTAACACAGTGTGGAGAGATGGCTCATCCATGATGGAGCAAGAGCCAGAGCTGAGGGGTGGGAGGAAGGTGAAACTTTATCTTCTTGTAGGGTTGGGTTAGAGTATGTGGGGTCCATGATGGTTGTCAGAGAGGGAGGACGAGCGTTGCTACGACGACGTTGGAGGAAAAATCGATTGCACCATTAATAATATTGCCGAATGTCGGGAGAAGGAAGGGAAATGTTGCCACTAACGCATGTCATTCATTATCCATATTAAGATTGAGACACTTAATGGCTGCCATCTATCACTCAAAGCGACCGAATCACGGGAAGCTTGAAGGAGATTCGCTGAAACTGAAGGAGGCGCACACGTCACATGAGAGTGACACGAAGCGGAGGCGATGATGTTGGAGCAGAGCACCGACGAGAGGAGCCAGCTGGCCAAGCCGATTAGACCTTTGTTGTCGTGGTCGAATGGTGCATGTGTGTGGAGGAGGGGTCCATTATCCATTTTTCATACTAAGGTGAGATGCTTAATGCACCGCTACTTTTGTCAAAGGCGACAAGAATCGTGCAGAATTCATCAGAGCTATAAAACACGAGCATGTGACGGTCGAGCAATGTGGAGTGGAGCGAGATGATGGCAGAGCAGAGTGACGGTGCAGCAATGACGATGTAGGAGCCAGAGTCGAGAGGCGGGAAGGGAGAAAGAAAGAGAAAGGCAACATTTTGTCTTCTTGCAATTGGAGTTGGAGGAGAGGCGTGGCGGAGAGAAAGAAAAACAGAAGAGGGGTGCACAATGGTAGTTAAAGAGGAAGAAATGTGGGAGAAAGACGCCGTTGGTTGTCGGACATAGTTAAAACTATTCTTTGATCAATGTTGTTATATGTCTATTTCTATTTTATAGGAAATACACATATAATTTACAGGAGAAGACGCGACATGAGAGTAAAGGGTATGTGATAATTGCTAGAGAGCGTGGAAATAGGAGGTAATGATGTGGTTGGGACTGAGTGCGTCAGACTCGATATACGCGTTCGCTAAATAAGACGACTATTTAATATATCCATATGTTCCTTTGTTTATTACATTGCAACACATGTAGATTTAAAATACGCAGTGGTTTCTCTGCAAGGGCTGGAAAGAAAAGGCACGGTAATTATCTAGCACTACTACAGAATTCATTTAACGGGACGCCCCTGTACAGACGGTTTTTTGAAGCCGTCTGTACAAATAGTATCACAGACGGTTCTAAACGAAAACCGTCTGAGAAAATGAGTACAAACGGTTCCCAACAAGCGGGACGCTACAGTACAAACGGTTCCAATTTGGAACCGTCTGTACAAATAGCACAGACGGGTCCAAACTAGAACCGTCTGTACAAATCAAACAGTACAAACGGTTCTAAGTTTGGAACCGTCTGTACAAATCTGTAAACAATACAGACGGTTCTAAACTGGAACCGTCTGTACAAATCGAACAGTGCAGACGGTTCTAAGTTTGGAACAGTCTATACAAATCTGTAAACAGTACAGACGGTTCTAAACTTGGAACCGTCTGTACAAATCGAACAGTACAGATGGTTTCAAACTAGAACTGTCTGTACAAATAGATGAAGCAACGCTAGTTGATCTCTGCTGCCGCGGCAGCAAAAACTGTAGATTTTCTTACCGCGGCAGGAAAGTGGTAGCGTCGGGGAGGGAGTTTGACAGCTTCGATTGGCAAACGGTTTTCACGGCTGTGAGCGGGAGGCAAACTCTATGTCTCCAGAAATTTTGAGCCAATTCCGAGAAAATCGACGAAACGACTAGTGGAAATCCCGGCCCGAAGTTGAAGATTTTAAAAATGACGCCTCGATGAAAGTGCTTGGCAGAAGCTGGGATCAAGGTGGAAAGCAAGTCCTCAACTCAAGCTAACTAGAGAAACAAGAATCACTCAATTCGGAGTCCGGGTGGAGGAGATATGCCCTCCGCGAGATCAAAAAAAGTAACAGAAAAACTTCCAGAGCCAAAAAGTCCTACTTAGAAGCCGAATTTTGAGGGTTAAGATGTGTACAAGTGTATTTTTTTTCAGATGCGCGTCGTCGTTAGCTTCGATTTGAGTGGTCGTGGATCCAAAACAGACTTCGTATGAGAAAGTTATGACTGTTTTACTAAAACCTCTCAAACTAGAGTTGAATTTCGACTCAAACTAGCACTTGGAGCTACAGCACAGACGGCTCCAATTCGAAACCATCTGTACAAATAGCATAGACGGGTCCAAATTGGAGCCGTCTGTACAAATCGAACAGTATAGACGGTTCTCAGTTTGAAACCGTCTGTGCTATTTGTACAGACGGTTCCAAATTTAGAACCGTCTGTACTAGAAGCATCCCGCTTAGTCGTAGGCATGAGTTAAGAAGAAAGCCGTCCCATATGTATCGCATACTCAGACTAGATCAGCTGGCAACTCCCCTTGCTGGACAACACGAGGTTGCGGGATCGAAACCCGCTGGAAGCATATTATGCGATTTAATTCAAACGGTTGGATGGGACTGCGCGGACGGCGGGATGAGACGCGGCTGAAGGATTGGGCACATGGCGTGAGGGGTTATATTTTTAATTTTTATAACACGACATCACAGACGGGTGCTAATCGATTAGTACAGACGATTCCAAATTAGGACCGTCTGTGCTAGTACAGACGGTTCCAAGCTAGAACCGTCTGTACTACTCGATTTGTACAGACGGTTTTAGTTTGGAACTGTCTGTACTAATCGATTTGTACAGACGGTTTAAACCTGATTTGTACAGACTGTTTCGTACAGACGGTTCAGAAAACCGTCCCGCATGGGAGTTCCGAACCGTCTGTACAAATGATTTCTCTAGTAGTGTAGGTTCAAAATCGCTTCGATTATACTTGCTAAATTGTTCGGGACTCAGATCCGTTCATTCCGAATGGAACTCAATAACATTCCGGCTCGACTAGTTAGCTTAGCTCGTGATTCTAAAATTACAGTTAAGATGATACTAAATCAAAATGAGTCAACTTCACAAGAAACTCAATAAAATTTGGACATGGCTCCATGTCTACGAATGTCTTGCAGAGTCCGGCACCGTAACCCCAAAAATTGAATTTGGTATACGATCAACCTCAACCCGATTATGCTCCAGAGTGGTAGAACTTCAACCATTTGCAAGGTGGCTTTGGCTTCTTTCCAGAAACATGAGTCGGAACCCGATCAAATAGGGTCTCGGTAATTTCTCGCTCATATTTTAATCTTATGAAAAAGCATTTCACCCGCTTATAAATTAGGACGGTTTAGAAATTACATGGTCTCTGGATATATTTTTCATAGAATCTACTTATCATTCTCATAAGGCTAGTTGATAGCTTTGCCTCCTACAAGGATATCAAATCAAAACATAGGATATGTTTTTCATAGAATCTACTTGTATCATTCTATATATACTAATACTAATCAGTTTACGGATAATTAGTAAACAGAAAAATCGAGATGGAATAATGAAGAATACATCTAAAAAGATCCAAACGGGCAGGCCCGGGCCTATGGGCGTGCGGCCCGTGCGCCGGAACAGGGCCCCCAATTTCCAGGGGCCCCGAAGGTCACTGGCCCTGTGCGCTGGCCGCTAGAGTGCCGCTGGACTCCGTCCGTGCGCTGGAGTGCTGCTTGGGCCGCAGTCCGCGGCTCCGCGCGAGCAGGCCTGCGCGGCTGCGCGCAGCGCGCGATGACGCAGCGCGGCGATATGTACGCATTTGCGATCGATCAGGTTGTTATAATTAGTGGCCTCGCCAGTTCGTCTTCTGTTCGTCAGTTCGGCCGCCGGTCCGCCGTCCACGCGATGCGATAGTACGATCCCCTCGCCAGCCCCAGGACTCCAGGAGCAGTTCAAGTGAGGCAATTAGTCTGTTGCTAATTTTGTTCATATTAACTATAGGCATTAGGCAATTTTGCTAATTTTGTTCTGGTCCAGACCAGAACAAGGCACGAATTCATCGTGTAGAAGTGCATCTTATTTGCTCTTTAGGTGATATGCATGATAGTTCTAATTTCTAAACAGTCGGATACTTGTGAGATGTTTATCAATAATATCATCGTTACCCCTGTAATGGTTTTTTCAGCAAGGTTATTCAATTCGTACGTTCACTAGGCACTCAGCATCTGTTTTGTTCATATAATCATATTCAATAGCTTGTTGCTAATTTTGTATATGGTCTGGACTGTCGATTGCTAATTTTGTCTATGGTTTGGACTGTCGATTTGTTCCGCTGATTGCTAATTTTGTTCTTTTTATCTTTTGTATACATGTGCATCAATTGGTCTAGACTCTATACGTGTAGTGTTCCAAGATCCAAGTCATGTCTTCTACAAATCGGTCTAGAAAATATGAATCTGGTTACTAAAAGCGTAAGAAAAAACAAAGAATGGAGGATTTAACTCAGTCTCAGAAAGGGGCAATGGATATGTTTATTATAAAAGATTCACAAGTGTCCTCCGATAATCAGTCACTTGATCAAGGCCCTGCACTTGATAATAATGCTAACAATGATCCTAGAGATGGTCAGACGGAGACAGAAAATATTGTTGAGGTTGAGGAAGTTCTTATTGATAACACAAACATTGACATGGATAATAATGGTGATAACATCGGGGCCACTAGTATTGATGTTAATTTGAATACTTCACCTGTTGTGGATATCGGTGATTCTTTTCAGCCTGATATATTTGATCCAAGATATTGGGATTCCCTTGATCCTAAACAGATTGACATTTTAGCACAAAAGGGCCCTAGAAGAGACTTATCAATTTAGAAAGGTCCTAAGGATAGATATTCTAGAAGGTTTTCTGCTCTATTCTACACTAGAATTCTATCAAATGGGGAGCATTGCGATAGGGATTGGCTTGTCTATTCTAAGGAAGTCGATAGAGTCTTTTGCTTCGGTTGTAAATTATTTACAAAAGGGCATCGCAAAGGTCAGTTGGCAAATGAGGGGTATAATGATTGGATACATCTTGGCAGTAGACTTAAAGAGCATGAGACAAGTATAGATCATGTTTTGAATATGACCACTTGGTATGAGTTGCGTACTAGATTGCAACAGCATCAAACTATTGATAAAGCTGCTCAGCGACAACTTGAGAATGAAAAGGACCACTGGAGAAAAGTTTTGTTCAGAATTGTTTGCATTGTAAAATTTCTTGCCAAGCATAATCTAGCCTTTCGTGGTACTAACAGCAAACTGTATGAAGATAGCAATGGGAATATCTTGGGTTTGGTAGAGATGTTGGCTGAATTTGACCCAGTTATTCAAGAGCATGTTCGCCGTATTACAAATGAAGAAACTCATGCTCATTATCTTGATTGTAAGATTCAGAATGAGTTGATACACTTGCTTGCTTCTGCTATTAAGTCTGAGATTGTTAAGAAAATAAAGAGTGCAAAGTATTTCTCTGTCATACTTGATTGTACCCCTGATGCAAGCCACCAAGAACAGATGTCTTTAATTATAAGATATGTGGATTTATCTTCAAGTCATGTTTGCATAGAAGAATCCTTTCTAGGATTTTTAGATGTAAATGATACAACTGGGCAAGGACTTTTTGATGTGCTAGAGAATGAACTAAAGCTTCTTGATCTTGATATAGATGATGTGAGAGGACAAGGTTATGATAATGGGTCAAATATGAAAGGAAAACATCAAGGGGTCCAAAAGAGACTTTTGAATGTAAATCCTAGAGCTTTCTATTCTGCTTGTGGTTGCCATAGCCTTAATTTAACACTTTGTGATATGGCCAAGACTTGTGGTAAAGCTAAAGACTTCTTTGGAATCATCCAACGCATATATACAACTTTTGCTAATTCTACTAGGAAATGGCAGATTCTGAAAGATAACATAACAGGATTGACTCTCAAGTCAGTGTCAGCTACACGTTGGGAGAGTCGTGTTGAAAGTGTTAAAGCTATCAGATTTCAATGTGCAGACATTCGGGAGGCTCTACTTCAGGTACCCAATATTGTCATATTGATAATAATATAATTCCTTTGGCTATCTCCAACTACAACATATATTTTCTTTCTTTTTATTTCAGGTATCCGATACTGATAATGATATAAAAACGAGCAGTGAGGCTAAAGGTTTGGCAAATAATGAGCTTGGAGAGTATGAATTTATCGTGGCAATAGTCATTTGGTATGAGGTATTGTATGCTGTTAATTTAGTAAGCAAACACTTGCAAGCAAAGGACATGCTTAGTGATGTTGCTATTGAGAAAGTGCAAGGGCTAATTTCTTTCTTCAAGGGGTATAGGGAAACTGGTTTTTTAGAAGCATTGGAGACAGCCAAACGAATTGCACTTGAGATGGATATTGGTACAACATTTCGTAAAAGACGAGAAATTAAAAGAAAGAGACATTTTGATGAGAACCCAGATGACATAAATGTTGCCACACAGTCTGTAGAGGAATCATTTAGAATCAACTATTTTATACCTATTGTTGATCAAGCAATTTCCTCACTTACAAGCAGATTTGAACAATATCAGGGTTACCAAAAAATTTTTGGTTTCTTATTTACTTCCGAAACATTGCAGTCATTGGATAATAAGAGCTTGAAATCTTCTTATGATAATCTTGAGGCTGCCCTTAATAAAGATGGCAAATCTGACATTGATGCCAATGAACTATATGTGGAGTTGAGGTTCCTTCAAGATTTCATTCCAAGAGAAAATATGGGACCTGTTGAAATTCTAAAGTTTCTAAAGCGGCATGATTGTTTTCCCAATGCAAGTATTGTATATAGAGTTATGTTGACCATTCCTGTGACTGTTGCATCAGCGGAACGAAGCTTTTCTAAATTGAAGCTATTGAAGTCCTACATGCGTACTACAATGACACAACAAAGACTTACTAATTTGGCCACAATAGCACTTGAGAGTGAAGTGTTGGAGAAGATTGATTATGAGGATATCATTGAAGATTTCATTTCAAAGAACACTAAAAGAATGATGTTGTTCAAGTAAAGACTATGCAACCAAGCGTTGAATAGTATATGATTCTTGATATATCTCATTGCTATCATGCTATGTAAGACATTATGGCCTATAGCCCTATATATTATTATAGTTCTATTTTTCTAGTGAGGTAGGCCCCCATTTTAGAGTTTTGGCACAGGGCCCCAGAATTTCCCGGCTCGGCCCTGCAAACGGGAGTAACGCAGGCGTTTGTTAGGGGAAGTTGAGGAATGCCTGCGTAATGACCTTTTTCTGAAACTAGAACTTGCTTAAAGTAAATATTCCACTACAGGAGAACATCACTTGCTAATTCTTACATTTGCTACCGTATTCTTTTTTCTGCTATGATTCCTGTTACGGATGGCAGGGCTCATGATAGATTTGACGGTGTGGTATGCGAGGGCTGTCGGCGCCATCAAATCCGGTCCAGATCCTCTGCAACCACGGGCAGTACTGTACATGCCATGGTATTTGGGTAAAATGGCTCATTTGGAAATGGCACATTTAGCCTCACGACCGAGGTTAATGTCAAAAATGGTCCCCCTCGCGACGCAATGACAAAGTGACGCCGCGATAGGCTGAACAGTTGACACGTGTCACCTGTCGCGCCTGGCGACCGCGACAGGAGCCGGGCTACCTCTCGCGCCTAGTGACCACGACAGGCCCCTGCGGCGCTGCAGATCTGGAAATTTTTTGCCACGCGATGGCCAGCCATCGTGGCCGCTCAGCGCGATGGCCCCTGTCGCGGTCTTGTCATGGCCTGGCCATTTTTGACATTAACCCTAATCGTAGAGCCAAATGTGTCATTTTTTTCGGGTATTTGCACTGGAGGGCTCGTCCTTTTGATCCTTGCACCACCCTGCTGCTGCACAAGTAGAAACCGAACTTCAATGTTTAACATTCCAACAGTTCTAGAATGCCTTTTTTCTCATTGCTTATCCGGCTCTCACGTAATTGCGTGCTGGTTTTAGATACTGATGGGCACCATATATATTATATAGAAGCCCCTAAACTATAGTAGTTCATATGGCACTTGCATAGAAATTGACAAGCGATGAATTTTGTACTTGTAGCCCACCGTGGAAACTTGCTGTCATGTTCTGCCTTTATGACTTGTACACCGATGAGATCACCGGAAGCAGATAATGCTGTGATCTCCATTGCTTGGTTACACGCGTATAGGAGTTCCATTTGTTTTGGCTGTCGTGCAACATTTGCCGGTGATCCGATTCTTAGATTGCACAGCGAGATGTAATCAATATAAAAAAAAAGATAAATAACACATTTACAACAAAAATTAAAGGGACACAGTATATGAAGAAAGAGCTATTTCTTTATTAATCGATTAATGAGGTTACAGTATAAGTGGATCCCTCCTCCTTTTATAACCAAGTCTATCAAAAAGAATAAGTATCCACATTATGTTAAACATGAGAAATCTACTCACCATCATGTAAATGGGTCCCACTACAGGTGGGGTTGGGGTTTTCTAACACTTCTTCTTGAACACTTATCTCGTATAATTCATGTCTCAAAACCTCCAAAAAAAACCTAGTGAAAAAACTTAAAGAAAGAGCACATGATATATGTTTGTAATGTTGCACGAATTGCCTCACTAGACATTGTTTGAGAAACTTCAGGAAAACTCATCTAAGGGAAAAAGAGTACAATTCATCTAACTATTCTATCAGATACTCGACTTTATTAGCAAAGATTTATCGATGAATTGCAAAGATTCTCCACATGAACACTGTATTCTCTAAGTTTTATCATACCTATTTCACACAGGCATCTTTTAAAGGTAGATGCCGGTAATGACTTAGTGAATAAATTTGTGAGATTTTCACATGACTTAGCATGCAGTATTTTTATTTCGTCCATCTTTTTACAATTCATGAGTATAGAAAAACTTGGGGTTGATATGCTTAGTGAGATTGCTCTTCATATAACCTATCTGTACTTGTGCAACACAAGCCGCATTATCTTCATAGATAATGGTAAGGGTTTGTACGGTATTCAATCCACATGACTTCTATATATGATTGATTATCCGCCAAAGCCAAACACATTCTTGTGAAGCTTTGTATAGTGCAATGATTTCTAAGTAGTTTGTCGAAGTCGATATGAGACATTTCTTAGACGATTTTCAAGAGACTACAGCCCCCAGCATAGGAAAACATATCCAGTTTGTGACATAATTGCATGTGGGTCTGAAAGATACTCAACATCGACATATCCTACCATGGACAAGTCTTGGTTCTTTCTAAAGAATAAGTTGAGATCCTTGGTTCCTTGGAAGTAGCGGTGTATGTTTTTAATGCCCTTTTCAAAGCTACATCTTTCTAATACTTTCTGAATGTAATTTGATTGGTATACTAATGTCCCTTCTGGTACATGCTCAAGTTGCAAACCTAAGCAATATTTTGTTTCTTCCAAATCTTCATTTCAAATTCCAATTTCAAATAAGAACTCGCTTCCTCAATGTCCTCAGGTGTACCAATGATATTCAGATCATCTACGTAAACCGAGATTATACAAAATCCATCTTGGGACCTCCGTATAAATACATAAGGACAATCTTCATTGCTCGTATAACCCTTCTTGCTAATTATATCGTTTAAATGATTATACCACATCCTACCAGATTGTTTGAGTCCATACAGTGATTTTCTAAGTTTCACACTATACAGACTCATATTTGTTCTATCTTGGTTCAGGACAGGAATACCTTCTGTTACCTTTATATAAATTTTCAAGTTTCGATATAGCTATGTTGTTACAAAATTCATTAGTTTTATTTTCATATTCAAGTTTACTGCCATTAAGACTAAATATCTAAAGGTAATTCTATCCATGATCACGGAGTAAGTTTCCTCAGAATCAACTCCTAGTCGTTGAGTACAACCTTGTGCAACAAGCCTTACTTTGTACCTTACCACCTCATTACTTTCATTTCTCTAATGATTATGTCCTACCGGGCGTATGTGGGGAGGAGTTAGGCTTACGGGCCCAAATACCACTCTTTTGTTCAAAGATAATAATTCTGCGGTGATTGTCTTTCGCCATTCTTTCCAAACTGATATTTTCTTACAATCGACGAGCAATATGGGCTCAGGATCAAGATCAATGAATTTGGCAATCTTCTTTGCAAAATAAATGTCGATATTGGTTGTCGTTCTATTCAAAGATTCCCCTATTCTGCATAATTTATGGTCATTTCATCATGGAGTGCTTCTCTATGTCATCCGCGTAGTTTTACAGTCGTTGCCTTAGCGGCGAGTGATGTTATTCCATCTTCAGATCCACCGCCATGATGGGCTCGCCGAGACATGCGGCTATGCTCAGCAACCATCGAGCTTGTTTGCTAGGCTAGCAAGGTCGTTGCAGCCTGTGCACATCTTCAGATGGGATGCAATAAAGAGCCTCCTCCAAATCTGTGAGTCATCTATGTTGTTGTGTGCGCTCCTTTGCTTCGCACAGGAGTAGAGCGGTGGCGTTGCCAGTGTACGGGACTCCAGATCCACGGCCCTCCGAGCTATATAGGCACGTCGGCTCTCATCTTGGGCCAGTTCTACCCTCCAATCCCCTCTCGTTTCGTAGGTACAAATAAAATCCCTTGCTTTTGTTGGATTAGTTTGGCCCCTACAATGTTGGAGTCATCGATTCAAACACCCCAAACTCCATAGCATCCCAAGCTTCCTCCTGATCCGGCCATCTGAGGGCCTTTTGCAACATTGGTGATAGAATAATGGGTGTCCCGATCTTTCAATGAGAAGGTAACTATCGATTTGTGGAGACGACTTTGACGATTCGACTACACCATACGACGACAATGCGCCTTAGCAATCGCTAAACCAACTTCGATAGGTTATTGATGATGCCGGAAGCACGATCAACCTGAACATGAGGTTCGTAATCCCTGTGAGTAATCGAAGAACTAGCAAGAAGTAAGATAATAGCAATCTGAAATTGTAAGTATGGATGAAGAACAAGATAGAGTGGGTTCCGAAAAGCTGTCTTGATCTGGTGTTGGACACAAACAAAGATAAACGAAGTTTTAAAGGTTGCAAACTCTTAACTAAACAAAACCCAAAACAAAAGAGATCATCCTAGGGGGTATATAAAGACATGAGGTGGTCTGTTCAGGTGGTCTTTTCCAGAAACAGTCACAGACTCTTTTGTTAATTTCGATGTGCTCGTGATGAATTTGGAGGTGGGGTCTGACAAGTTGGAAAGAGCATGAGATAAGCTTTCCAAAGAGTCCAAGATCACCCAAATCGGAGTTCGTATGCTTGAGATAAAGACGTTTGAAGTCAGGCCTGTCTCAGCAATCTGAATCAGAGTCCAAATCTTGTGGGACTTGATCTCTAGCTCTCCTTGGACCAAAGGTGACGTGCGCGAACTCCTTATACAGCACAAAGCCGTGTGAGACATCTGCATGGTTACATGAACTTCATTTGCTCCTCCTCCTGAAAGTTTAAACTTGAATCGTCGCTTGTTCTTGACGATCTTGACGGACCTCGTTTTATTCTTTATAGCTTGAGCAGCGGACGTAGTTGAAGTAGTGAAAGTAGAGGTAGCAGTGGGTATATCCATGGGGGTCATGTCCTCATCAGTTGGCGTATGAGCTACCTTGCCCGCGATGGTGTTCGCATTTTCTTTGATATGCCACTGGTAGTGCTTCAAGCTTTCACCTATACTTGCCGGTGGTCGACATTGTTGG
The DNA here is from genome assembly GCA_019208055.1 of Stipa capillata. Taxonomy (NCBI): domain Eukaryota; kingdom Viridiplantae; phylum Streptophyta; class Magnoliopsida; order Poales; family Poaceae; genus Stipa; species Stipa capillata. The sequence continues at coordinate 16,480 of JAGXJF010001459.1, forward strand.
ATGATTTTCTCCTGGATTTGATGTTACTGCGGCTTGTCAAGCTTTCTCTCGGTGAGGCGGCTCCATGTGTCAAGCTACGCCTCTTGCTCAAGCCCCTAACCTCCCAGTTGGGAGGCCCAACTAGTGGATTCGGCTCTAGCAAGTGCACGAAGATCTCTACGATGAAGCTCTGGTCACCCTCATGATGAGGACATGACCTCCATTAATACAACCACAGCTACCACCACTTCCACCACTCCACTTGCTGACCAAACTCATATCAAGATGATCAAGAGAGGGATCAAGATCAGCAAGAAAGGTGCAATTTAATGTTGCATGAGGAGGGAACTACAAGTGGTGATTTCGGGACCTTAAAGCACCCATGACGACAAGAAGATGAAAACCGAATAAACCTATTTGAAGACCAATTGAAGCTTGGGTCATGTACAAGAAAGAATAAAGAATTAGACAAACTGAGAGTCGTCGGCTACCAAAGTGGCCTGGTCGGTTTAAACCGCCCCCAAGGCCGGTCAGACCGCCCAAATGGTCGGTTTAAACCACACAAACCGACTTAGGTCCGTTTGGATCCGAGTCGGTCCAGGAATGTTTTTCTACCTATACATACCCCCCTTGTCGCCACAAGATTCATCCAGTTTTATTTAGTTAAAAGTTCAACCACATTGTATGTTCGTATCTGTTGATTATGTCCAACAACCAATTGACAAGACCACTTTTCGAAACCCCACCACATTGAGTCTTTATCTATATTTGTAATTTTAGATTGCTTCTCCATAATTCTTGCGTGTTCTTCGATTACTTGCAGGATTAAAACCTCTTGTTCAAGTTGGCCGTGCTTCCGACATCATCTTAACCTATGAAGTTAGTTTAGCGATTGCTAAGCCACATCATCGTCGTACGATGTAGTTGGACCGTTAAAATCATTTTCACCAAATCGATTGTATCATTCTCATCGAAAGATCGGAACACCTATAGTACTATCATCTCATCTCTTCTTCCTCTAGCTCATGCTCGAGCATATGCAGTGGCAGCGACGAGAGATCAAGCTCTCGCCAATTCTCGAAAAGCTGCTGACCCTAATCCACATATTTGGCATCAACGACGTGACGGAGGTGGTGCTCTTCCCCGGCGGTCATCCACAGCTGCGAATCCGTCAACGACAGGCTGGCTTCACCGACGCGTGGTCATTGTCCTCTTCCTGTGTGATCTTTGGACACGTGCTTGTAAGGGCAAACATGTAACTTTCTTAATTTATGTGCCCTTTTCTTCGGGGTTTATGTACTCTTCTAATCCTTAATGGAGCAGGGTCCTTTGTTTCAAAAAACAACTTCGTTATTCATGTACTCGAGACAAATGCGAATGTCGAGATGGTTAGAAACCTCACTGCCGCGGTGTGAGTTCTGCGAACAATTCAGGGCAATTCATTGGCGGCGCCTAGCGTCTTCTTGAACACCCAGTGGCAAGGTCAGGTGGTATATTGGTGGATTTTTCATTCATTGCAACTTTGCAAGATCCTGCTTTCGATCAGAGGGACACAATAACATCACGGAATAACATGTCTCTAAGCCACAGCACATGTCAATTTCCACGTTCTCAACAAAATGTCCATAAAAACCTTACAGATTATCATGACAGAATAAATTAAATTATCTTAAGTACAACAAAAAAAGGCGACCAACACCTAGCATATAACTGAAGCAATGCTTAGTTAATTCACATTCACATCCTTTTGCCTGCTATTCCTGTCTTCATCTTGTTCCACCTGTCCGGACAAGCAAGAAATAAATTATACTGAAGCAGGAATTGTGAATCATGAACATAAAAATCATTTTAAAAATAAAAAGTGATACTATGCATGCAATGCATGCTTTAGAAAAACTTCTTCAATGATGAAGTCATCCAAAGAAATTTGAAAAATGTAAATGAAGAGAACAGGATAATCTGATTTCCCACTTGCAAATCATTGGACCATACTAACATCGAGATGTAACAAAACAATAAGCTGTGTTTGATTTTATCCATGAGAGAAGTAGGTAACCTTTTAGGAGACAAAATGTATCATGGCATCACAGATGAATATTCATATTGAAACGATTGATTTACCTCGGTGATAACCTTCGTAGACTTTCTCCCGATCTTTGATTTCAAATCAGAACCAGATCCCTTGGGTTTCTTCGTTACTGGCTCATCAAAAGCATCATCTTCATCTTCATCACCTGCAATCATTTTATATTAATTTTTTCACAGGAGATTAGATTGGCAGTTGGCACAACTATGCCAACTAACCCTTTTGTCCAAATAATTTTTTTGCAGCTGACAACATATTAACAGTGCAAGACAAATTAGACAAGTCAGAGCACTTTGCAATGTGTCCAATTTAAATCAATAGAAAGAAGAAATATGTTTACCATCTTCACCACTGAGGCCTTCAAAGTCTTCCATATCTTCCATGTCACCCATCTCGATCTCATCACCTTCAACATACTCTATCTCACCTTCCTGTATTGGCAAGTGAATCCATAATGTATGGGAACGCTTGTGAGCAGTGAGAACATAACAAAATATGCTTAATACGCAGTACTCAGTACTATGCTTACTTCTTCCTCTTCTTCCTCAGGAGCCACATCATCTTTTTCCATGTCAAGAATAGTATCGAACTCCTTGAAGGGGTAATTATAGATGTCACCATAAACACCTTTCCTCAGACGTTCCTTTAGTTCAGTTTCAATATTCTGCATGATAATGAGCAGATGTTAGAATATGGCCATTTATAATGGACACTTGATAAAGATTATCAGAAAAATAACCTTATCTAGTTGAGCAGCCTTTTCAGCTTTCTCTAATCTTCTGAGATCGCGCTGGGTCTTCTTCCTGGGCACTGTCATTATCTTCTCTCTAACAGAGTGGAAGAATATGTTTAGCAACTTCTCATGTGTCAGAGAAGTTAACATTAAAAAGTATATACAGCAACAAGATAAATCAGCTTGTGATTGAACTTGGTTACATATAAATGGCACAAATATCATACACTAAATCTCAAGTGATCACCATGCTTTAGTAACAATCAAAGACTAATTCTTTTTACTAAGACCAAGTACTCACGTGTTGATCCAGCCTTGGAGTGCTCTCTTCTTGTCCAGAGATATGCAAGTGGGCATCAATATATAGAATGCACTGAAATTATATTTAAGGTACTCCTATATGTAAAAAAGAGTCAAATGCATCCACTCCTCAAACTTGGGCGTCCTGGTCACTTAGGAATCGTACTTGGTAAAATTGTATTTAGCTGTATTCTTTAGTTATTCCATTTTGATTTTTCTGTTTATTAATCATCCGTAAACTACTCTGTTTACCCACAATCCTGCTGACTAAGAGACCACGCTAGTATGGTCAAACCCCCCACGAAGCAGTCAGAGCTAGCAAAACTAGGTTTATCCCAAGGTTAAAATAGGCGCTAGGCGCTAGGCAGGTATTTATTAGGCGGCCATCTTGGACATGCACAGCAGCAGTTTTGGCAGAAGGGTGGAGGGTGTTAAGTGAGGGATGGAGGTTGATGAAGAAGGATGAGGATGAGGGAGGAGGGTGGAGAAGCTCCAGGTCATTGCAGCAGGGCGGCTGGAGGGCGGGCTCTCGCAATCTTGGTGGCGGTGAGCCTCAGGTTGCAGCAGCAGGCAAGTGGTGCTCGTGGAGCAAGAAAGATGACGTGTTGATGTCATGAATAGGGGGCATATCTGGCCCATTAAGGCCCATGGGGAACCCTAGCTTTACCAACACATCTGGGTCATCCAGCTAAACCATCCACACAACCCAGCCGTCCATATCTGCTACTTATAAGCCGTGTCCCATCCCCTCAAAAGAAAAGAAAGAGCCGTATCCCATGTTTGTCATCTGCTTCACGAGAGCTTGTCCTCTCGTCGCCGCCGCCACCACAGCTGCTGCTTCTCACACTGCTTCTTCCTCTTCTCTCACACCACCTCTGCTTCATGATAAGCAACAACAGCGAAGATGCTGCAGCAACAATGACGACCCGGCAACGACAAGCTAGCGTCAACAACGGCGATGGGGATTCGCCACCGCCGGCGGAGACTGCCTAGACCACTGCCTAGGGCGTAGGCTATGCATTCAGCCTCCACCTAGCGCCTATGCATGCCTAGGCAAGCGCCTAATAATGTCTTTTTTAATTACTATGTTATCTTTCATCAATCATATTCTGTAACATTCAAACAAATATAACTCATTTCCTACTATCAGATCACACTCAGGGGCCAGGAGCAGAAAAATTATTACGAAACAATATGCTGTGGAAATTAACACAAGAAGTGCTTACCTCACTTTCAATTGAAGTTTCCTCATTCTTATTCGATACTGAGTCATTTTTGTTAGGCGCTGCTTGATCTTGTGCACAAGTAACTTGGGCCAAAATTCCTACATAATGAAAGAAAGGTATGCTATAAGACTAACTAGACTCAAATTTAGATGGAATGACAAAGCACATAAGCTAGAAATTCATACGAGATGCTTGTTGATGACTTCCATTGCTTTCTCATAATTCCTGGGTAGTTTGACTCTCTCCCATAATTTGTTTGGCAGATGAGCTCTTTCAGCAGTTTTCATGTATAAGTAGAAAATACCTGCATGACCAGTCAAAGGGGAAAAAACAGAACAACAGCATCACCAAAAGATTCTGATCATAAGAAGCATAGCTTCCCTTCCAAAAACAATTAAGAGCACAAGAGAAGTTCATAACAAGGAGATGCATTGCTTCAAAAGAAAAAGAAAAAAAGGAGATGCATTTGTTAACCACTCTATTGATGTCTGCACAATCAGATATAAAAGATGCCGCAATTCCTTGTGGTTTCTATGTCATTCCTCTAGACAACGCCACATCCTTGAGCAATTTTCTTGCATAAAAATGTTACAGATGAGCAATTTTCTTGCATAAAAATGTTACAGAAGTGCAAGATAAATTCATCTTGATTGTGACTAATCACAGTCCCACTCCCAACTAATTCCCATGACATATTTCCTAAAAAAGCAACTGGAAAGCTTATCCAGTGATTCCTAAGACTACTACTACTGTCAGAAAGAGCATTGCAGCATCCAAACTATTGAGATAAAAGATTATCTCCCCGAAAAAATGGGAACGACAAACTTCTGGAGTCATTAGTCACCACTCCAGCTTCCTCAACCTACAGACCCTTCACTATTGACTTTCAGGAACATGAATTAATCCACACCAGAAGTGCCACCTCTGCACAGCCCATATCGCTGCCTTCCTCATGTAGTGGTTGGCTGAAGCATCCAACATTTAAAGTCTCTCTGGCCTCTTCAGACCACAACGACACTTGTAATGTGCACCAGGCACAAAATTTGTATTCCCTGAAACTTATTTTTCAAATTATGCATTGACAACTTCTTTCCATGTCTCACAAAACTCTAGCTCTGTTGAGTTCTAGACTTTTGGTCTAGTTCTACTGTTGTAGAGCATCTTTAGGTATTCATTCAAATAACTCAAGCTTCGGTTTTACACCTTATTCCTATCAGTTAAGTGATTCATCAAACACTTTGTCCCCCTAAGAGGATATAACTGAATTTACCTTGTTACTGTGCAAAAAGAAGGCAATGAATAGAACTCTTATTGGAAAATTGTGGTGGAACAGAAAAACAGAAATATATTGACCTCTCAAGAATCCATTATGATACAGGGGCACCTAAGAAACACATACCATTTTTCTGGTGGTGCTCTAAGATGTTTTTTCGCTGCCAACACACACAGTTGCATTAGTTTTTCCTTTTGTCTTTATTACCTTGCGGTGGAGCAGCTTTTAAATTTTATGTCAACTGTAAATTGTTCTTGGACGCTACAGGTTCTATTAATTGTATCTGCTCGAGCTTTAAAGAACAAGGAAGAACAAAATAATCTTTTTTGATTCACTTACAATTAACTAAGTGGATATTTGTAGTGCGGTGCTGATTGGATAGCGTGAAGGCATGGAGGAGCAACAGAGTGTGATGTATGGTTTTGAGCTGAGTTAAATGGTGGTAGATACATTAATATCACTGTACATGATTGACCCTGGTGCAGAAAAATACTCATCCATAAGCACTGAGCTCAAGCAACTTTCTCCGTGCCTCCAACGAGACATAAGCAACTATGTACTAACTGAACAAATCAACAAACCGTGTACCATCCATAGATTGTATAGCAAGTGGTGGCGGGTTATACTCTTAGTATGTAACACGAAAAACAATGTAGTATAGCACATGCCATAAACTAAGGTTACCATGGCCTTAACAAATGGCCGAACAATTCAGACAACTCAATCGAAATCCGTTCAATCAAAATCCGTACTTAAAAAGAGAAAAGGAGGGCCGGTGTGCAGTAATCACCGTCGTGGTCCCGGATGGTGGCGTAGCGGCTGTTGGCGAGTGGGCAGGAGCTCCGGTTGCAGATGCCCGTGGCGTTGTAGGGGTTCCGGCAGAATATCCCTGTCGTGATCCTGCGCAAATCGCCACCACGGCAGCGATTTATCACCAGAGAGGACACCACAAAAGAAATCGAGACAAGAAACCAGGAGTCTGAGACGGCTATTGCCGCGAAGAATACTTTGCCATGAAGCTGCAGTGATTGTGGCGGATGCAGTGCCATATCACGTCGTCGCTCATCTTGGACGCCGATGGAGTGGCTCTTCTCTACTTGTGCTCGCGCCTGTTGGCTTCGCTGCAGTGGCCAGCCGGACCAGAAACTGGCCACGGCCAGAGATGAAGGCTGAGAAACCTGCGCTGGCTCGGCGAGAAGGTGCTAGCCAGATTTGGGGAGGGGGACGGAGGGTGACGGCGAGCCCTGTCGCGGGCGGCGGCGCGGCCCGGTCGTTGAGCAGGTCACGAGTTGTTTGGGAATGGAGGAGGACTAGGGTTTTGGGCGTGGCGAGGTTTTGGTTTTACCGCGGCGCGGAGTCGGCGGGTCGGAGGAGCGGCGGCGAGGGGTCATGCAGGGGAACGCGGCTGTGGGCTGGGTCGGTCTGGGTTGGGCTTTTTCCTCCGTTGTGATTGACTCCTATTGGGCTATTCGTAACGGCACGAAACCTCCGGAATAAACGATACGTTTTTGTACCGGATTTACTATCTCTCCCTCGTTGCGCCGGAGACGCAGAGCTCCTATCTCTCGCCTGATAGCTTATGTGCCACGTAAGCTATAAGCTCTAACAAATATATTTTTTATCTAGTTCAAGGTTTAAAACTCCTCTTTAACTATTGTATTGTACACTGAAATAGTCCCAACCAATTTACCGAGCTTCTCTAACCCATGACATCAATCGGCCCTCTAACTTACTCTATTATTACACACAAATATCATTATATATCAAAGAAATGTGTCAGAATTTTTCACCCCAATCCATCCAAGACCCTCCCCCAAGCATCATGCTCCCTGTGGCTGCCCCTGTGCTCCTCCCCTATGTAGATCCACCGTGCCCCAAGGTCGTCACCCCTGAGCTTGTGGCCCCATGTTACTCCGCCACGATCACAACCGCACCTCCAAGCTTGCCACCCCTGTGCTCCTCCACCACATGCACATCCGCGCCTCCCCCTGTGCTCCTCCGTCGCCACAGCCCCATGCCGCCTCGACTCTAGCTCGCCGCCTCAAGCTTGCCGCCCCTGTCGCGCGAAACTCCTCCACCGCGCCCCCAAGCTCCTCCCCCATGCTTCTCTCCGTGCCCGCAAGCTCGCCGCCCCCATCCCTGAGCTCCCTCGCCGTCCTTCCCGAGCTCCTCCGCGGCCCACTCCCCACATGGCCTCCCCCGCACCAAGCTCCCTCGTGCCGGCCTCCCCCTCCTCCCGGCAAGCTCCCACGCGTCACCCTCCCCCCAGCCATCCTCCCCTACGGCACACTCATGGACGCCGGCCTACCCCGACAAACGTGCAAAGCTCCCGCAGGTATCGTCATTGAGCTCCCCGCAGTTGATCTCTGTTTTTTTTATCTCTTTTTGTTGTTCAACACAGGTGAGCCCAAGCTCTGTGTTTTGTTCAACACAGTGAATTTTCATCTCATTTTGAAACTGTGTATAAATTCACATTAACACATGCTGGAATGTTCGCACCATTCAGCAATTTGCAGATAGATTAGGAATTGACATGCTGGAACGTCCCTCCATGCTAGAGTATTAAAACTGAGGCAGCCTAACTTATATGCTTTTTGTGAATGGAAATGAGTTAAATTTAATACTCTAATGTTCAACAACCAACAAAACTGAGGCATGATTTTCTGATGATGTTTGTGTTAGAACATAAATGATGCCTTTGATAATAGTAAAAGGCCGAACTCTGATTCCCAAGATGACTCCATGCCCTTTTTCTGACGTGTTTACTTGAATATACATCTATGTAATTTTATAACTTGAACTACATCCTCAGTGGTTACCACCATCATTAAATGTTCTCATATTAAATGAAAAAAGGGAAGGCAACCAAACCTACTTGGAATCCAGTTGCTTATAAGATTTTCGTTGACATTTGTATTAAGGAAGTGCAAGCTAACAACAGACTGACGCAATTCTTGAACACCACCGGGTACAACAATTTGATCGTGAAATTATGTCAATATCAGTATACATCAAACTGGACTGGGACCAAGGCCAGGTACTTCAGACATTTGTTCTTTGCTCTCATACCATAAGCTGCTACTGTTTAAGCCCTAACAAACAGATAGTTGGCTTATCTGTAGCTTATCACCATAGTGGCTTAACTGGAGCTTATCCCTACAGCTAGCCCATACACAAACTCTAGCTCTAACAAACACGAACTAAGCTAGATTCATGAAAATTATGCATCGAGGCAGGTCCAAGTCGGCTATTTCATTTTTGTTTTCTTGTGTATCAATGCATCGCTGGATGATGTGCTCTTTTTCTCTAACTCAGGAATCACTTCTAATTTTTCTATTTTTAAAATTCTTAAAAATGTAGAATATAGTTTACAAATCAAGTTTAACAAAATATGTATAAAATAATATACTCCTAACATCCTATAGTACAAGAACAAAAAATGTTCCATCAAATTCTTGTGATGTGTTCGTACATTTGTGAGATTTGTTCCACCCTCTATGAAAAATATTCATGTATATCAAATAAAATGTTTACACAACTCGAAAAAATCGTTCCGAAGATCACAAAGAATGTTCTGCATGTGAAAACATATTTTCTAGAATATGTTCCACCACTTCTGTTGTGCATTCAAAAAAATATGTTTCACAATTCATGAAAAATATTTATGTACTTAGGAAAATGTTCATTTATTTTAGAAAAGTGTTCTAACTAACTTGTAAAAATTGTCCAATACTCCAAAGACGAGGATGATGGACTTATATGTACTATATTGTTCTTTTATGTCAAAACAATAAAAAATCACTATTGATATTGATCTAATGTTTTGGTGAACAAAAAACTCTTGGCCGTCGAAATTTTTTACAATAAATGAGGTCAAAGAGTCTACTGATGGAACACATGAAAACCGCAAGAAAACAAAAAAGGGCAAAAAAAATAAGAAAGAAAAATGGAAAAGAAACAAGAAAAGAAAGAAAAATGAAAGAAACAAAGAAAAAAAAGAGAAAATAATGAAAACCCTTTTCAGATCCATAATGAGCCGGGCCTAGGATGGAGTGGGGGGTACATAGCATTCCTTCATTTCCCCACACGAAAAATAGAAAAACCTCTGAGATAAGATCGCACCACGCACCCTTTCTCTCACGTGGGTTTGCCCTCTAATAAATGTGCTAGGACAAGTAACAAAGTAAAAAAAAACTTCCTACAGCTAAAAGACAAGATGTGGTAGTTCTCTATTAGCTAGTAGGATTGAGTATGCTCAGTTTGACATACTTCTTTCCCTTTCTTTTTCATCTATTTCTTTTTCGGCTTTCATTTATTTTCTCTTTCTCTTTACAATTTTAAGCCATTATTAAAACACCTGAACTAAAACTATTACTGAAATAAATCCAAATATAACCAATGCTGATCTTGTCTTGAAGACATCATCGTGTGGATCATTATGGTTTAACTGGCACGAAAAGGATACCACCACAAACATTGAAATACGTCCAAATACCAATGAATATATACATTTCCCTGACAAAGTAAGTGACGATGACATGGCACCCAGGTATCATCAAGGAAGACAATACCTGCCCTATGGATATAGGGTGGGCCGGGCCGACTGCTCGGAGTCCGACTTCTATACGGGGGCGCCTCATCAACTTGGGGTACAAGACAAGGATAGATATGCATCCAACAATCCCGGATTCTGTTGTAACTGATTAGGAAACCAATCTGTAAGCCGATCAGGATTTTTGTAACCCTACCCCGGTCGTCTATATAAGGCCCGGTAGGGATCCCTGGATCGGCAGGTCCTCAAGGTCTTCATAAGCTCTCTAGCTCTCATATTTTCATACGGGATTCAAGCAATACCAGCCACCAAACATAGGACGTAGGGTATTACCTCTTCTCGAGGGCCTGAACCTGTCTAAACATTGTCTCCCGTGTGCACCCATCTAGATCTTTTGTGCTTGCGCAGCCTCGTATTCATTATTGCCGGATTAGAATACCGACAGTTGGCGTGCCAGGTAGGGGAGCGCGCATAGATTCATCTGCCAGATCCAGATGGGTTTCTTCATCAACAACGGCAGCTTCATTCTGGGCACCATCATGTGATTTGCCTTCGCGAACGCTGTCCCTGATCCAGGCCAGCTTTTTCGATTTGGAAAGTTGGACTTCATCACCGACCAGATCGGCAAGCTTCACCTTTGCGACTCGACATCTCGCCGACCGACAGAGGTGTCATCAGCAAACCCACTCGGACTCGTCATCGAGTCCGCGCCCTCGGATCCTCTCCCCAAGGACGAGGTCACTCCGAAGATGGATCTACCGCTCGAACGAGGATACCCGTTCGTCGGGCGGAGGTCTCAATTGGTTGGGGCAATTGACTCTCTCCTACCCGTCCTCGAGTATGACTCGGACGATTTTGAGAGCTCGGGAAGCCACCACCCGTCTCGGGAAGTCTTCATGGCGAACCTGGGCACGTTGCCTAACAACGACGATCAGCCTATTCCCATCGAAGACCAGACTCCTGAGCAGCTAACTGCCACTCAGCTTCGTCTCTGTGCACAGGAGACGGAATTGACTGAGCAGCAGGCCACGCTGGCCCGCCAACGTGAAGAGAAAGAACGTTACGGTGACATGAGGGGTTGTGGGCACCAGGTTCACGATGCGTTCTACATGCGTGAAAGGGACGGCGTCCCGATCTTCCCGCTTCCCAGTCACAACATCGTCACGGCCTCGATGGCAGCACGTGCCATTCACATCCCTGAGGGCACCCCACGCCATGACGAACTTCGAAAGCTCCAGATCCTGATGGAAGAAGCGGCCCTCCAGCAAGCCGAGATCTCCGAGAACCGTGCGGGTTCATCGGCGAGCGCTAAGAGTCGGCGAGCTTCTCCTCCGGGGAACCATCACAAGCTGTTGCGCGTCACCGCACCGACCCCAAGCATCGTCACTCTGTCGAGTTGGTTCACAACCGACTCGGACCAAATCGTGACGCGCGGGGGACTATTCTCGCCAGAGTCCGCACCTAACAAGGCGCGGACAAAGATGTTCACCCTGCCGGATCAGCCCGCGATCAATTCGGGATGGACCGCGACGTGCGGAACATCCTCAATGATAAACGCGATGCCCGCCGAGACGCAGGGAGGGACAATCGCAGTAGTCGCTACAATAACAATAATGACCGCAGCGCCACAAGCCGGCGCAGCTCTCCAGCTCCCGCCGGCATGGCCTATGTAGGCCCAAAGGCATTCGGATCTCGCATCCACAATGCCATCTTCCCGTCACGATTCCGGGTTACCGGGATCGACAAGTATACGGGAGAAACTCGGCCAGACATCTGGCTGGCCGACTACCACACAGCGTGCAGGACCAGTGGTGGTGACGATTACGTCGCGATTCACTATCTGCCCTTGTTTTTAGCCGACTCAGCTCGAGCCTAGCTTACCAGCTTGCCTCAAGGTTGCATCCAGTCATGGGCCTATCTTGAGACCCTCTTCGTCAACAAGTTCCAGGGAACTTACAACAGACCTGGGAACGCGTGGGATCTCCATAGTTATACCTAAGAGGAGGGTGGAAACTCTCAAAGAGTACATCCAACGCTTTTCCAAGAAGAACTCTTTGCCTGAAGTCCGAGAAGGAGATGTCATCACCGCCTTCTCCAAAGGTGTCCACAGCACTGACCTCATCCACAAAATTGCGCGTAAGAATCCTCAAACTACGCGCGAGCTTTTCGACATCGCCAACAACTTCGCCACCGGCGAAGAAGTCGTCCGCAGCGCAAGCAAGGGCAACAAGGGAAGGGGCAAAACTACTGAGTCCCCCAGGGGCAAGGACCGTCTCGAGTCGTCCAAAAAGAAGCACAAGAAGCGCAAGGGTGAAGATCTCGTTGCTGCGGCCGAGCGCGTCCCGCAGCGGCGTCCTCCGTGCGACAACGCGACTTTTGAGGAAATGATGAGTCGACCATGTCACTTTCATGGGCCGAAATCGAACCATGTCACGCGTGACTACAATCTCCTGAAGAACTTGAACAAGCCTTCTGTCCGCAGTCAAGACAAGAAGGATTCTCCTCCAGACGAAGGAGACGAGTTCCCGAAGGAAACCGCCTGCTTGATGATCTTCGGTGGCCCCAACGGCTATGAATCCAAACGTCGCCAAAAGATCACAAGCCGAGAGATTAACGCAGTCGAGCCTGCCGTACCTCAATACCTCCGAGGGTCCGAGTCCATAATCTCTTTGGCCGCTCGGACCATCCCGATTACATACCCCATCCGGGCAGGTTCCCCTTAGTGGTGGACCCAATTGTCAGCGGCGTCCGCCTCACCAAGGTCCTCATGGATGGAGGGAGCGGTTTGAACATCCTCTACGTCAAAACACTTGACGACATAAAGGTTTCCTGCTCAGACATCAAGCCCACCGGGGCACCCTTTCACGGGGTCGTCCCCGGCAAGATGGCAAGTCCACTCGGGCAGATCAGCCTGTCCGTCACTTTCGGCACCCCTGAAAACTTCCGGACCGAGAACCTCACCTTCGAGGTCGTTGACTTCTCAAGCTCATATCACGCTATTCTAGGACGCCCTTGCTACGCCAAGTTCATGGCCGTCCCGAGCTATGTCTACCTAAAGCTTAAAATGCCAGGTCCCAATGGAATTATAACAGTGCAAAGCAGTTTTCAGCATGCCAACGCGTGCGACCTGGAAATTGCAACCTCGCCGCGGCTCAAGTCGCTGCAGCCGAGCTTAACAACATCAAGTCGGCCACGGCCGAGGAAGCACCCCCGACAAGAAAGCTTCAGCATCAACGTCATTCCAGTCGGCGAAGGATACCAAGGTGATCTAGCTCGACCCGGAAGATTCCTCCAAGACGACGCAAATCGGGACTGCGCTCAGCGACAAATAGGAAAGCGCGCTCGTCAGCTTCCTCCACGACAACCAGGATGTCTTCGCGTGAACATCCTCCGACATGCCCGGAGTTCCGCGGGAGGCTGCTGAGCACTCTCTGAACGTTCGGTCGGATGCCAAGCCGGTCAAACAGCGCTTACGCCGCTTTGCTGAAGATAGACGCGTAGCAATAGGAGAAGAGATAGCCAAGCTCTTATCAGCTGGCTTTATAAAAGAAGTATATCATCCTGACTGGTTAGCGAACCCAGTTCTTGTTCGTAAAAAGAATGGAAAATGGAGGATGTGCGTTCATTACACTAGCCTTAGGCCCTGTTTGGTTAGGCTATGGCTGTTGCAAAAGCAGCCATTGGCTGGCTATTTGGAGAAGTAGCTGTGGTGTTGGTTATTGAGTCTATGAACGTGCGTGTTTGGTTCGGCTGTGGCTATTGGCTGTTGTATGAGGAAATACCTGAAATGCCCCTGGAATTGTGAGTGTATATTTTATAATTTCGTGAATAAAAATCACAAAAACCTCAAAAAATCTGGAAAAATCAGAAAAAATTAAAAAAAAGAAAATTCTCTCTCTCTCTCTCTCTCTCCGCATCACTCTCTCTGCTGCCGTATCTCGGAGGCATGCTCCGGAGGTTCCGGACTGGAACCTTCGGGCTTCCCAGATCTGTTCCAACCTCGGCCTCCTCGCCTCCCGCTCCGGCGACCGCCGCCGGCTCTGGCTCCTCCTCCCCTCGGCCTCCTCACCGTCCCTCTGCCTCAGCCTCCTCGCCCTCTCTCCCCTCACCATCCTCGCCAACCGCCCTCTTCCCCATGCTCACGCGCTGCCATCGATTGACCTGTGCGCCGCCGTGGAGGGCTCAGTGGTGGAGGCGCGCCGACGGTTTGACCCTGTGCGGCGGTGGAAGGTCAGACGGTGGCGTGGATGCGGTCGACCGGCGGTGGGCGCGGATCCGGTGTTGGACGCGTCCGTGCTCGGCTAGAGGAAGGCGTGGGAGGCGCGCTCGGCCGTGGAGGAAGTTGAGGATGACGGGGAAGGCGCGCACAGCGGTGGAGGGGTGCATCGGCGGAGCAGCACGCTGATCCGGACAGGGACAGCGGGGCCGGAGGCGGTGCGAGGACGCTGCGGCCAGAGGCGGACGTGGATGCCACGGATCCAGATGGGGAGAGGTCGACGGCGTTGCGGCCTTGCGCGCCCGTGGTGTACGACGAAGAGGGGGACGGCGGCTGGCGGGGAAGAGCTCGGGTAGGGAGGGGCCGAGCTCGGACAGAGTGGGGTGAGGAGGAGCGGTGCGGGGCGGACCGTAGCGATGGCAGCAACGGAGACTAGCGACGGGAGAGAAGCCCTAGGGCGAGAGAGTACAGGGGCAGGGCGGGGGAAGCTGGGACGACGCCGTCGCCGGGGGAGACGGGGACGATGCCGGGGGAGGAGGGGGAGGCGAGGGAGGGATAAGGGCAATTGCGCATAAATTACTCCAAATCAAGGGGCAAAATGGGAATCCAGTAAGTGGCTGTTGCGGGAAGCTGGGGGTGGACTGCTTTTGCGCGTGGCCCATTTTACACACCGAAGCTGAAGCCGTTGTTGGAAAAAGCTCCCCCAAAGCCAGGTGTTTGGTGGGCTGGGGCTTTTCCCCAGAAGCCCAACAGAAAAGCCCCAGCCCAACCAAACACCCCCCTTAACAAGCATGTCCCAAAGATCCTTTCACTTTGCCTCGCATCGACCAGGTGATTGACGACTCTACAGCCGGCTGTGAAATTTTGTGCTTCCTCGACGCCTACTCGGGCTAGCATCAGATCAAGATGAAAGAGGAGGACCAAATCAAGACCTCGTTCATCACACCGTTCGGGGCCTTTGCTACATCTCCATGCCGTTCGGCTTAAAAAAATGCTGGCGCTACGTACCAACGGTGCGTACAGTGCTGCCTCCATGGGCAGTTTGGCGGGAACGTACAAGCCTATGTTGACGACGTGGTGGTTAAATCGAAAAGAAAGAGGATCTCCTGACGACCTGGCAGAAACCTTTGCCAGCCTCAGGCGATTCAGTATGAAGCTCAACCCGGAGAAATGCGTCTTCGGGGTTCCTTCAGGAAAGGTACTCGGATTCATTGTTTCCGAACGAGGAATCGAAGCCAACCCGGAGAGATCGACGCCATCATCAAAATGGGCCATCAAGAAGTCTCAAAGACATCCAGAGACTCACCGGCTGCGTGGCAGCTCTTAGCCGGTTCATCTCTCGACTCGGCGAAAGAGCCCTACATCTCTACAAGCTCATGAAGAAGTCTGACAACTTCACCTGGACCCCCGAGGCTCAAGACGCCCTTGATGGTTTGAAAAGCTGCTGACCACTGCCTTGGTGTTGGCCCCGCCAATGCCTAATGAGCCGCTGATACTCTACATCGCAGCAACCACTCAGGTGGTCAGTACGGTCCTGGTTGTTGAACGATCTAAGCCGGGTCACGTCCAGAAGGTACAACGACCAGTCTACTTCATCAGTGAAGTACTTTCCAAGTCCAAGGCGCGCTATCCGCAGATCCAAAAGATTATCTGTGCAGTATTCGTCACGTCTCAGAAGCTGGTTCACTACTTCCAAGGGCATCCGATCTCGGTGGCCAGCTCTTTCCGGATCGTCGATGTCATCAACATCGGGACGCCACAGGACGGATCGCCAAGTGGGCAATGGAATTGCTCGCATTCGACATAGTTTATACCCCCCGCAAGGCCATCAAGTCTCAAGCTCTGGCCGAGTGGACTGAAATCTACTCCCCGCCCTCTGTCATCGACCTCGAACACTAGACTCTCTACTTGACGGTCGCTGATGCTCCAAGGCGCGGGGGCTGGCATCGTGCTCATCTCTCCGAAAGGAGAACGTTTCAAGTACGTCCTCCAAATTCACTTCCCAGCGTCCAACAATGTTGCTGAGTACGAAGCCTTGTTGCACGGACTGCGCATCGCCACGTCACTCGAGATTCGCCGACTCCTCGCTCGGGGAGATTCTGAACTGGTGGTTCGGCAGGTCATAAAGGAATGGTCATGCCGCGACCCTACCATGGAAGCCTACTACCAGGAGGTACGCAAGCTCGAAGCCAGGTTTGACGGACTCGAGATCATGCATGTTCTCTGTCGAGACAACGAGGCGGCTGATGCACTTGCCAAATTAGGGTCCAGTCGGGACATCGTCCCAGCTGGAGTATTCCTCCAAGAGTTGCACACCCCCTCCATCAAGGTAGGGACATCACCCGACACCGAAGAGCCACAGCCCGAGAATCTGATAGCACTCGGTAAGCGTCATCAGCGGTCCTCGTTGTCATTCCCGACTGGACGACGCCCTTTCTCGACTACCTCCTGCGAGACATCCTCCCGCCAGACCAGATCGAGGCACGGTGCATTACTAGGAGAGTCAAAGCATACGTCGTAGTCGAAGGGGAACTATATAAAAAGAGTGCCTCGGGCATCCTCCAGCGATGTATATCCCAAGATCAAGGCAAGCAACTACTACAGGACATTCACTCGGGCGTTTGCGGGCATCACGTGGTGCCAAAGTCATTGGTCGATAAAGCCTTCTCACAAGGCTTCTACTGGCCAACTGTCATCTCTGACGCCATATTGTCCGTACCTGTGAGGGATGTCAATACTTCGCCCGACAAACACACTTGCCGGCTCAAGCAGTCCAGCCAATCCCGATCGCCTGGCCTTTCGCCGTTTGGGGTCGGACATGGTCGGTCCTCTTAAGAAAGCTCCCGGGGGCTATACACACCTCTTCGTCGTCGTCGACAAGTTCACCAAATGGATTGAAGCCAAGCCGGTGGCCACTCTCACCTCAGAGCGAGCCACCGAGTTCTTTCGGGATATCATTTTTCGCTTCGGTGTCCCCAACAGCATCATCACGGATAACGGCACTCACTTCACCAGTGCCACCTTCCTCGAGTTCTGCGACGATTACAACATTGGCCTCAACTTCGCCGCGGTCGCACACCCACGCACCAACGGGCAGGTTGAGCGGTCCAATGGCTTAATTATGCAAAGCATCAAACCTCAGATTTTCCAGCGCCTGAAGAAATTCGTGGGTAAGTGGGCAGCAGAGTTACCCTCGGTGCTCTGGAGTCTGCGAACTACGCCCAAGCGGTCAACCGGATACACGCCTTTCTTCCTGGTCTTTGGAGCCGAGGCCGTGCTCCCGACTGACTTGGATCATGGATCTCTACGCATCCGCACGTATGAAAGGGATCTCAGGAGTCGACTAGAGGGGGGGGTGAATAGGTCGGCTCTAGAAATTAAAATGCCTAATGGGTTTCTCTTCTGGAGATAGGTCAATCCTAGAGAAAATATATGCAACTGATGCAGGTAACTGAGACTCAGCAAGATATATCAGATAAACACCAGACACTCGGACAGCAAACTCAGCTGATGTAGAGCAAGTTATATTCAGAGCTAACTGAGTCTCAGGTGTGAGAGTCAGGTGAGTGCATCAGATGACGTGAACACGAAAGGTACTAGCTTTAGCAGAAGCTAACTGAGTCTCAGGTGAGGAAACTCAGTTAGTGTGCAACAAATAAAGGTGCTCTAGTGATCTAAGCATGCATAGATAACAGAATAAGTAAGAGCAGATCACAAGACAGAAGGTAAAGCACACAATGATTTGTTTTACCGAAGTTCCTACTTCTTGCGAAGCAGTACGTCTCCGTTGAGGAAGCTGTTTTCACAGCAGGCACCAAATCGTGCTCTTTCCTCGAGTACCTTTCTTGTGTGGAATCCTTTTATCTTGCTGCTGCAAGACAGGCAGACCCGAATCGCCCTCACAGACTCTTGGTGGCAGCCACACAAGACTTGGCTTGCTCACCAACTCCAAGAGCACTCCCACTCTTGGAGGAACCAGTACCTCGAATGTTACACCTAAAGGACTAAGTAACTCACTCTCACGATGGATGCACGCAGGCAACACTCACTTGGAGACCTAGAGCTCTTTCTTTCTCAACAGGTTGCTTTCGGGTTAGAGGCAAAGGTTGGGTAAAGGTTCGAGGTTGAAAACCTCCCCAGGTTCCCTATTTATAGGGTCCCTGGCAGCTAGCCGTTACCCTCATGCCATGTCAGACAAAGAGCCACCAGACCTAACCTATCTGAGACTCAGCTAACATGCACCTCTGGTAACCTACTAGCCGCGGCTGAGCTACCCACCTGAGTCTCAGATGCCAAACTCAGGTGGACTCGGTTGCCTCAGGCAGCACCTGAGCACAACTCTGGCCGGCTCACTACAAGCCTAAAACTGATCAGAGAGCAATGGCCTCGCCACAGTCCCTGTCCAGCTCGCTCAGACCCTTGGCACTGGTTCCAAGCTTCTTCACCGAAGACGACTGCCCTTGTAGACGCACAGCGAACCCTTGGTCCTGATCCACCAGCTTCCTAGCTCCTCCAGGACTTATCAAGCTTGCATTCACGGCCCTTGAACTCCATCAAGCAACCATCACCTCGCTTGCCCTCGAGCACAGCCTCGGCTTCCTCGCAACTGTGCCTCAGGAACCTAGCTCAGCTGGTCCTTCTGACCTTCCCAGTTCCTTGCTCTTTTTAGGGCTCATCATCAACAGTTGTCTCACTTCAGCTTTCACCTGTCCATCTAATCCCTGTTCACACTCATTGCAAAACATTAGACACAGGTGAGGATTGCCAATAACCATCAAAACCAAACTTTGGGGCAAGATAGCCATCCTCCCAAGCTCCATGGGAGTGGATGCACTTTCACTCTCCCTTTGCCCCTTTGGCATCAAGACACCAAAAAGAGAGAAAAAGATAGCTAAACCTAGCCTAATCTAAGCATCGGGAGCATCGATGACTAGCATAGAAGTAAGATTAGGAGTTGCTGTTGCTGGATCCAGAGCATCAACAATCGATGTACAGTCTGGGGGAGGAGAGTGAGTCGCTGACCTCAAGATCGATGCAGGAGCTAGAGGTGGTGACTGTCACGCTGGAGTGGGAGGCCAATGTATGAGCATCTGCAAGTGAACTATCCAGACCGAACTGTCTCTCAGACTCAGAAGAGGAGTCGGAACCATGAGAATGAGATGTATCCTCCTCCTCAGAAGCCTGCTCCTCCTCGTTTGCTTTCTCTTGAATGAAAGCCTTCGTACTCTTGGCCATGTAGAGTTGTGTCTTCTCCAGCTTCACCATAGTCTTCTCAGCTTCCTCTTGATTGAGCAGCTAGAGCTTCTAATGTTCCTCAATCTAGAGGAGAGAGGCTAAAGCAAGATCAATCTTTGCACTATCAGTCAAGTGTGTAAGAGAATGTGGTATAGTGGAGGAAGGGGCAGCAGTGGTAGCACCAGCTCAGCCTGTGGAGCAACAGGGGAAGGAGCTTTGGATGGAATATTGGGTCCCGGTGCCTTCACAACATTTTCCTCTCTTCCTTGCCTTGTAGACTTCATACTTTACGTTGAGAAGGTCGATGGTGTAGGATCTAATATATGTTGCATCATCGACCTTTGGAGCTAGCATGTATCTAAGAATCTTATTCAGGGTTGATAGCCCTAGATATAGTCCTGTGGTCCCTCGAATCTTCACGTCTTTGATTCCAAGCATATATAAATGAAAGTGCATCTAGACCCCTAATTGAGTTTTGGTGATAGATGACGAACGATTAAGGGACAAACATTTGCAATGAGTGCACAATCAGGTTTTAGCCTCCATTGTGAAGTACAATCGGCATTGACGACCCCTAAAAAGTGAAGAAAAAAAGACGGCGTATGTCCTATTGAAGATTTCTATAGATTTCATACTCTATGAGGTTTTGATTTATTCTTTTGAGTATAGGAACACCGTTCTATAAAGTGGGGTGTGTCGACACGCTGGTGAGAAAGCTCAGTGCTAAATTGCTCAACAATTTTCTCGTGTTGGAAACACAAATTTCTCCACATACACTTAGCCAAAACCCAGTTTTCTTTGACTATCCGGAGTGTCCGGCCCTGGGCCGAAATGTCCGACTGTTTTGGCGCTAAGAAGTTCGCTCTCGGGTAGGTACCTAGAGTATCCGGCCGTTCCCGGAATGTCCGGGTGTCCAGACCTATGTGTGAGGTGCTCTCGGGTTGATGCCCAGAGTGTCCGGCCTAGCCCGAACTGTCCAGGTGTCCAATACCTAGATGGACCACTCTCGGGTAGGTGCCCGGAGTTTCTGGTCCACCCGGAGTATCCAGTTGTGGTATGGGTTCTTGTGACCGTTGGGATGTGTATACCCGAAGTGTCTGGACTAAGTAGCCCGGAATGTCTGGATGTGCTAAATCAAACTCCAACGGCTAGTTTTTGTGAGTGACCTATTTATACCCCTCCTTCCCCATTCACTTCCAACTCTTTGCCAAATCATTTCCTACACTCAAGAGAGCCATTTCTCCTCCTCCAAAGCTGAGAGCACTTGTTCTTGAGAGAGAGATCAAAAATGAGTGACGATTTTCAAAGTGTTGAGCACTAGAGCATTGAGTTCATCTCCAAGCAAATCAGCATGCTTGTTACTCTTGGAGATTGGGGTCTCCTAGACGGCTAAGAGTCCTTGATAGCTCCTGATTCATGTGGTGAGCATCAAGAAGTTTGTAAAGGCCGGGATTCGCCTCTGCAAGGAAAGAATCACCAAGAAGTCGAGGAGATGCAAGGGTGTCCTCGAGGGTGAAAGGCTTGAGAGAAAGCCGGCTCTTGATCACGTGTGATTGAGCTTCCCAAACGGAGACGTAGGATCCCCCAAGGATCCGAACTTCGGCAATAAATTTTTTGTCTCCTTGTTCATCTACTTTTTGCATTTACTTTGCAAGTATTTCTCATATTGCTTGTATTAAACTCACTAGGATATTTGCTCTCACATCATATCACTTGCTCTTCTTACTAGTTAATAGAATCAAATTCTGCAAATTGCAAGAGTTGTTTAAAATTGTCTAGTCGCCTATTCACCCCTCCCCTCTAGGCCGACATCTTGATCCTTTAATAAATGATACATGTCCTTTGTTGTCCGGGGTGGCTCAGCATGAATGAATTCAAGTTCTAGATCAGCGGGAGGAAGTCGCAACATGGCTGCAAAACTCATCAAATGTAGCACTGAAATTCTCTCCCTGAGTCATCCATCTAATGGTCCTAGCCCTATCAATGTCGAAGTACACCTTGGCACAAACTAAAGCATCATCTCATTGCTCCAATCCTACTTCAGAGCCATCAGACTATTCATGCCAACTGTCGTGTACTCCTGGTGTACAGTGGAAAACTCATCATGAGCATCAATGTAATCTCAATCAATGTACCCATGCTTGATCACAAGCAGAGTGTGCATGAGAAGGATTGTCTCATAATAGTCCTGCTGAGGTAGAGTCTAGAAGCAGGGATCAATAGCTACCCTTTTGCTTGTATAGGGGTTCTGCATCTTCATCTTCCTGATCTGTTTCTTTGATGAAGCTTTGAGATTCTCCGGAACCCTTTGAAGATTGTTCATACTGTAGGGAAAGGTACAAGTACCATGAGATTCCCCTTAGGTGTGTCGGGGCCAGAATCCACCTAACTTAGGAAATGGTGCTTCGCCAAAGACCGAGAAACCACCCGACCACAGCATATGCTTACCTCATATGCAACCATGGTTAGGTGGCTTGACACCGAACCAACATCCAAACAAACTCCACCTGACCACCTGGTCGTATGATCTCATAGCTGGTAAGCACGGAGAAGACAAGGATGATGTTGTCCTCCAAAAATTCGGAAGATGAGCTTGGGTGGAAGATTGGTGTGCAAGAATAATCTCTCTTGGTAGACAGTTGGTTGAGGTAAGGTCTTTCAATACGACAGTAGAAAAGCGAAAAAGACAACTCTGAAAACCTATAGCGGATATTTGCATTAGTGGCACAAGCCACAGGTTGCACGGCTGCCTCGAAGAGGTACGCGTGCCCATGGCAGACACGCAGCTCTGGAGACAGCTACTCGCTACAAAGATGGATCTCACAATGACCGTGAATTCTGACATGCCAAGAAAACTCGGTGGTGCTAGTAAATAGATACTTCGGCATTCAACGAAACCGAAGTACTAGAGCATAGAGAGGAAGACTTTTGGAGCAAAGAAGAGCAAGAATTGTCTTTCTTGAATCATCTTTCACATAAAAGAGGAAGGGAAGGTCAACATCTAACATCAAAACAAATAAAGTAGAGAAGAAAATTCAGATCTAAGATAGACGGGGATAAGAAATAAATACAAAATCTACTTATAGTTTTCACAACTCATTTTTAGTTTTCACAAATAGTTTTCTCGGAGATTCCGAGTCCTATTTCTAACATCCACCTTCAAGTTTTGCCCTATGGTCAGTCCTACTTTGATACTAAGCTGTCGAGGCCAGGAACCACACTTGACTTAGGAAATGGTGCTTCGCCAAAGACCGAGAAACCACCCGATCACGGCATATGCTTACCTCATATGCAACCATGGTTAGGTGGCCTAACAACGAACTAACAACTGTACGAACTTCACCTAACCACCTGGTCGTATGATCTCATTGTTGGTTCAGCCGGCCAGAAGCGGGCACCATTTGAGAAGCCAAATATAATTCTAACACCCTATAGAGACTTGACACCCATCTACTGCGATGAACATCACAATCACCTAGAGGAGCCCGACACCTGTTTCCACATCCTAACCTAGTTGTCTAAAGCGCAACTAGTGGGTCGCTCGGAAGCCCAACACAGGTATACACACCCTGCCTAGCCGGCAATCACACCTCAGCTAGCAGGTTACTCAACTAAAGTGATCACAAAGCTCCCATAGATAATTGATATCAACTCTCTATTGTTGCCTCCATACACTTCACAGCATACACGCATAGTGTATGGAGTGACATGAGGAAACAACTTGATAACCATCACACAACTCTAAATAGAGGATTACAGACATAGAAAAACTCATCCCTTGCATTTGGGTAGATACATATGCTACAATCAAAAGACCCAAAGGTTAGAAGTATTGAATATGTTCAACAATGGAAACATGAACATCAACCTATTGATACAAACTAATATCATTTAACCCAAAACGGTTCCCATGAGATCACCAACCGGGGAAACCAAGCAAGGTACATGTCACTTTTAACAGGAACGGAAACATCAACTTCTCCTATGCTAGAATTACCTATAGGAATGGAATACCCAAATGAGTATGTTCGTACTCGTGAGATGCTAATGTGCTCATTCCAATTAATTAAGCATGGCATGGAATAAGAAATGATTATACAAGCAAATGAATTGTAAAAGCAACATGACATAGCATATCCATGTAAATCAATTAGTAAACAAAGCAAATTCCATCTATATTTAGATCTGAACATTAGAGATCAATCATCACCAAAACTTCCATTTTTAACAACCTTAAGTCATACCTCGACTTAATAACAACAATCCAACATGACCGGCATCGCATCAGTCACATAGCTTAATTGATCGGTCGTTTCACATAAATACTTGGATTATACCACCCAAATCTCTTAATAGGAAGATTCAACATGATCGGCATCACATCAGTCACACAGCTTGATCGATCCGTCATTTGACATCAACCATGCGTGGGTTGAGAGAAAGATCCAATGATCGGCATCACATCAGTCACACAACTTGATTGATCCGTCGATTGGCATTAGTCTCCGACTCTCACATCTCCCTTATTAAGTATTCTAGTATTCACTTAGTCGATTTAAAAGTGATGAACCACAAAAACTCCTAATATGACAGTAGCATAATATTCAATAACAACACATGATTAAAAGCCTACAAGCAGCATAATCATCTATTTTCCAACCAAAGCAAAAATTAATTGGAATATTTCCAACAAGTGAGCATGCTTGCTTGGAATAATTATCCTTGTTCTTTCCTGGAATAATTATCCTCATTCTTGTTGGAAATCAGAGAAGGATGGCTCAAAACCTTCGTCAGCGGATTCTACTGATCTGAGAAAACAACACCAAAAAGAAAGAAATGATCAAATTAAAAAAAACTCATGCGACAATGGTACAAAAACTATATTAAATTCATTTCAGATGATGGATATTTAAACTTTAAGAATTTTTCAATTGGTTTCATAAGTTTTGGATTTAAATATTAAAAGTTACAAATTTCTAAACAAAATGGTATTTTTAAGCATTTTATTTCACGATTCTATTAATCTAAAATTTTGTGTGGAGTAACATGTGTGAAAATATTTTTAGTTGGTAGTAAACTTTATTTTGAACATTTTCGTATAAATTTCACAATTTTTGGATTTCAATTGAGTTTTTTATGATTTTTGCAAGTTTGGAATGAAAATTCTAAGGCTTGAGAGAAATTTGCAAATTACTGAATTTCAAACCACATTAGACTGAATGAAATTTATATCTTTAAATCCTACATCTTAAATTATGAATTTAGAAAAAGAATCAACTCATTTGAAGTTGATATGAATTTTCTACAATTTTACAAGTTTTATCAGATTTTAGCATTTTCTATCTTTTCTCGGTAAAGAAAAACTTATTCAATATTTTTATATTTAACAAAAGTATTGTTACTGAGAATGAACATTGACAAGTCAAACTAACAGTGGGCCCCACTTGTCATACTCAGTTATTTCCCTATACTTCTTTTATTTATTCCTTACTGTATTACATGTAGGGTCCACTGTCATAAATTTATTTTTGTTATTTTTATTATTTCTGTTATATTGGAGATGGGCCCACTGACATAGGTTAATGGATTGGGTTATTAATTTTGGTATTAACAAAAATTATTAGCCGACAATCATGCTCATTACTCAACAGTGCAATTATTGATGCAATAAACATGTCTTAACTTTAACTGTTGGCAATGGTTACAATTATTAATTCATTGATTAACTGATTCATCAATGCATTAAGTAGTTCAATAATTGATAACCATTAATTGTCAAAAAGAGGACAAAAAGGGAGAGGAAAGAGAAGCATCCACTGGCGAGGCTTACCCCATCGCTGAAGAAGTTGAGGGGGGGGAGTGTCAACGTGGTGCGGCGATGGTGATGCCGAGATGGCCGGTGGCGATGGTGGAGAATGGCTGTGCTCGGGGCTCGGGCACGCTGGAGTAGCCAGATCCGCCGCCTTCTGAATGAACCAGCACGGCAGCGAGGTTGCTTCTACGTGGCTTCCAGATGCGGTGGAGCGCCTCGGTGGCTCCAATCGGTGACAAGGGCAGCGGTAGGTGTCTTGCGAAGGCGGCACCGTAGGGGAGCTCGGGTTGCTGGAACGGGGTAGCTCCGGTGGGGGGACGACCTTGGGTTCGCCGGAGTCGAATGGGATCCCAGTGCGCGATGAGACTTCGTCCATGGGACCTTGCCACCAAGATGAGAGGCTCACAGGCGTGGGGGCAAGGAAAAAGAACGGGAGACATAGAAATGGGGAGGCACCGAGGGACGAAAACGAGAAAGGGAAGAACGCCCTTGTCGAGCCACACGGAGGGGAAAACCTGCCGGCAGACCCCACAGAGTAGTTGGGTCTCAGCCCATCTAGGAAAGGGTTGGGCCGCACGGCGGCCCATGAGGTGAGAGGGGGTTATCATTTTTATTTTATTATTTTTATTTTTTTATTCTTTTCTGTTTTAGACCTAGGGTCAAACAAAATGGGCTCAAACATTCTTTTAAAAAAATTTAAAATTTTGTAGAACTTTATTATGACATATATGTCTTCCACTACGTGTCTTGAATTAAAATATTTCTGTTTGGACTGCTATTTTAATATTATTGCAATAGGGTCCATGATAAGCTTTGAACTGTAGGTGCTTCAACTAATTTTCAAATAGCTTTAAAAAATTTATATTTGAGGTTAGTGATATAAATAATTCCCCATTATAAATTTTTATAAAATTTGGAGAAGAGGAAGGTCAAGTAATTTACCTATTTTAATTCTGTCTAAATAGGAATATTTTGGAAAAACATTTGTTTAAATATGCAAATGAAATCAAATGATTCAAAAGAATTTTGGAGAGCTTTTATGAGGTGTTTAGAGCTGATAAAAATTATTGAGCTGGAATTGGAATGATGTTGGTTTCACAGGGCATCTGTGTGCTAGGAATCATGGTGGAATACATCCATGTTGTTTCATATAGACCTTTGATTGTCATATGAGCAAGTTGGGTTGTTACAAGCTGTAGGGGTGACAGGAGCATTGGCAGCTCCCTGGTTCCACCTCACTTGGGTACCAGTGCATTTGTTGTTGGGACATTGGTGGTCCGCTTTGCAAACCGGCTGGATCTTTTCCTTGCCTCAATTGTCATATTTTTATGTGCTTGGACAATTAGGAAGAGGACCAACTAGGGCATCCTTGTCATCTGAGTCAGAGGTGGGCTTAACTTCAGGAGCCTTTTCCTTGCCCTTGGCACCTTTAGCAGCACGAGCCTTTGGATTGGCCTTAGTAGCCACCTTCGTCGTGAACACTTTCTTCTACTTCTTGGGAGGAGAGATGGCTTGTTTCCATAGAGCCTTGTGTGAGGTCTTAGTAGGTGGCTCCACATAGTCCTTCATTGGGATGGTTCTCTTAGTTCCTCTCCTTGAGATGACACGTACACTATTTCTTTGGAGATGTCTAAGTCCTCCTCATTATCATCACTTGTTCTCTTCCTGTTTGATGTCCTATGGCTGACAACATACGAGACTGCACTTTCACCAGACCAGTGACTAGGAGTGCCACTGTCAGAGTTAGACTTAGTGCTAGTGGACTCGTCATTCCCCTCTACCACTATAGGCGATCTCTGCTCATCACCGGAAGACATTCTGAACCTGTGAAAGCATATAGGTGAGAGCAAGGGATAAGTACACATAGAGCCAAAGATGTTTTTGAAAAGAAATGAGTGAAATTGGTCTCAAAAAGGCTTAGGAAAAGTTCTTTCAGTATCTATTTGGAACTTCTAGGTGACTCATGTCAAGAGATTCCAAGCCACTCAAAGCCCTCGTCCAGTGCCTGTCTGGTGGTCCTAGAGGGGCCTGCCTCAGAGGTCCCGAGTGACTAGTGGCCATTGGCCATGCCGTACAGAGGTTCCAGACAAGGTCCTCTCGAAGGTTCCGAGCGAGTACTGAACAAACTAACCCTAATTTTCCGCCTGATTCAATCCACACTAAATAATTGAATTCTAGAGGAATTGGATGAATGTAGAGGAGGATTACTGAGGTGGGAGATGTCCACCGCAACGAATTTGAGAAGGGATGCCATGTGGAGGCCACTTGCCCTAACTAGGTGGAACGGCTCTATGGCAACGACAAGCGAAGGGATTTGACGGCAATGACGAGGAATCCGATGAGAAAATCAATCGGAGGAGGGTGGGCAAAGTTGTGGGGTGATGGCGAGGTGACAGCGGTGACAAAACAGCGTGAGAGGTCACACGGTGTGATTTAGGGTTAAACTCTAGCCCGTGTGGTCTTTAAGAGATGGGTGGTTCACACATTGTGTAGAAGTTCCGAGCGTGGGTCGTCCGGAATTTCCAAAGGAACACTTAGCAAAATGCTGAGAGCTCATCTAGAACTTATGGACAAGACTCATTTAGATATTTCGGAGACAAACTCTTATGTGTCGCAAGAAAATTTTCATCTGGAAGTTCATAGCTGGGAAGTTCGGAATGTCTGATTTAAAGTAGACGTTGTGTTTCGAATTTTTTCCTCATCCGAAGGATCCGACGGAGACTTGTCCGGAAGCTCCTAGCAACAAATCAAATGCTCTAATATGTAGATTTAGATGAAGATTGTGATGCGACAAGGATAGATAAGAACTAGGCAATCCTTATGTTCTTTTTACAGCTAAGTGGGGAACAACCGACCAACCAAATCAACACTTGGCTCGGCCTACTGTATACTCATACCCCAACATTTGGCTCACCTAGAGGCTACGTTGATCTACATTGATACAAATTCAGAGAGAAGACCAGACACAAAATTAAGGAATACACAGATTCACTAAAAGGGGCTGTAGCTCCACGGAGAAAATAGACTGCGAAGTAGTTAGGAACGAAGATACAATTTGCTGGTTTGTCTGTACATTGCTCAACAACACATTTGTGAGCACAAAACATGCCATCAAGTGCGTACAGAACGAATTTGCGTGCTCTGATCGTGGTTAAAGAGCTCATGTTATCCATGATTTCACGCTTTCTTGACGCTCTTCCCGTACTCTTTTCTGATCTCCCAGAGCTGCTCGCCGACTTCCTTCATTGTCGGACGGTCATCCCGCGTGGGAGCGGCGCACTGGAATGCCAAGCTTAGCAGTTTCTCCATTACCTCCTCGTCCACGCGATCCTCCAGCAACGGATCCAATATCTCCCTCATGTTGCCTTCATTGAATTTCTTGAAAGTCTATGTAAAATACAAGGCAAGTAAATGCGCTCATTTTCTCATGATTCAACCAAACATAATGAGAATTTAACTTTAAATTTTCATTACTGGTAATCTAGCTAGAGGTTCTGTTTCCATGCTATTACATGTAAACCAAGCAAAAAATTTAGAACATATATCATTAGGTCAAAACAATATGACATCTAAAAGTTACTAAGTTAAGAACATATATGATTAGGTCGAAACAATATGACATCTAAAAGTTACTAAGTTAAGAACATATATGATTAGGTCAAAACAATATGACATCTAATTATATGTTACTAAATATTATGAAAAATATAATGGCATAAAGCATTGTCTATGATAAATCTAGTAATATCGTTTTCACATGACAAGTCCAAATACTTCTGTGTATATTAGTGGTCAAAGTTTTGAAAGGTTGACTGCACATATTCTAAAATGACATTCAAAAGAGAATGGTGGGAGTAATAACAACTACACTTTCTCATAAGTGGAACTGATTGTCAAGAATTGGAAATGAAAGAAGAAGCATCCAACATACCCATCTGATAGTGATCCTCTCTTCAGCAGCCCGCTTCAGCTCTACCGGTCGACGACCAGAAATAATTTCTACAAGCAGTATGCCGAAGGAGAAGACATCGCTTTTAGGAGTCAGCTGGTATGTTCTCAGGTACTCGGGGTCCAGGTAGCCGGCTGTTCCTTTCACTTTCGTGGAGATGTGTGTTTTCTCTGTGTCATTGGGACCACTTCTAGCAAATCCAAAGTCAGACACCTTGGCACGGTAGCTGTCTGTCAGCAGGATGTTCGATGACTTCACATCACGATGGATTATTGTCTTCTCTGTTCACAACATAGAAGTTCTAAGTGCCTTGAACATTATTTTGAAAAACAAACTTTATCAAAATAAAAGTGTTCAAAATTGGCATAACTAAATAACTGATACAAAAAATATTACTGAGCTACGCAATCCTTTTCAATCATATTATTCATGGAGTTCATCATTTTGCACCTAACATATTTAAGCTGCAGCACATCAATATTTATGAAACCAAACATGTAGATTGCCTACCTGCATACAGATGGAGATAAGTGAGTGCATGAGCAACATCAATTGCAATTTCTAGGCGTTGATTAAAATCCAGAGTTCTACCATGTTGGCCTGCAGAATGGAAAAATACATATAAACATTGAAGCTCTTCAAAAATGAAAACCGAAGGGAACAGTGCAGAAAGTGCAATTTACCATCCAGATGTTCTCTCAAAGTACCATTTGGAACATACTCAGTGATAATGATACGCTCATTTCCTTTATCAGTATAACCCAGTAACCTCACCAAATTCCGGTGGTCAATCTTAGCAAGCAGTTCCACTTCATTGCTGAACTCATCTCTGGGACCTGCAAATTGATCCTGTAAAAATAGCAGAACCCATTATGAGTCGCTGGCAGAAAACCTAAGAATATAATGCATGGTTGCCGCAGAAATAAAAAATGCTCAGAAGAACTTCATATATTGTGCTACATTCATCCAAAAAATTCTCAGTTAACTCAATATATAATTAAATAGTACATCAACAACCAACACAATTGATGACGAATCAAGAATCAGCAACAAACAAAAGATAAAATATGGATAGAAAGGTTTTACCTTTTTAGCTCTCTTGATTGCAACAACCTGGCCATCTGGCAATACAGCCCTGTAGACAGTCCCAAATCCTCCTTCACCTAACTTAAATGAAGGTGAGAAATTCTGAGTGGCCCTGAGAATCTGCTGGACACTCAAGTCAACAGATCCAACTCGAGCTATATGTGGAGATGGTGCGAATCTAGATGGACTTGGAGGTATTCGATGTGGAGTTGGTGGGACCTTCTCTGATGATGTGCTTACTTCAAAGGATGAAATGGATTCAACTGGGAAGAAACAGCTGGTCGTTAAGACAAGATTCTCACAAAGTTAACAGTGAATCGCAATGGTACTACACTGTCAGAAAACATTGGTCTTGCAAACAATTCAACAGTCAGAGGTGCATATCCAAAGTTCTTAACTGAGACAGCTCACGCAATATGGAATTATTAAAATACTTAGTGAAGTGTTTTCTTTTTCAAATTGTAAATACTTTGTTTTGGTTATTCTAGGCAACATTTTACACCATATAACCATATACATTGCTTACTCATATTGACATCAGAGTATTTGGACATAAATTAATAAGGTCAACATACATTTAAAAGAAAGATAGGGCATTAACTCTTCCATTGTTCTGTATGCATAGAGCTGAAATGACATCTAAATGGACCAGAGGGAGTAGTACATGAGAAGAGCTATATAATATGATACCACATTACACAATGAAAGCTAATTAAACTGGACAGAGCTTTCTTCCTATGTTCTTGACTATTATATAACATTTTTTGTGGCAAAGAATATATATGTATAACATTTTCAAACTTAAGAGATGTCACTCCCTCATAAGTTCACACAACGGGTTGGGACATGGTATAGATGACCTACTCTGATAATGGACATAGTAGTTGGGAGTGTGCTGGTATGTAGCAGGTAGATTAGAAATTTGCGAACGCATACAATAGTGGATCAAATTGATTCATAAAGTTCCTATCATTGCTGAATACTAATCTCAACATCTATTAGAAATTTGCACACACACACACAATATTGGAGTTGGAAGTTGGAGGTGATGATCTGTTTGTCATCTCAATTCTCACCTACTCTTCACAAAATTTAAGTTGCTGACATGTCAGGTCATCTCTAAACGATCTCCATCATCTTGTTTGGAGGACTCTAAACATGTAATATGATTTTTTTTTATGTTTTTCTATTTGGAAGCTGCATCTTTTTCTGAAGTCATTTTTTTTGTGACCATTGGATTTTTATGGGATTGACGTTCCACGTGATTGGATTTATTTTATCACATCCCTAGCAACAGACGTGCATTCAAGTAGTAACTCTGAAAAACCAATCTAAGTGTGTTTTGAGAAAGGTGGAGTGAACCTTACCCCAGTATCAACAACTTTATAATAGAAAGTGAGTTAATAACCCTATGTTTGATAGAATACATTCGGACTCTCATCCAGATAAAATTGGGGTAGTTTACATTTGTGCACGAAATGATCTTTAGAATACCAAATAACAACATCCATAAAAATTCATGGCCTGCACCAATCTGTAGAAAAGAATTCCTAAATGGCATATTCATAAAAAGATCTTGGCCCACCCTATATCAAGTGAGAGAACCATCCCTTATACAACCATAGCACTATCAGGAATAATTTCTTGCAAGATATATGTGAAACTAATTAGATAACAAAGACTTAGAAAAAGAAAAAATGGAATGAACGGCAGTCAACTTCTGCAAGAAAGGAAAAATAAACAAAGGTTTGTTCCCTAGCATAGTACAACCAAACTCTCATGTTCTTACCATCTGCAAGATGATTATTTATACAGTTTTGGTATTTGCAAGTTGACTATTTTTTCTTAAGTCTAAGTCAACTTTTGTAACCATTTGATTTGTATGGCGATTTATGTGCCACGTGATCGGAGTTATTTACATAAGCAACACACGGGCATTCAGCTAGTGACTCAAAGTACCCAATCTAGGTGTGTTCTAGGGAAGTCGTGGCAAACCATATCCTGATATCGCCAACCGTTATAACAGTACAGAGTTAATAGCCCTGAAGCTCCTACAGTACAATTGCACTCTAGTCGTGATAAAATTAGGGTAGTATTTTAAATTCCTGCACCTAATGATCTGTAGAACAGAATTAGCAAATAACAACATTCATAAGAAGATCATGGCCTGCACCAATCTAATAGAACAGAATTACCGAAGAGCAGCATTCACAAAAAAATATTGGCCCATCCTATATCAAACAAGAGAACCATCCCTTAAAGGCCTAAACAAACATAGGTTAATTTTCTTGCATGATATAGGATAAAGTAATAAGATATGACAATTAGAAAAGGACAAAATAGAAACCTGTAGCAGCCAACTTTTGCAGGAAAGCGAAAGAAACAAATGTTTGTTTCCTAGTATAGTGCAACCAAACTGTCAGGTACGTATTAATATTAACCATGTACCCAGTACATTGCTTGAACTAGATGGACGTTTTTAAAACATTCATCTCAAATTACTGCTCCAATTTTAGCCTCAACAACCAATTTTTTGTGTGATTAGTTTCTATCCTACCATCAGCATGACAACAAAATAGGCTTTTCAGCAGTGACAAAGGACATTAAATACACATAGTACATTAACTCACCAGCATTGCGTTGGATGGCTGTAGCATTGTGCCTGCTGTCCCTTCTTTTCTTTTGGCATGAAAGCACGGAAGCATGAGACCACAGCATAGGAGAATAACACCTGGCACAGCCAGAATATGATCCTCTTTTTCCAAAGAATCATAGGCATCCTGTTCATTTTCATGCATTTCGATGTTTCCACATGGGTCATCTTCAATTCTTGCACCTTTCAATGAGGGCTGCTTCAAAAGCTTCCTTGGCATATTCGGAGCTGAAATTACTACATTTCATAACGAAGCATGAGGAATAAAACTTAGCAAACAATTGTTGTCATCTATAAGTTGAAAACATGAATAGAAGTGGGATACCCATAAAAGAATCAACTAATAGCTACATCACAACAAGAAAATAATGATAATGTACAGAATGTATGAATGCAGGTAACTACATAAAGTACCAAAAACAATACTTTGATCAGTTCAATTTATGTGCTGTAAACACAATCTTACCTCAAAAGTATATGATACTTAGATATAGCATCGTAAGTCAGAGAAAAAACAGATTCAAGTGCTACATAGAAATACACATGATTCGTATTTCTTGCCAACCTACTCATCGCTAGCTGGTTTCATTTTCAAATGAACTCATAAAG
This sequence comes from Stipa capillata, assembly GCA_019208055.1. NCBI lineage: Eukaryota > Viridiplantae > Streptophyta > Magnoliopsida > Poales > Poaceae > Stipa > Stipa capillata. The sequence goes on from JAGXJF010001459.1 coordinate 50,189, forward strand.
ATTTGAAGATGATAACCATTATGTAGACCTGACCAATCACTTTGTCCATTATTTTAGTGCATGCCAGAACATACACCGGCCCATCACATGGCTAAAATTCCACAGATACATGTCAGTGACTAGTCTCGGAAGAAACAATGAAAGCAGGTACACATTACGATTAACCCTGTTATTTTATTAAAGTTTACAATAGGATAGCAATTGCTACTAAAGTTCATTCTTGAATTCTGATCGGACTTCACAAAAATAATGGAAAGAATAATCTGAATCACTACAAAATAACAACAACCATACTCAACTGGATTTGCAGACAAAATCAACAAATCAAATTAAACATCACCAGAAGCGCAATTCAGTGCTTATCTAAATTGGAATTCCCATACAACATAAAACGTATTAAACAGAACAACATTTGGCATCGCTACGAGCACAATTGAAGCTAGGAAGTCTAAAACTAATTAAAAGGAAAATCAAAGCAACTCACCATAGCTGGAATCACTCCCATCGCTGCAGCACTGCTTCAACGCACCCCTCCACGCCTCCGACCGCTCATCGCAGCGGAGGCAACCGCTTCGGAAGTACGACCGGAGCCTCTCGCAGCCATGAGCACGGTCCTGCACCAAAACCCCATTGACCGACAGGTTGTGACGGCCATCAGAGGTCTCCAAGATGGCAACTTGGTCGCCTCCCACAGGTCCATGGAAGAAGGGTTGGCGGGGGGATGGAAGATAGAGCCAGAGACGAGCAGAGGAGGACGAGGAGAGCAGGGAGAAGAGCCAAGGGAGACATCGATACTGTGAATTCGACCGTATAATTCACAATATCTCATCCTTGGCAAGCACAAGGCGGTCAAACTAAGCAAAAAATGGGATGGTATTTACAAATTTTGCCACCCTTTCTCGTCCAAAACAATAAGAAGTACCAATTTTGGCTCCAAGAAGACAAAATGAAGGCGAATTTTATTCAAGAACAAAGGAAAATAACTAGGAAGTAAGAATCGGGCTCTTGCTGTCTTGCAGACAGAATAAACTAGACGCCAAGAAAGGCCAATAATCAAGGAAGACCAACGAGTACAAAATCTTGGACCAATCGGGCCGAACAAGCAGGACTCCAAGAAGAAGAGGACAACCAAATCTAATCTGGATGGGGCAAGAAGCAGAGCACCGACTAATCTAGCTAGCTGCTCAAGGATCGAGATATGGGTCAAGCGAGCGAGCGATTAGGTGGTTCTCAGATCGGGAGAAGCTAAAGCATCAGAAGGAGAGAGAGAAGGAAAGAACGGAGCAGTTGAGAGGGAGAGCGAAAAGAAGAAAGGAAATATCTTGAAGCTCTCGACTCAGCTGAATGGGGGACACCCCGGACGGTCAAGCAGGAGATGCGAGGTGGGAACCATCTTCTGGCTGGCAGCGTCACGGCTGCTGGCACGTGGGCTCCAGAGGGGAATTCCTCGGCTAAGGGACGGGAACCGGAGAGTTTTCTCCATGGGACGTGTTAGGTTCACACGTACTATAACAGGTGGGTCGTCTACGTGCTATATGACGTGGATATATGTTATACTTATTGTTTTAGTTTTTTTGCGTAGGGCCCGCTAAATTAACGTCGTTGGACCGCTATATGACAGGCCTAACTAAAAGCAAAATAATTTTATAAAAGGCATTATATCTTTATCTTTCTAAAGACTAGTTTGATAGGAACTATTTCCTTACTTTTATAAGTTGTACCATGAGCATTTTTACTTATGAACATTGCATAATCCTTAGTTTTCTTAGCTTTTATTTTTTCTTGTGGTTCAAAGATCATCTCAATCAGAGCTTGTATGCAAATTTGGTATTCGAAGTATGATACCCTGAGCTAAAAACCAAAGGAGAGATATCATACGCGTCTGGCCCGTACCGCTTGTCTGTACTGGGTATTGGGACTGCTCGATTGAGTCACAAAATCGCCTTAACTTTCCCGTTTCAACTATGGTATTGGAAAATTCTAATCCACCTATTAGCTCTTGGATCAAAGGTGGAGAGAAGATCAATGATTAAGAGAGCACGGGAGTGTCTATATGTTCACCACCAAGAGGGTAGCCGGCCCGAATCCCCATCTAGCACTCCAAGAACACATCTACACACCTCTAGCCTACAAGGTAGGTCCAAGGAAGAAGAAGAAGAGAGTGAGCCGCCTCCCACGCCCAGCATGGCCCTAGGACCGGCATTGGGGCACAAACACTATCGCCATCACCTCCATCACCCCTCCCTCTTCCTCGATGCGTATCTCCATGTTTGTTTGTATCTTAAACACTTTGTTTATTTTAATGCAATTCTTAGTTGAGTAATCTATTATTCCAAGGCTATGATAATTTAGTATGGTATTGGTCCACATATTTGTGTTGTTGGTAGACATAGATCGAATCATTTGTGTCGTTGTATGAGTGCACGCATATATGGGAAACCACATAAGGTTTGTATTGAGTTGGGGTAATTGGACTAGAGATTTGGCAGTGAAGAACCAATCTCAAAGTCCTTGGCCATCCGTTCGAGGGAGTTACGAAGACTCATTTACTTAATGTCGTAACCATGGAAAACCATAATCATCTACTAGGCCAATTAGATATTCAAGTTAGGTGGTTCTTGCGAGGCGTATGTGCTAGTTGTTCTGGGCATATCTAGTCCTTTACTTTTTGCATATTTACTTTTTGTCCGTGTTTTAGTCCTTGCTTTTCATACTTGTTTTAATTCTTGTTATAATTTATTACTTGTTTTCGCAACTACAAGTAGACTATTTCAAAACCAAGGCTCCAATGCAAGCACGACTATGCCAGGTGACAAGCGTAGAGATAGCTTTCCTTTGCTCCTATTTGATAGAAAACCCATAATACTCCACGAAAAAATAGTACAGTGATTCGGTGCATTTGCCAGCCATCAGTCCTACATCTTAAAAACATTGATGGCCAGAAAATCTTTCGAATGTTCTTCATTGTTTCCTCCTTCCCTTTCGAAGTGGGTCAGTTGGGAGGGGCACCTATGCTTCCAGATCATCTCTAGTGCTGCCTCTATCTTGTATCAATGATGGATTTAGTTATCTTCGTTTGCATTAACATGAGGCTATCCTTCAGCTATGAGCACACAAAGAAGCTTTCTAGTTCCCCTTCAACCTCCACTATGTGTGGGGGAGGGCACTTTGTGGTTCTGGGGATTGGTGGCTACAAGGTCAGCTCGCTGTCAATTCGTTAGCATCCATAAGTGAAAAGGTGAAGGAGGGTATAAATATTCCCATCTCACAAACTAGTCGTTGGGCATTTTTTCATGGACACATTGGAACTTCCGATCCATTGATCAGAACTTCTGAATTTTCAAAAACCAACGACTACAATTCACACCCCACACACAGACCTATCAAAAAGAACATATCGGAACTTCCGATAGCCTAATAAAGCGAGCAGGTTTTGAGAAAACCAAAACTTCAGGTTAATCGGAACTTCCGGTACAAATATTGGAACTTCCAATTAACCTAACAAATAAAACAAAGAGCTCTGGTTTTGGAAAAAATAGAACTTCTGATCAGGACATCGGAACTTCTAATACAACTCAGCACAAAAACCCGAGAGCTCAATATTTGCAAAAACCCAGAGGTTTCAATCTAGTTGGAACATACATCCCTCACTCCAAACATCCGATTTAGCTAAGAAAAACCTAACCGTGTGTTCGTGCTGTGAACTTGTGACTCTCACTAAACAAGCATTGATTCATTTGAGCACTAAGTTCACCAACAAACATCTATGTTGCACCCCTCTTAATAGTAAGCGGTCCTATACTCAATTTAAACGATAAAAAGAGAATTTTAAATGGAAACACCAATCGTCGTCTTCTCTTCTCATTTTTAAGGGCCGCTAACGTTGTAAAGCTTTCACCGATGGGACTTTCACCTATTCAAATACCCACGGAACGCATTAGTCCCTTAATCGATTATCGTCAATCATAAACCCACTTAGGGGGCCTAGATACACTTTCAATAGTGGAATCGAGCAACCCACCATGAGTAGGCGGTGATGAAGCCGAGCCAAATGAGCAGCTCGGGTGCCTCGCCCAGGCGACGCATAGGCCGCGCCAGTTCAAAGTGCACTCGCAGCACGTGCATGGTGGCAGCACACCTGCGGAGGGTGGCGACGGGGAGCAAGGCACACTTGGATGGCGTGGCCGTGAGGAAATTGAGCAGCCTCTCCTTCTTCAGCGGCAGCGAGGCATGCCGTGTCAATCGTTGTTGCACCTAGGAGACGCCCGATCTGTGGCATCCTCAACACCTCTTCTCCCGTTGGCCTTGGGCTCTCTCATGTCACCACCGTCGCTGCAAAGCTAGTTCCCATCACCATCAAACGCTGCCACTAGGACTTTCTCATAGAGCTGATGGGGGTCAGCACATGCGGCGGAGCCGGTCAAGGTTGGGGTTAGGAGGAGGATGCCCATTGTTTCTTTTCTCTCTCTCTATTCCTCTATCTACTCTAGGTGAAATTTACTATCTAAAAGGTGAGGGCGGCAGCTGAATCATGTTTGAAGGAGCAATTGACCATCTATATCGAATAAGGCCAAAGTCTTGAATTAGAGAAGTGTGAAAATAGTACAACCACATGCTATATGGGCACTGGCTTGGTTAAATAGGTTAGTCGAGTGTTGGTGTTGACATTGCCATACTGCATAAAAGTGGACGTAACTACGAGGACCTCGGCACAAAAGAGGGCCAAGCAAGGTAAGTGGGTGTACGCTCCTCCGTGTCGAAACCTAGTGAGCATGTCACATTGAGAGGAGATTAGCTAAAAGATCTCGTCACGATCTACCTGCCGGAAAACCGATGGGCGTGTACTATGCCAGTGGCCAGTGGTGTGCAACAAGATGAGATTGTGTCATGTGGGTAAGGTGTGCAACCTCTGTAGAGTGTTAAACTAATCGATTAGCTATATCCATAATCATGGATGGCACATAACTCATTTCAGATGAAAAGAACCTATCTTTCTCCCTTTTATTTCCTCTAACCTAGTTCTAGAAATGTAAATAGGTGGTTGGAACCTATGGACGAGTCTATGCCGGATGCCTTACTCATATGTGTTGGTCGTGGACCCTCGCATTTATGAGAAATACCCCTAAGATAAAAACTTGATTTTATATCAAAGCAGCCTTTAAAACTATCATACTATTTACAACCACAAACTGCATTTATACAAAATAGTCATACAACCATCTTTTGCAGCTTCATATGCATTGGTTTAGGTGTTTCCCTACGAGGGGACATGCTAGGTATGCGAAGTACTCATCAATATGTTTCGTTATCATGGTGGATAGATGACTACACTGCAGAAGACGCTAACAGCGACTACTACGATCATGATCCCAAAGAGTGAGATCACGTGAACTCTGTCGATTGCCTATGGCTGAGATGGAGCTTATTATTTATCACTTTATTTTTGCTGCTTTATGATTGTAATGGTCATGTGACCATGTACTCTGTTTAAAGCCCTATGGCTACTATCATCAACACTATGTTGTAATAAATTTAACAAGGTAATGTTATTATTTCGACTATGTTCATCAGTTTGATTCTAGATTGTGATAATACACAGAGGGGGTCTGGAAGTTAAGTCCGGACTCCCACATGGGCCGAAATACGGCCATCCAAGCAAGCCCCTTAGAGTAAACTTCACAAAACTTTATGTGTCAAATATTCGTACCAATATAAAAGTTAGGATTTCATGGAATCTAAATAATCTGAATGGTCTATCCAATTCTAATATGATGGCTCACAAATTTAGTTGGATTCCTAAAATTTAATATTAATTACACATTTAATCACTCTACCATTTCATCCTTAGGGGGTGTTTGGTTGAGCTATGGCTTATCTAAAAGTAGATGTGGACTGTCTGCTGTGAGAAAGCTAATGTGGGAAAGTTAGAGTGTCATTCGACAAACTGGCTATCAAAGCTATGGCTGTGAGTGAAAATGTCTAAAATGCCACTAAGTTACTGAGAGTTTACTGTATACTGATTTGAATGTTAATTACCCACTTTTATGATAATTTAACTGCATATGACCTAATAATGTGATTATCAAAATCCACATGTGATTATCTAGTGCTACGATGTTTTATAAATCCAAGTATTAATGTGCCACGTTAAACTACTCCTATAATGCACTAACTAATATCGCCATACATGAAAGGTATGATGATATCTCATATGCCAAATCAAATGTAGTCAAATATTGAAACAAAACAAATGAGATAATTGTAAGTCGTAATTACATACGACATCATTTTCTTAACATTGACACGCTATTAACAAGCATTCCATTGCTCTCTTCTAACAAGATAGTTCAAGAAACCATTTGAAAGTACATACAAGCATACTTCATTCAACAATTTTTCATTTTTCAGATTCTACACACACCTATCGACCAGATTTCTAAAAAACATGATTTACCAAATCATTTTTGCACTAAAAATTGACTTTCATATACATCAAAAATAAAAAAACTATTTTTGAATTGTTGTGCTTCAAAAACAAACGAAAACAAAACTACAAACTAATTTTGGTACTCTCCAAAAAGTGCAAGGAAATAAGGTGGTTCAACTAAAACGCACAAAAAGAAAAGCAGACTGACTGTGCTGGAACAATTCCAACACGAGTGTTTCACGCAATCACTTAAGCATAAAGTACAACCTCAAAATAAATATTGAGCACCAAGCATATGATAAGAAATAGATTAAAAGCACGGTCTCCCCCAAGCTTAGACTTTTGCAAGTCTAAATCTTGAGTGCTTCATTACTGCGACAATGGTGGCAGAAAGAAGTGGCCAGGAGTCTAAGCTTGGCTCATTTGTTGAAATTTTACGCGGCGATCTTGGTATTGCCCCTCATGTTAATGGACATGTTGTATATGTTGTCGATCTTCCCCAAGAGCATGTTGATGTCGGTGTACATCACATAGCTATCTTGTCCTTCTTCCCTCATTGGTTCTTGCTCTTGTCCCGGTGATAGTGGTACTTCTTCTTCTATGGCTTCTTCTAACTCCCTCTCAAGCTCTTCATATAGCCCATCATCATTCACGTTACCCTGCAAATCATTTCTAAGAAAATATATTCTCTAGAGAGAACGCATTAGTAGCAGGTGCCCGCACAAGGCGATCCACTGAGGGTAAACAAAAATAATAAATTTGATTTATAGTTTTCGCCATACATGTTCTTCTTAATAAAGAAATATTGAGGTGGCGATTACCATTTAAGGGGTATTGTGCTTCAAATAGGGCCCCAATCCTTAATGCTAGGATAGTGATCACTCCTCCATAAGTGATAGCTCCTTGATTTCGATGTGACTGTTTGTTGAGGTGTAGCAGAAGTAGCGCTCCTAAGTTTGGTGCATTTGATAAATTTGCCCGGATAAAAGGCTTGGTTAATGACCATCAGATCTTCTTGACTAATTTTTCCAAATTCTCCCCTTGCATGTAAAGTGATAGCCACAAAGTAGAAAAAAATAGCGAACTAATGGACACTGGATGCTACTCGATTTTCTACTTAATGGATCAGTGCTAATCTATTGAAAACATGATAATAACTCTTGGGATAAATCAACAGCGGTAGAGCGGGCATGGTCATTATTATTAGCAAAATTAAAAATGTTACACCATTCATCCAAATTCATATAATATTCAATGTTCATAAGCCTAAATTTAATCATGTCATCATTAATTCTAGAATAATGATGCATAGTGTGTGACAATGTAAGCGAAAATTTATATGTGAGTTGACGATAAGTGAATATATCATACGAAGAAAAATCTAGCATCTCGACATTATGGCATAAATTTTAAAAATCATTATGTATACCAAGAGCTACCATAGTTGTCGGTGATGCCCACTTGGTCGAATTTACCGGACTCTTGCAAAGTTGTTTGAAGCGCTCCCTCTCCTCCTTGCTCGTGTTGATTCCTAGTTGATAAGCCTTCCTTTGGAGTTGAGTAACACGCTCCTTCTTATGGCTCTTTCTCTTCCTCTCCTTTTTGTCGCCCTCTTTTTTTCTCCTCTCCTCTTCTTCTTTTATAGATTAGAGGCACTGTTTAAGGTTTTCTGGGATCATCGTCATGATTCTTCTCGAGACTCTTTAATGAAACTTGGTCGGTTTGATGGTGGCGATGCATACGATCTTGGTACGACCATGTGGTACGGGCGGCCCCAGTCGTACCATTGGTTGGCTGGCCCACTGGTAGCTCCGTTCGGAGTCTTGTTTCTTCGTGGACACTTCTCTTGACATGTAGTTTCCAAATATATCTAATTCTAGTGATCCTACACACATATAGTCCAAAATGAGAGATTTGCACAATCGCGATTAATTAGGCGTTAGTAGCAGAAATCAGGAAATAATCCTGTTAAAATGCATTGAATGAGGATCCAATTTGAACAAATAAATGAGTACTAAATGGGCTCATCACCTTCTAGAGAACAAAATTGGACACTCCGAGAAATTTTGAGATACTCTGATGTTGGGGAAAATTTTAGGCAGAACCAACTTCTGGAAGTTCCAAAATTTTCTCGAAGCTTTGACATCTAGAAATTTTGGATAAATTCTGAAGGTTCCGAGTTACGTTGAAATTTTGGATGTTTCGACATCTAGAAATTCGGACAGGAAGGGTAACTCGGAGGCTCTGAGCCCCCTGACTGCACACACATAACTGAATCTCGGATACTCCAAGATGAATTTTGGAGGTTCCGACATGTGCTGAAAAAGTGTGTAGAGAGTTTTCAAATGTCTCTTTGAATTTTGAAATTGATTCCTAGTTGAGCATTAAGCAAGGCACTCTCACTAGCTTCTTGATTTTAGCCCCCTTAATAGTACGGTTTGTCGTAAAATCAATCTGATTCCATGAACCACCAGAAAAGCTAGAAAATGTCCTTAATTTTCATTTATTCAAGCTGTTCTTCTTTTTAAAATTTTTAGGGGTCATCAATGCTAGTAAAAACACTCCTTTATGAGACTAACAATCTGATCATACATGATGCACATATTAGTCGCTCAATCATTTTGCTATTGATCACCAAAACTCACTTATGAGGTCAAGATGCACTTTCAAGAATCAGATTAGGCAGCACCAGCAGCACAGCGATCGTCTACAGCCTTCGCTGGAACAGGATATGGCGGAGGCAGCAGAGGCAACGGTCGACTGAGTGGTCAACTGGACAGACCACACTGGTTTCCGAGGGCCTTGATTCAGCGGGTAACACCATCACCCACTTCCTCTCGTAACAAAGCAAGGGAATACGCAGTGTCCAAATTCAAAGTCGCTGAAGCATAACTAGAGAACGAACATGAGGTTTAAGGCCATCTAAGAAACGAGTGGTGTAGTGGAGCATATTAGGAGTGGATTCATATGCAGATAACTGATCAATCAACTCAGCAATCCTATCAACATAATCAAGGATATTGCCAGTCTGACAGATATGCAACATCCGACGAATTAAGGCCCAATGCTGGTTACACCCAAACTGAATGCAAATCCATTAACAAAACTGATGCCACGATGCCCGTGGAAGGCGGGGCTGGATGGATTGAAGCCAATGCGCTCAAATTTCATCGTCGCTATCGTGATCCACATTGAAGTAGGGGTGTTATACATGAGGAAATATTCTTCGCAGCGCTGTGGCCACAACTTGGGATTAGCCCCATCCAAACGTGGGAAATACACTCTAGTCATCTAATTACGGGAATTGTAACCAGAAGACGGAGGATTGAAACCCCTAGGTGATGAATCAACAGCAAGGAAAGGGCGGAAAGAAAAATTTTGGGTCTCACACGCACCTCTGACCGAAGGTAGGACATAGGTGCCGAGCCATGCTCGTGCCTCCAGTGATCGAGTTCTTCACAATGCCCATCGGGGCCGATCTCGTCATCCGCCGGCAACCTGGTGAGCGACACCGGCTTCGGCGCTGGTGTCCCCGTCGCGGAGTCATGGATGACGCAATCTAGTTGCAGGCGAATTTCACCCACATCAGCGCGGAGTTCTTCCAACACCGCATCGATCTTGGGCTTCCACTCCCCAACCACCGAGCGGATCTAGTCCACTGCCGCCGTGAATTGCTGCGAGTTGATATGGCTTCAGGTGTACCTCAGCAATATTCAGTGTTGCGGCCGAAGCTGTTCACCAATTCGCCAACTCTCTACACTCTCCAACTCTCCTCTTACACAGGTTATTATTACAAGCCTCGTGGCTAACGCACCCACTCGGCGCCTGCGGTCTCGCTTCTCCACTTGGGCCTGCTCAGGTGTAGATCGGCTGCTAACAGGACGTTGTTGATCTTAGCTTTTAATTGCACAAACGAAGGCCTAGGAGGAAACCTGAGAGGCCAAACAAGGATATGTGTTAAAAGGGTCAGAGTACCAGGCCAAAGTAGGAGGCACAAATGTAAGGAATATGGCATGCCAGGTCATAGAGCTAAAGGCTGTCCTAGGGGTGAGACAGCATAGAAAGGAAAAGATATGTTACTTGCAGTTGATCCATTCACTTGTCATATAATGTTCCTACTTGCATCTAATCCACTTTGTTTGCGGGAAGAGAGCTGCATCTTCCAATGAAGTTGAAGTTGGTTCTGGGCAAGGATACAATGAACCAACTACTGAAGACCAGCAGGCAGTAGTGAACTAACTACTGAAAGAACCAACAGAGAATCAACTCGTATGCTTGTTCATTTGGTACACCGCAGTGATGTTGCAAATCATAGTCCTCATGGAAGAAATACAAAACTCAATCATCATAATCTGCGCACACGTAGGCACCTCCCATTCTCCCAAAAGCTTATATAGCCATCCTGAGCTAAACACATAAAAAGGAAATCCTAATTTGGAAGGGAAATTAATTAAAGAGCAACCCGGTGCTGTTTTGATGGGTCATTGATGTTGATATGATCACCCACCCGGCTAGCGGATCATTCTATCTTTACCATGACATTTGACGAAATATGAGAACAATCCTAATTTTTTATAGCTGCCCCGTACACTTTAATATCATACACATATAGTATATAGGATGCCATATATACAACTTGAATATGACAACATAAACTCTACAGAAAGTATTACATGACACATAATCCTTGTCCCACACATAAGGTAGTTAAATATTTTACAAACAGCATGACTCGAAAGCTGTTCACATCCAAAATACAGTGGAAACATGTATAAAATACCCGAGATGGCTGTCACTACCATCTTACAAAAGTCACATAAAATCAACATATGACCGAGAGAACAACCTAATAACTAGATGTCATTTTCAACATTTTTGGCGTCGCAGAAACCACCTACACTAGGATCACCTGCAGCATTTTAGGAATGGGATTCTAATTTTCGTACTCGCAATATGCTTTTTCAAGCTCATCCCAATTAACTTAACCATGGCATGGAACAAAAATTAAATTACTACACAAGTACTTCATCAACAAAGTATCATAACATGACATGAATACGAGTCATAAACCAATACCAACATCTATACATCTTAACCATACTCATATTGAACACATAAATCTCATATTAGCAATACATTTGAAATCAACAAGGTTTTAATCATTTTCATCACATTAAGTCAACCAAGAGTTAAATCATCATTTCATTAAGTCAATCAAGATTTGATCTATTTCTTTCTCAATCGGGAAGTGTTCCGAAGTGTTATTAGCTCATAGCTGGCTGGCTATGACTACCCAATACTCCTGCATAACACTTTCACTGCAGGTGAAGGGTAGAGCATCGTGACACCATCATCGACTGGACCACTGGGGTGCTTACGTTCACCTCGCTCATCGATCTATCAGTGGGAGCAAAACCCCGACTCACACATCTCACTTATTAGGATTCATATTCATTAATCAAAATTAATATCACAACCCACTGGTCATGATCCAACCACAACCTATCATACTAGTGATTTTATTTATCACCAAAACAATATTTAAAACTATGCAACCAAGCATAATTCATCTCATCCACAACAATAGCATAAATTAAATGAGAAATTTTAGCAAGCTTGCATGCTTATCTTGTTGGTATTACTCCCAATCATGCTTCAACCTCGTAAAAATCCTCGTTACCGGGTTCTACTGAAAACAAAATCAAAACACCGAAAATGACAAAAGAAGGAAATAAATTAATGCGAGGAATTTCATAGGCTATATAATGAACGAAATGTATCCTAAAATGTAGCAAATAAAATTATGAAGTTAATGCAATTGGTTTCACCCAATTTGGAGTTCTAGAATTGAAGTTATGAAAATTTCTGTTTCATATAAATTTTTAGGGTTTAAGGGCATATTTGTAATTTCAAAAAAAATCGTAACAGTAATATGCATGGAATTGGTACCATTAATTACTATATATTAAAGCATGAATTTACAAAAATAATTCTATGATTTTTACAAATATAAACATTTTTAGCATTTTCTGTCTTTTTCCCATTTAAATAAACAAAGGAGAAACTTTTTATACTCAGCTGAACCTAGCCACAGTGGATGACATGTGGGGCCAGAGGTCAGCTCTGGCTGGTCAAGGGTTGACTGGCCCAAGTGGCCTTTGGGCCCACTTGTCGTACTCAGTGGAGATATATTTTTATTTTATTTAAGCTAGTCCACCTATCATAAAACATTTGTTTTAACATTTTTATTTATCCATATGATTAAGGGATGGGACCCGACAATCATACTCACAGAGACTTAAAATTGTTTTAAATTGATTTTTACTTGCGGGGACCCATGTGTCACTGAGTGATTAACCTAACGGTTAATTACCTAACACACCTGGCTCACGCAATCTGACCACTAGCGGCTGGATGCCGGTGAGCCTGCACTCGTGCATGCGGCGGAGCAGATGTGTGCGAGAGAAATACCGCACCATTTTAGGTGAGGTTTGTTGCATCAGACTCCAGGCAACGTCGTGAAGATGTCTACGGGGTCGAGAGAGCCGGCAGTCACCGAAACTATGTCGTCGGCAAGCAAGAATGGAGGAGCATGGCCGAACACGAGGGAAACTGAGCTACATTTGTCGAGAAGGCATGGGGAAAGATGCAATTGATTCGTCAGCTCACCATGACATGAAGATGATGATGATAATGCATTACAGCGGCGGAGCAACGACGAACGGTTACGACAGCAAGGAGCTGCCACGACAGTCCTCTAGGGCGACAACGGTGCCATGTGCATAGAACGAAAGGCAAGGTTAGGAGGGGGTAGAATAGAAAGTAGGCCCTAGAACACCAAGTAATCAATTTGTTGATGCTACCCCAGTGAGCACGACAAATTGGTGTTGCAGAATACCGACTGATGTTAGAGAAGAAGGGATCGATTCCAAGGCTCTACTGTGTGTAACTCCAAATTAAAGCACATATGAGATCCTTGAACCAAAAGGAACATGATGGGGTGAAGAAACATGGTGGAGATGGGCTAGGATCGCCGGAATGGAAGTTGGCCTCAGCGGAGTTGTGCGGCCTCGTCCACCAGAGCTCGGCATGCCGCTCTCATTCCCGGCAGAGCTCTCAACGGGCTATTCTGAGCTTTGGGTAGAAGATATGGCTCGAATAGGGGAGCTCATTAGTGAAGTCGATAGGGGGAAAAGGGGCTAGGGTTTGTGAAGAAACCGAGGGAGGAGAACAGTGAGGCAGAGATCATCCGAGGCGAGTTCCTTGATGGCTAGCAGGTCGTTAACAACGGCATGAGCAATGTAAAGGCGTGGTGGGGTGCGGCGTGGCACTTGAGGGACAAGATAGCTCGGTGGTGATCTTACGGAGCAAGTAGACGTTGAGCTCACTATCCCCTTCGTGCTGTGTCGTGCAACGCATGGGGAAGAAGATCTGGATAGTGGGGTCCATAGGCGAGGGGCCCGGTCAGCAACAGTAGAGGTGAGCAATGTGTGGAAACGGTCTCAGCTAGAGGTCGACGGTGCGCCACTACATGGCTAGAACCTGGTGCGTCGCTAGACGGGGCCTAGGCTCGGCCGAGTTAAGTAAGCCTTCCTTCTCTTTTGCTCTTTATGTTTATTTAGCTATGTTTTAAGTTTCGAATTATTAGGAGATTCATAAACAAGTTTTTAAAATTTTAAAAATTCACAGAGGGTATTTAGAGTGTTTAGGACCTTTATGAATTTTTTTAGATTAAACTAATTTATTTTTTAAATGTCATTTAAATATAAATACAAATTTGCTCAAATATAGATTTGAACTATAGGCAGGTTAAATAGTTATCAAAAATTTATGAAACTTTATATTGGGTTCAAGGAGAGAAATGAGCCACGGTTATAAAAATTTATAAAATTTGAATAAGGGAAAATTCACTTAATTAAAATATTACGGTTATGCCTATTTAAAAATAGTTTGAAAAATGTGTCATTTAAATATGCAAATTAATTTGAATACTTGAAAAAAAATTAGAGACCTTGTTGAAGGTGTTTAGGACTTATAAAGGTTATTAAGATGAAATTTTAATGAATTTAGTTTTCACAAATTTTATTCAAGTTGATTCTAAGTCAAATTTGCAAGGATTTTAATTTAAGCCATCTTAATTATTCTATATGCTGAAATAAGATGAGAATAAAAATTCGCTTTATTGCAAGAAGATTAGCAATGATCTCATTTACCTGTGATTACAAAAAGGGTCATTACAAGAACCTCGGGTGGCTCCCGCGTAGGGATACATCCCAAAGATGAACACATTCTAATTAGCAGCAATGTTACAGCGATACAAGGCCTAGACTGCAAACATTTTACACAGTAGGATCTACAATCTAGACATTAGTCTACCCGGGCACAATCAGTCGAACTAAATCCAGAGTTACAACGACCGGAACAGCCAACGTGGCAGCCACGCCGGAACAGATGGAAGTGGCAGGATTGGCCAGCTCATTCCCGAGTCTTCAACTGCCACTTCATTCATTCATTCACCTAGCAAGGCAGAAAATCAGTGGAACATGTAAACGCCTCATGGGTGCCACTTCATTCATTCATTCACCTAGCAAGGCAGAAAATCAGTGGAACATGTAAACGTCTCATGGGTGCTTAGCATAGCATGTCAAGATTCATTGTTGATCACTTCCTTTTATACAAGACCAGCAATTGTTTTAGATGACAGTACATTTCAAATGAGAACATCAAATCGAGTCTGCCATTGGTTACTTTCACATCAGATAGTTCGCAAAGAAAGCAATAAACTAGCTTCCCACATGAATGCTTTAGAAGTTCCAAAACAAGGGTACGGTGAAAAACGTCAAGCAGGAGAACATAGGTAAATTTGCTCACCTGCAGTCTCAACTTTTCCAAGAACGCTCTTGTGCAGCTTGAATTCCCTACATGAAGCCACCAAGATAAGTGACGTCGAGTGAAATTATCAATCTATGCTCAAGATATTGAGAAAAGGTCTAAATGATACAATAGATTACCTGCTGAATCCTACTGGGATCAATAGCGCCAGGTGCCTGTAGCTGAGAATAATTTAACTCCTGTATATAATTTTTGAAATTTCTAAATTCAGGTCTCATATAATTTACAAATTCAACTGTAGTAACAAGCAGAAAGGCCAAAGATGGAGATCGCAAAATTGCTCTATATTCCCTTCGTTGTTATCAGTGCTTGAGATAATACATGCAATACACCAGAGAAGTTTCTATATATAGATATCCTATAGCTATAACTGGTATATCCTCTGTTGCGTCAAAAGTGCTGATATAAAATAGGCAAAAAAAAAGTTTGCAAGTAGTTCAAAAGCATCCTATTCGACATTCATGGGAAAATTACATGCGATGAGAATACAGTGCTACAAAGAAACTTAATCGTTTGGACAATTTTCTTGGTTATCCACGAGATAAAAAATATCTCTAACTCCATATTTGCATTACACGAAGCAATAAAGACTGATATAGAACTATAGATATGCAAACTGGAACAGAGTAAGTCTACAAATTGAAATTGCGGCTGAAGGAACTGCATATGTACCTGATGTTTCATCTGCATTTGTGTCTGTCCTTGTTGTGCCTGAGGATGATGTTGTTGGATGGATTGCATAGGTGGAATTGTTTGAGCCTGAGGCGGTGACTGAAGTTGTTGTGCAGCAAGCTTTTGTTGGTGCTGTTGAAGCAAAATAAGTTTCTGCTGTTGCTGCTGCTGCTCGTACAGCACATACTCTTCAGGCTTCTCCCACTACAACATGATAGCTCATAAGAATGAAACCCCAAAGATTTCAAATTTCAAGATGAAAGGTGATAAGTATTAATTCTTCACCTTACTCTCTCGAGTCATGCTATTGTAGTAATATTTAAAACCTTCAGGGGAGGTATGTTCCGTCCAATTGCAGGTTAAAGAAACTGCTGATGAAGTAACCTGTTGTGGAATTGCATTAATGTTTGCCGGAATAATGCCAGATGGAGCGCCAGGGGTACTGGATTGCACCGGCTGTCCCTGTAAATGGAAACTGAAACAATGAAAAACAGTACACAAAAACTTTGAATTGTGATGAATGTAAAATACATAATACAACAAAAGAGAAACTGGGAACATATATAAATGATGGCAGGGAAAGGCAGCAAAACGGAAGGGTCCATGCAGAGTGATTCCCAATATTAAAAGAAGTGCATTCTCAAGGAGATAGTTGCTAGGAAGTTACCTGTTGTTTAGGAACCTGTGTATGTGCTTGCTGATTTAGGTTAGGTTGCTGCTGGTGCTGGTGCTGCTGCTGCTGCATCAGTTGCAGCTGTTGTTGAAGCTGAAAAATCGCCTGCTGTGAAGATTGATAACTGGACTGCAAAGCTGCCTGCTGTTGGAGAAGCAACTGTGGTGCTTGTGACGGTATCTGCTGCATTGGCTGCTGAAGCATTTGTGGTGCAACATTGGAGGGGAGTTGCTGTTGGCCAGGAACAGCCTGCATGGGATTGGACTGTACAACTGAAGGCGCCTGTAGAGCGCCTGCAGAAGCATTTTGTTGCATCAATGGCTGTGACACAGGAAGCTGACCAGGTAATTGCATCGATGGTATATTTTGGCCAAAAGAACCAGGTCCCATGGATTGTGGGGCCGGAAGCTGCCCAATCTGTTGAACAGACCCCTGCAGCGGCTGTCCTTGCTGCGCATTCTGCAATTGTACAGCGAAATTATGTGGTGGCCCAGGTGGCTTTTGCAAGGGCGGGATCTGCTGCCCCCCTAGATGATGCCCTTGTGCCATGGGAGGGTTTATGCCCTACAAAGTAAAAGACATCATGACCAAGGGCATGAAACAATTTCCACAAAAGGCAATTGACGAACAGCAGTCATAATATGCCAGCGTACCATATGAGATGAAGTTGGCGCAGCTGTCTGACTTGACAAGGAACCATTCCCAGAGAACATCTGAGGTCGAAAAGCAGCCTATGATGTTGCAGGATCAAAGGTAAGTAAATGGGCTAAGAAAAAGTAACACTGTAGTAAAGGCTTGGCCTGAACCGTACATTATCTCCTGCTGATGTAGCAGTGCCACCCATCGGGCCCATAGGATTGTCAGATCCGAAGTTATTAAACTGATGAGGCGCCATTGACCTTGGGCTTGATGGGTGCCAAGAGTCCGGAGGCATATGTCGACCTCTTGGCTCATCAAGATTGGCTGTCGGCCTAGGTAGGAAAAATGGTTAGCAATGAGTGGACCGGTTTAAGTAGGATGATGCTTAGTTTAATAGACTACTAGAGAGTTGGTCAAAAAGAAAAGAACACGAATTGACAATTATATAAAAAAATCAGACTATCTGTTGTCTATACCATTACATCTTACCTATCCATACATATAATCCACTTCATGTAATATTTTTTGGAATTACTGCATGTTTTCTTTTGTTTAATACTTTTGACAATTGCACTTCAGTAGTTCAGTCAAAACCATTAACCCTTACCAGTCTACAACACAATTATAACTTGCAACGTACAAAATGCCAGATATCAGCAACCCAGAATGTGCAGGGAGCCAAACAACGATATGCAGCTCTTTTCGCTTAAAATCTACCAATAATTGTTCTATTATAAAAAATGTAATTGTTCAAATAAGAGGTAATAAAACCTGATAACAAGTGCTGCATCAGATCGAGGACTGAGACCAGGACCTCCAAATGCAGGGCCACCCCTAACCAAACAAGGCAATTCAGACAGCAGTACTTGGGATGATAATATTTGTCTAAGCTAAACAACAATATAACATAATACCCTGCCACCAAATTAGTGCAGAGTTAGAATATAAGCAAAGATAAATACACGGCCAAAGAGTTCTTAACCACCTTGAATCTCCAGGTCTAGGTCTCTTAGGATCAGCGAATCGAACTATTAGTGGTTGCTCACAACCCTAACAACAATGGAGATACACTATAAGTATCCAGAAAGCAAATATGCAGAACAAGTCAGCTTGGCACAAAAATTTACCCTCATTATGTAAGTCCCGCTAAGAGAACTCATGGCTGCCAGTGCAGGTTCTTTTGATGAGAATTTGACAAAGCCGCAACCTGCATATTACATATGTTACAACTGAAGTTGGAAGAAAATAGTAGATTGAAGAAATGAAGCAAAAGAAATGAGTCTAACAAACCTCGGCTCTGCCTCATGCCATCTTTCATAATGTAAACATCTTCCACATGACCAAATGGAGCAAAAATCTATAAAATATATCAACAGAGATATAATTCATATGTGCAATGCTACATATTTCTGAACTAAGAGTGAATTTATCAACAACTCTGTAACAAAAGCATCAGTGGTTATGGATAGATGAGAAGTTTCTCCACCACGATATTCTTTCAACCAAGGAAACTTCTATCAAGTTAAAAAATGCAACAGTCCCTTACCTCTTCAATCTCCTTTGCAGTTGCCTGCTTATTGAGTGATGCAACAAACAATTTGTGTTCAATAGCCCCTAGCAAATTAGTTGAGAAAAGCAATGATAAAATCACCCAATAAGTATAACAAAGAAAAAGATCTGAAGAAAATGAATTTCAATTTACAAGTCAAGCATAATACAGTTCTCTCAATATTTTATTTAGCCTAACTTGGAGCAAAACAATTAAGATTCTTAGAAGTGAAGTACCATTTGTTAGAATAGGACAAATGTGCGAATTTGGAAAAAGAACCACTCAGAACAAAACAATTGAGATTCTTAGAAGTGAAGTACCATCTATTAGAATAGGAAAAATGTGCGAATTTGGAACAAATGAAAACCACGAACATGAGAAGTCATCTGCACATCCTATAACAAGCAAAGTTGGCTACTGTAAAAAGAGGCATTTACATGTGTTAAGATATATCATTATATCTTAGTGCAGCCTGCAAGCTGCCTTTTGTAAATAGTTTTTAAAGTGACGATCAAACGAAACTACGTTTAAAAGAATCATAGCAAACAAACACAGTAATATTGTTGGAAGAAAAATAGGGGGTAAGTGATACAATTGCATCAAATACCAGTATCACCATAAAGCACAAAGTGGCCGCTGACAGTCAAGCTAATCTGTAACAAAGGTACTTAGAATATTACCGTGACGCTCTCTTTCACCATCAGCGTATCTAACTTGAATAGGGCCCATAGCCTGGTAGAACAGATGCACAGTAAATAATGCACAGACAAAAGTCGACATGCTAAACAAATGGTCAACGAAAAGTATTGTTACCCCAGGTATAGTGTACTGGTTATGCAGAGCTCTGATGGCTCTCTCAGCCTCTTCAGAAGTAGCATATTTAACAAAACAGCAGCCTGCAAATGCAAACATATGGATTTGATCACAAGGCATTGCAAATTTCTATATATTTCGATTCGACTAATGTATATGCACTAAAAACACAGTGGAGCTAGGCAAGAGCAGGACAGAAGGTAGGCAAGTTAATCCGAAACAGGTGATAAAGTTCAACTCCACATTTTCCCCTTTTAATGATCAAGAAAAACAACTTCCACAACTTCGGATGTCCAGAAGCAGAAGTCAATCGACCAGACAAGCATAGAAGCCTTGAGTAGGGAATAAAATACAATGGCTTGGTAAGACATGTCAAAATATCAATTAGGCTGCGCCCGGCAACACCAATGGACATTCTTCCATGCAGAATTTCAGATATAGCTAACTTATGAAACAAGAAGTACATTTTTTACAATGCTCCAACTGACTGCAAGTTCCACTAAAATTTCAGGACAACACTGGATCCCATGATGAAACATTACTGTCGTCACCAGAATACAAGAACAAACATAAAGCAAAGCGCTCACAACAAAAGAAATAGAGAAATGTGTGCTTCACATAAAGCAGCACTGATAACCAACCATCACTCACGAACTCGCTTTAACTACACTGCAGTTTACACTAAGCATAGCATTTCGTGCACAGAAGTTGTGCATAATCATATTGACTACGTGGTAGTAGCAACAACAAAGCTCAAGTGTCCATGTGATAAGAGACAGGCCATTAGCAGAACCAGAGAAACTTCTAAGGTTGGCCCACATTCACAATTTATCAATATCATTAAAAAGGCAATACACAAATGGTTATAGCCACTTCACTGCATATTAACACTAGCTAACCAATCTAGCATAACAATTGCCAAGATGCTGGTTGCAACAAGCTAGATCCACAACACACGACACCACAGGATACTTTCTAAATTACAAAGCACATGGTAAAATCAAACAATGACAGAAAGGAAATAATCTGGATAAAACACCCAATGGTATCAGTTTTTGAAAACGGGCACGAATGAAACTTCACCACAGGCTCAAATGGTCTTGGACATCCAATTCAGTTCACGAAAACACAGCAAGCAAGTTACAAAAGTAACAGTGTGCCTGGACGTAAAAATGTCAATGCACCCGACATCAGACAGCACGGATGAATATAGCCATCTTGGTATATTGTACCAAGTTGATCCATCGAATAAAAGTAAGAACCTGTCACAACAGAGCACAAGAATATGTTGCTACGTGCTGAACACTATAGTACAATCCACCAAAGCTATGATGCAGTACGTTAATAATCACAAGCAACACTTGTGTACTCATAACTGCCAGGTGACACACACTCAAGATGGCAACCAAATCATACATGTTAATCAAAATATATCAACAATATCATAGCTCAGGCTATGTCTCCTTGCTCGGCCTCACAGCTCCGATAGTTGAGAGTGTTGATATAACCCAAATACGCACATATCACAAGTAAATGGGTCTAGAATCAGGATTCAACTTCAGTTTTCCCTATGATAAGAACATATGCTTCAACAATTATTTCCAAGAAAACACCACCACCACAGTTCAAGTGCAAGAGGACTTCCATATAGGCCGCAGTATTATGGGAAATCATCTGATTCAATATATTAAACTCGCAATCCCTCCATAATAGCAGTTACATGCAGCGTGAATCTGTGAGTCAAACAGTTTGGATGAAAATCGTTGCGTGAATGACATACATAAATTATGCCCGTGAGAATTTCCATGTGCATAACACATGTAATGAGCATAGCATTAGTATGTCACTGTCAGCATCATGTAATGCTACAAAAAAAATAGTCAAGATTTTTGTGGTGCCACAGACTCAGGTTGAAAGAACAAGAACGGCAGAACCAAAAGAAATGCCACACTTCAGTGGTATGGAAAATAATACGAACAATGCCATCAACTCCAAAGTACAGGACCAAAATTATGCCATTCAGCACCAGAACAAGCTGATCATACAGCAGGAAACATTACTATGGATATAACTTGTTTGATATTTCAAACAGGCGTGAAGTGCCACCATGACAGCCAACGAGCCCAGCAATGCCATTCTGTATGGGAATGTACCATCCCCACTAAGTGGATTGAAAATTTTCCAATGTCACACACAACATCCACAAATTGCATTCAGTCACAGCGTAGCACAGTCAAACAGCCAGAACTCATGAGATACGTTATTTTCAGAGCAACCAATCGGTCCACATCACTCAAGACATGGTGATCATGAATAGTTGAACTGAACAAAAGCGTATTACTGTTCAACAAACCACAGCTCTAGATTGGCGATGCACATAACATGCAACCACAATATCCCAACACAAAACCAGGATGAAGAATACCACATAAGTTTTGATCAGCCAGGACAACACTACACTGCATCATCCAACCAGGCAACCACATATGTATTGAGGGACTCAACCACTCGTGTCGAGGGATTCCATACAATGCAATTCATGATAACAAGAATATATAGAAAAAATATGGAACCGTGAAAGGAAAATAACAAAAAGTTGGTCTTAATTCATTAGAAGGTTCTCTGTTTGTTTGCATCCCATTCAAAACAAATAGAAGCAAAAATAAAACAGTACCCTTAGTTACTCGTAGAACTACATTGAACATGCATGAGATTGATATGACCTAAAAGAAGTTGTTGGTCCAAATCTGCTGTCTCGTCTAGCAGTAGAGTGGAGTCTAATTAGGTTACAGTAATCGGCCAAAAGTTAGTTGCTTCCATTCTTGTCTTCTACAGAATGGAAGCGCAGGAAACGAAAATCAACAAGCGCCAAATCTAACTGAGAGAAGATGCAACCTTGTTGCTCCTAATAACTCTCAGGACCTGAAAAGAAAGAGATACAGGTATATTTATAACATAATAAAAAATTACTTTTGGCTCACCTTGTTGTTCACCAGTTTTCCTATCCTTGATCAAAGCAACTTCAAGAACATCTCCATGGTCCTCAAATAAAGGCCGGACCTGAAGACAGGAGAAACGTCTTTCACGAACAGAATAGCACAACAAGAAAATTGATCCTCAGGAAAAAAAGATGCATGACAAGAAAATTAAATAACAGAACAAAAGAATGTCAAGGAGTAAAGACAGAAAATAAATAAATGTCTATATCAATCTTCGACTTTGTGACCAAACAACATTAAGGCTAAATGCAATGCTCCTAGTGGAGCTTGAGATCAAACAAATCAACTTATGAGGATAAGCCATAACTGGATAAAGGCAGCTCTAGCTAAATCTTAAGTGAGATTTCTCACAAAAATGTAGATAGTTTATTATCTGATATTCTTGATAAAAGAAACTATTGACCCTTTATCTCTTCTAAGCTACAAACCTCGACATGGTTTCATGAATAGCAATAAGCTAGGGTACAACATCAAATAGAAGTACCACCAAGCAACCTTCTGAGTTCTGAGTTTATGTACAATCAAATTGTATCAAGGGGTGAAGAAGAATAAAAGTACTAGCAAAACATAAAGTATCACTGGTAAGAAAGGGCAGATACTACATCAAGTGTCGAAGTGACACTCACATCATCTTCAGTTGCTGCTCTCGGAACTGATCCAACAAAAAGTTTAACATAACCACTTTTGTTATCATGATCTGCAGGAAATTTTCAGCAGGAATATCAATTAATTCGCTGATGAAAGGGTGTAAGCCTAAGCTGAAATACTTCTAGACAAAAGTTCATTCACATAAAACAGTACAGCCAGATGCTATTTCTAACATTGAAATCATTATTCCTACCATCACTGCTACCAATATAAACAACTGGATAGTTTTAATTCGAAAGTAAACTGCATTATAGTTGTAGAAAAGACAAACACACAGCATTTAGATAAACAGATTATAACTGAATGCCAATATCAGGAGTAAACAGATCAGATTGAGATGAAATTATAAGGTTATTACAATAGGTTATGTGAAGCTTCAGAATGAGATAAGTTTGTACTCCATACCACTACGTAATTAACCAGGGGAAAAAACAGTACTGCGTATATCATGCAAGTTACACCCTGACCCTGAACATCTAAATCAGCCAAAGTTTATCCTCCATGCAAACTCGGTGTACATGCTAGCGCCATATTATGCAACTGCGTACTTTGACGCACAATTTGTTGCGTGGCAACATTGATTGCTCAGTTTTGCCAAGATTCTTGGCGTCAGCTGATTGAATTTGAGTTGATATTTTCCAGAGGTCAAGTAAGATCACTATCATCACCTATCCCTCACAGCGCCAAAAGCCCAAACCCTCGCACTGGTAAACAAAGCTAAGTTCCACATCTACAGACAGCGCAGCACAGCAAAAACCTAGCAAAACCCATAGCGCCGAAACCCAAGACTCTGGTCCAAACCTGAGTAGTCTCCACGGCCACCACCTCCGCCGCCGCCGCCGTAGCGGTTCCTCGGCCCGCCCGCCGGCTCGCCGAAGTCGCCGCCACCGCCGCCGCCGCCTCTATACCCTCCACCTCCACCACCGCCGCCAGAGTAGTCAGATGGCCCACGGTACGGGTGAAACCTCCCACCTCCGCCACCGTCGCCGCCCCCGGCACGAGAGGAGAAGCGTTGGGGTGGGCTACCTCCGCCGGCGCCACCGGACCAGCGCGAGGGTCCACGCGCGAATCGGCCGTCCCCACCACCACGAGCTCCGCCCGCGGGGCCGGAGGGGTCGCCGGAGCGGTCGCTGCTGCCGCGGTGCATGTGGCGGGCAGGAGGTAACTAGGGTTTTGACGCGGCTGGCGAGCAGGAGAGGAGAGGGAAGGCAAAGGCGAGAGGCCGAGTGGAATTTCTACTCCGCCTCGTCAAGAGCTACGGCCATGAGGATGAGATTGGATCGGATGGGCGAGGGAGTCACAAGTCTGCCCCCGCCGTACCTTGACCTCTTTCGTTTACTACACCATCCCCTAGTTGTAACAGAATCTTAAATACTAGAATAATATTTTATGTTCTAACTAAAACTATAAGTTCATAACAAAATATATTATTTTATCTTACAATGATCTAATAGTGGAGTACTCGTATAACACACATATACACATATAACAAAATTTACGCACATGTATGGGGGAAGGAACAGCACCAGCAAGCCAGCTAACTCAGAACGTAAAGATTGAATTCTATTGTTTAGTAAGATAATAAATTTCAGCACAGTAAAAAACTAACTCAGAACATAAAGATTGGAGTATGTTTAGTAGAGTTTGTTGAGAGTTACGTAAAAATTGAAGTCTGTTTAGCAGAGTTTGTTGAGAGTTGGAGAGTTGGTTAGAGAAGAGTGTGACACTACCATCACCACAGCCACCAACTCAAATTTTATATATAGTAAAGATAGTGACCAGCATGCCAACAGTTTTCAGTAACATGCACCTGTTCATATCCAGAAATGTGGAAAACTCGTATATATACGAAAGAGGATATTATAAAATACACCGCTTTAATTTGCTCTTTGCTTAAAAAAGACTATGCATTTTGCAATTATTTTAGAGTATTTGATTGGAGAGAATTGAGGATTAAAAATCAAAGTTTCAAGATACGTGGACACGAGAATATAGGAAAAAATTGAGAGTCTATGTCCCGTGGACATATAAATAATAGATGTGCATTGAACACGATTAACTATTGCTAGGTGAATAAGTGTATGTGGGTCTATTTGGTTGGACTGTGGCTGTTGATAAAGCTGTTATTGGTTGGTTGTCTGGAAAAACTATTGTGGCTGTAGGAAAGTGAACATATAACTTTTGGTTGATCCAAACCATCTACAACATTTTGGAAAATGAGCACTGAAGTTTTAGCACATTGCAAAAAGCTGGCAGAAGGCAACTTTTTCAAACAGTTGAATTGCACTACAAAACCCATAGCTATCGTTGGCAAAAGTTGCTAAAAAGCCAGCCGTTTAGTTGGGGCCGTAATTTTTTCCAGTGAAAAGCTCAACCAAACAGGGCCTTAGATATGCATTGTCTAGAAGGCATATGAATCCAATAGAGTCCGTCCTCTTGATCAGCCTGTAAAATGGGCACCTGGGATATAATAGAAGTTGCATTTTTACCAAAAAACCTGGTTAATTTAGCTGAGTCCCACTACTTTTGTCCCTACAGTCATAGATCATTAATGGTTGCTTGATATGTAGTACCATGCTCTTGTAGGATTAGGCAGTCATGTAAGGACTTCCATATAGAGCACCAAGTTCTATTCCATGTGGGAGTGTTTTCATTGAAAATCTGGTAAGTGCAAGATTGAGTTAAGGTTGGTCTTACCTTTAAAATCGATGTCCAAAATGTTGATTTTGGTGTGTGAGTAGGAGCACTGCAGAAGCTAGCATTAGGGAAATACTTAGATTTCAGCACCCTAGAAAGTGTGGAGTTTTCCTCTTTCATAATCCTCCAAGCTGAGCATGTAAGCAAGGCTCTATTCATGGCTTGGATATCCCTAACCCCAAGCCCCTCTTCTCTTTTTGGTTTGTATATCTCAGACCAAGCCTTGAGATAAAGGGGGCGATATTGGTGCCCTTCCTAAACCCCAGTCCACCGGAAGTCTCTAATAATTACAGTTAGTTTAGATAAAAAATTATTGGAGAAAATGATGTTTGACATATAATAAAACCGGTATAGAAGAGAAAATCGACTTTATCAAAGTGAGCCTACCGGCATGAGACAGATGGTTGGCTTTATAACCTGTGAGTTTTGCTTTAAATTTATCTATTACAAAGTTGTATGCTACCGACCAGTTTTTGGCAGGCTTAATTATAGGATGGCCTAAATAACTAGTATTAGCATCCATGTATGGGTCGTTGAAAATAGATCTAGTGAATTGTTTGTCTATGTCCTGCACATATTTGGTAAAAAGAATAGAAGATTTGTTCCAGTTGGGGGGTTTGACCTGAAAGCCTGCAGAAGTGTCAAAGGATCTCATACGATCGTCTACAAACATAAGAGAATGGATTGGTAGGCAGCCTGGGCCTAATGTGATATATTTTTTAGTTAGCTCAATTGAAGAGAGTGCTAGAGAGAAACTGATAGTTCATTAATAGGAAAAAAAGGTAAGATGAGAGAGGACAACCTTGTCTAATTCCATGATGATTTCAAAAAGGGTCAAGCTATTGGCCATTAATAATAACAGAAAAGGAGGGGAGTGGCAATAAATTCATGTGTAAGATTGATAAAATGATGAATAAAACCTTCACGGTGAAGGGCATACTAAATGAAGGACCACTCCACTCTATCAAAGGCTTTAGCATGGTCAATTTTAAGCATAAAAGCATGGTGTTTCCAAGAAGAGAGAGTAAAAAGAGTGAGAAATTTCTTGAGCAGCAATCGTATTGTTAGAAATTCTTCTGCCCTTAATAAAAGCTTGTTGCACGTCATGAATATAATCTAGAAAGTGATCTTTTGTACGATTGGCAAGAGATTTGCATATAATCTTACAGATGACATTACAAAGACTGATGGGTTTAAAGTCCTGGGGAGTAATACACAGATCTTTTTAGATACTAGAGCATTTTGAGTATCATTAATGTGCAGAGGAAGATTACCTGTTGCGTAAAAGTTCTGGACTAACTTGGTGAGATCGTCACCTATTCAATTAGAGGCAACTATGTAAAAACCTGCTTTAGACCATCTGAACCTGGAGAAGCATCTTTCCTCATTTCCTTGAGAATTTGCCAAATTTCATCTTTAATTAGAATGGAATTAGTAAAATCATCCTTGATTTGTACCTGATAATCAGTTTGAGTGGAAGCAACATTATTATGGATAGAAGAGGTGAAGAGATCTTTGAAATATTTAACGAAGCACTGAGCAATTGCTTCAGGATCATAATGTAAAACACCTGTAGGATCCTGTAAGCAGGAGATTCTATTTTTCCTTCTTCTTTTGAGGATAGATTGGTGGAAAAAAGTTGTGTCCCTATCCCACTGCAAAGTCCAATGCCTTTTTGCTCTTTGTTTATAGAACTCTGTGATTTTGTCTAATGTATCCTCATAGTTTTTGGTCAGTTATTGCTCCTGATAGTGGACTCCCCTGTCATCTCTGAAGGATGTCGACGAGCAAGAAGTCGCGCTCGCTGGGTTTACTTGAAGCGGTGTTCTGTACTTTTATAATAGAAATATGTGTAAAAAAAATTATATTCTTCGACGATATATACATCAAATTGTTCTCTGCATGCTTGTTCCCATAAGTGTTGCTTAAGTCCATGAACCAATCGCAGCAAGTCCTACCACCATCGCACAAATTGATTTTTTTCCCCTGAAGAAGCCGACCCTAAGAGATTCTCTGAGGAACGATCTCACGAGTAACTTAAGATTAGAGAGATTATTTGTTGTTTTACAACCACGATATGATGCCACATAGGCACGATCAACGGAGGTGGATGGTTTGGGACCACCGTGACCCACTTGAACGAGATTAGAAAGGCGATTGTGCATTTTTAGTGTTCCATGACCAACTTGAGAACTTGTGACAAGTTTAAGGACCAACAGTACACTTACTCTTTTTAATATTATTTGCTCCGAAGGCCATGCAAAAAGACATAAATGCCCCTTCTTCTTCTTCTTCAGCTCCAAATCATCTTCATGTCCTCCATGTCCAAGCTCCTCCTCCTGCTGATAAGGATGGGGCACCCATCGGCCACCACGTCTCTTAGGTCTTACATCTGAAGGAAGGATGCAGCTGCACCATGTGTCCACCAAGCAGACTGGCCGAGCTCGAGGCGCATGATTTGTGCCGTCTTGCGGCAATAGCAGTGGTCGCTCCACGTGCTCCTTAGAACCCTAACCCTGTACTTTTCATCATGCTCTCTAATGGATGTAGGGCAACCGACCCAGGTACCTCAGCCCAAACCAAAGGAGATAGCTGCCCCCACCGTGCATAGTTTAAAAAACTAGACAGGCTAGTGAACCGGTCAAGCAACTGTTCACCGGTTTGGTTGTTCAACCACCGGCTCATTCAATCTAACCAATAGTTCAAATTATGAATATTTAGCAGTACTTTTGTTTTAATTTGACTTAATAATTGGAATAAGAACTTAGTAAAACTTCTGCTGCCATGTATTTCACCAAACACCCTCAGCCAGTTGGTTTGGGCTCTGTATGTTGCGCGAGGGATGCCTAGGAGATCGGGAGTTTGATTCGTAGCTACTACAACACATCAAAATTCCTTTTTTCTTGTCCGTTTTCTATTGTCATCGGTCTTTTTAGCAAACCAAATTGGTCCAGGCTCTGATTTTGGTTTTTTTCGATTCAACCACCAGTCTAGTTTGACTTTTAAACTATGCCATTGTGTCGGTCACCTTCATCTAGCAAAGGTGGCGAGGAGAGGGAAGCTCCAGTCGACTTCCACCAGAGAGTGGAGAGGGGCTATGGATCTGTAGGATGGAGGGGACAAGCTTGGAGGGGCGGATGAGGGAAGAGTACCGTTGGGGAATGGCAAGGATGAGGAAGAGGAAAGATGAGAAAAAAGCATCCGATAGGTGGTTTAGGGGCATTTTGGTCTTTTACGTGGGTTTAGAGGCCAATTGAGTTGGATAATATTAAAAAAAATGTAAACAAGTTATTTTGTCAAATGATCAAAGTACTACAAGGTCATTGGAACAAATACAAAATACTTAGTCCTTTAAGGCCAAAGTAAAACCGGTCATTTTATCAAATCCTCCTATACAAAAATGCTACTCCTTTCACTCAAAAACATAGTGTTGTTCATAAATATATAGCATAATCGATATCTCCATGACAATATAAGTGTGTTTCTATAGCCAAACACAACTCGTGCGATGTCGCCGATGGACTTGAAGAGCTCAACAAAGTAGGTGGTTGTCAAATCCCTTTGAAAAGGATTCAATGAGGTCATGTGTGGTTGATATTTGGTGGTGATATTATGACTTAATATTGTCAGCTCTATGGTGTTGGGTCCTGGCGCACATACAGAGTTGGAATAATTTAGAGGGTGTTTGTTTGGGCTTTTTTTGGCTTTTGGACTTTGGCTTCGAAGCCAAAAAAAGCACCTAAATAGGTGCTTTTGGCTTTTGGCTTTTTGGAAGCTGAAACTACATATTATGTGCTTTCGGCTTCCAAAAAGCCAAAAGCCAAAAGCACCTATTTAGGTGCTTTTTTGGCTTCGAAGCCAAAGTCCAAAAGCCAAAAAGAGCCCAAACAAACAGGGCCTTAGTGTTAGTATCACCATGTTTGATCTAGGAGATCTTGGACCATAACCTAAAGTTGGCTTTCTTGATGACTGCAAGGCCAATGCATCCGTACTTTAGGCATGATTCTGTGTCTATCCTGGGAATGATCTTTTTATCGATGGGCAACTACAACTTGGAGTTCTCACTTTTCTGTTTTTCCGCTTCTTCAAAGCCTTGATCATATGTGAAAGCTTGACTTGAAGCCTTCTGATCACATTCTTGCTAGTGGTAGGTTCAATACATATATAATGGTGTGACGTCATATTTTCTTTAATCATGCCACATATGTATTTTGTTGACGTGGAGGAACGGGAGTGATGAGAGAGAAAATTTCCTTCCCTTGGATAAGGGAAGGCTCATGCCCCTAAATAAAGGATACTAGAGACACCAATATTAAATATATGAGGGAAATGAGAAAACATTCTCTACCGTTATACCATATATTTCTATTGCCATCTCTAGATAACATAGAGCGAAATGAGAGAAGACCACCTTCCCTAGTGGCAGACCTAGGATTTCGAGGATGGATATTCAATGGAAAAATAATATTCAGCATAAAATGTAAATGTTCATAATGTAAAAAGATCAAAGGGGAACCACATTTTGGCATCTAGACTCACATTAGCCTGATTGAGGAAAAAATCATCAAATGCTTTTGCAGCTTCCTAACAAAGGGTGAATAATTTCACATATATAATATTTTTGGCATGTACTTGCAAACATTTTATTAAAACTTACATGTCTTTGGCCATGAAAGAAAAACTGGAGAAAATATTTGCATGGTTTTCTTTCAATACGAGCCACAAGAGTGCAACTTTTTACACAAGATTTTCCAAGTGAAATTTTAGATGCCATTTTCCTGATCTAGTTCCACGTGTGCTTGTATACACATGAAGGAACAAAATGAGTGTTTAGATTTATAACAGGACTAAAAGGAAATGAATAAGATAGAAAAGACCAAGGAAAAGTACAAGCAAGAAAAATAGAAAATCAAATAAAAAGAAAACAATGACATTGAGAATTTAAACACGCAGTTTATGGATTCACTACAAAAGCATCAACCAACTTAGCTATTGGTTCATTTCTTTCCATACCAGTGGCTATCTTTTAGAACATATATCTAACTGATTACTCTATCAACAATACATATTGTGACGGACCCGGAAATTATATATGAGTAGGGGAAAGATAATCGTCAAGGACCGAGGAATCCGTCGGCTCGGTGGCACGGTACCTGCGCCGTGAACACCGAAGCGGAGCGGTCCGACACCTGACCAACGGACCATACGCTTACCAAACGTCGTATGCCTTCACCGTTGGTCAAGCCGGCCGGAAGCGACTAAACTTCCCAAAACCACATATGATTCCCTGATCCTGTGAAAGTTTAGAGTCGTTCCCAATCCCACTACGCCAAGCAAGGTCGGAGGAGCCCGGCGATTCTACCCACACCCTAACCTAGCTCGGAAGCTAGTGGGTCGCTCGAAAGCCTGGTAGAATGCACCCACACCCTGCCTGGCCGGCACAGCATCACAGCCAGCGGGTCACTCAAACCGATTCCTGCTCGACTTAGTGAAAAGAGGAACAGCTTTAACCCTTCACGGCATACCCATATATTTCATTTCATACACGCATTGCACATGGGCAGCCACTGAAACAACTTGAATACCACAGTTCAAACTCTAAAAGAAGGAGTTATTCAGATACATAGCACATCTCTTACCCGAGGAAGGTTGTGTTGCACACACATATGACCTAGAGGTCATTTACATGCCATTAAACTCCAAAAACAGCAGCAAACCCAAATTTAAAACCCTGAGATGGCAGCCCTACCGTCTCCATAAGAACATACAACACCCACAAGTTCCACCATAGGAGGATAAACTAAACTCTAGGCATCATTATCAACATTCTCTGTGTCGTAGTACTCACCAACACTAGGATCTCCTGCAACAAATTCGGAATTGAATTTCGTAAGTACTTTCGTACTTGCAAGTCACATTTATATACTCATCCCATATAAATTTCAGCAAAGCTATTAATCAGGGATCGCTTACTAACATGTATTTCACCATAGCATTATAAACAACAACATGGACAATATTGATAAGACAATATCAATGTGTCGACGATCGGTGAATCGGCGATCTTACGGTATTCGTGGAGTGATGATTACTGGGGGGTAGGGACCTTTAGGGCCCAAGTGCCAGGAGCTCTGACAGCAGGGGATAGCCGTTTTTATACAGGTTCGGGCCTCCCTCAGGATAATAACCCTACGTCATGTTGCTATATATTGATGGAGAACACGCTTACAATAAGGGGTGTATGTTAGTGGCTACCCTAGGCCTAATCGTAGACTAATCTATCATAAACCGCCGGGCTCGACTCCTTCGAGGCAGCGGGTCTTCTAGGGTTTCGCCTCCTGAGATCCTATGCTGCTGATACTGCGACTTGTAGAACCTCTTCTGATCTCTTCGAACCTCCCTCCCCTATGGGATTGCTGATCCTTATATAGGGAATTCCCAGGGTCGTACCGGATGTGGACTTACGTTCGAGTAGGACTCTGGTCTCCTTAAACATCGGGATTGACTTCCTAGTTTAAGGGGAGTCTTCCCTTCCTGAGAGGGGTTACCTTGCCGTCCAGGGATCCTTACCGGGTACGCTGTACCTTCCTAAAGTCCCGGGATTCTGTATACGGATACCCCTAATACGCGGGAAACCGTACTATTCATCATCAAGCCCCCCATCAGTACGTGAAGTGAGGTCATGATGGTTCTGTTAGAAATCTACCCTTATCGGGAAGGAAACTCCAAGTAGGCGATCCGAGTACTCTTGCTGACAATGTTCCCGAATAGGTAGTATCTTGTAACGCCCCGAATTTCCAAAACCCAAAAATTAGGGCTTTCAAAAACTTTTTGGTTAGATAACGCTAACCGACGTGCATCGATAAAGCTTAATGTCGAGTCGTTCCAACCCCGAAGCTATTTATGTTAAAACCATTTGCCCTCGCGTCCCCGCCGCGACAGCCTGAAGCAGCCAATTTGTTCTGCCGCGTCAGCCCACGACAGCCAATGCAGCTGCCACGCTCTTGCCACGGCAGCTACCACTACCCGTTTCCTCTGCCGCGGCAAGGCCGCTGCACCGCCGTTGCTCTCCTTTCTGTCGCGACAAGCCGCTCCTGTCGCGACAAGCCGTTCCTATCGCGACAAGCTCCTGCCGCGCCACCGTTTTCCCGCCGCGGCATCTCTCAATATCTACCGTCGCTACCATGCCTCTGCCACAACGACCCCTCCCCTGCCACGGCAATGCCCCGCCGCTGTTTTTCCTGCCGCGACAGCCGAATCCTACCACGGCAAGTCTTTTCTCTACCGCGGCAACCCCGCGTCGACATTTTCTCTGCCACAACTCTACACGTATACGTGAGCATATCAGTGTTCTTCCTCAAACCCTAACCCGCTATGACCTCTTGTGTCTATTCTATCTACGTCGCCACCCTATATGTGCTAGAACTCCGAGTGTATGTGTACACACGCACTCCAGCCAGATAAAACCCCAATTCGGCAATCACCATACATACGACACGCACCGTATGCATCTGAGCACCTACGGTACCTCACCACCAGGCAACCCTAAGCCGAGACGGATGACCTGCCAAGAATTCTGGACACTCTTTCCCCCTTGCCGCACCCCGTAGAACCCTAATTGTACAAGAATAAGGGCACGTTTAGTCCAGAAATCCGAAGCGATTACCGTCGAACACCTAGACCAAAGATTTACCGTTGCATCAAATGTAGCTGACCCGCAACTAAAAACATACTGACAGCCTCGTAGGGATTCTCCTCAGCAGTCCCAACAATATTAAAACCACACGTTTCCTCTGGCCATCGCGTTTGCTACACCCGGATTCCATTGCATGCATACACTGATACTCACGAACGCATAGTGCACGAAGTACTCGTCGGTGCCTAATTTCCATGTCCTTTAACCACGTCCCCTAGTACCTGGCACTGCAAGGCAAGATAGAAAACCACCAGGGCACTTCTCTCTGACCCTCTGATTCCTTTCTATCGCCAGACGTGTGCAAGGCTTGAGTACAACCTCAGGAATCCTTGCCAAACTTCCCTATTTGCTAGGACAGGTCTTCTCAGTGCTAGTGGCGAGGTTGGACATCTCAGCCACGTTGTTTCTTTCCTGGCATGCATGCCCATTGCCAGCCGGCCACCCTACCCGGCAACTCGCCATCTTCTTCACGCCACCAGCACATCCTCTGTCAATCGCCTCCCTGTGGCCACAGCCCGAGCTCTCGCCATGTTCCATCGCCGGCCAGCTCACCTCGCCACCACCGTGTCCCGACCTCACCTTGAGCTTCTCGCCGACCGAGCAGACCTCAGGAGCAGGCCGCCGAGCTGCTCATCAGCAGTGCCCTCAGTACGAGCTTGGACCTTTGGTCCCGTCGCCGGCCATGTAGAGGAGCAGTGCCTCGAGCACTCCAGCTGCCGCCGCCTATAAAAGGAACACTCAAGCTGCCTTTCTCCTCAGCCGAGCCACCCCTCATCCAATCCATTCTTCCCCAGCTCCATTTAGCTCCAGCTTTCTTCTCCGCTGCCATGGCCGAAGCTCCACCCAAACAAACCTGATAGCGTACCCAGGCAGCTCAAGTGAGCTCGGTACCAGCAGCCAAACCAAGAACTCCGAGCTCCATTCACCCTTCAAGCCGCCAGCCAAGAAATCCCCAGCACCCAGACCTCACCCATTTTCTTTCCCCTCTAGCTCGAGCTACCACCGAGCACAAATCCCATGTAAAACATTCAAATCCGCAACCCCAGACGCCGGCGCCGCTACAGCGCCCGCTAGACCGCGCCGCCAGACGCCGCCATCAAGCATCGCCGCCTGCGCCGAGCCGCCGCTCCTTCCCTGCTCTACCCGCCTCAGCGCCGCCAGCACCGGTGAAGAGCTCCCGAACCGCGCGCCTCCTCCGCCCGGACCTGCCGCTCCTGGCGCCACCGAACCCCAAGCTTCCAGCTCCGTCCGCCGCCTGGCCGCCAGCTCGCCCCGAGCGCCGCACAGCCAAGTCGGAGCCCATCCGCCATCCCCTGTTCGCGCCGCTCCAGAGGACTCCCAACCGCCGCCGTGATTCCCGGTTAAGTCGCCACCCCTGCCGGCCCTCTTCCTCTCGCCTCCAGCCGTGAACTTCAACCCCGCTCGCCGAAGCCCTAACCACCAGCACCCCTCCTTCGCCGCCGCCGCAATCGCCGCTACTCTGTCCAAAGCTTCGCCGCCACCCCCTGTTCTATTCCAAACCACCGAGAAACGACCCAATCTAACAGGTATACTCACGGCACCAGCTGAAATGCCGTTTTTCCTCACTCAAAGCGCACTTACTTCGCTCCACTCGGCTGCCGCGTCCGGTGTCCCGTGGAGCAATAAGTTCAATCGGGTAGCGCATTTAATTAGTTAGCTGGTTTAGAAGCTTTAAGCCTCTGGTTCACTCGGCTAGGGCAAATCCGATAGGTTTTTCGCAACTCCAATCACCGTTCCAGAGACTTTGAGCTACTCACAAATTTCCAGTTCCAAATATGTCAAGTATCTAATGTGTTTAAATCAATATTTGGAGAAGATCAGGTTTAGGGATTTCCCTTAACGTGTTAAAAACCAATATATGCGTTATATATAATATACTCTATCCTTTAGAGCAGCCAAAAGAGATTCCTCCAACCAACGTTATGAGATACCAGTAGCTCGGTAGGCAAGAGAGGTTAGAGTAAGACATTAAGAGCATAAGGTTCGTTTCAGTTAAGTGCATTGTCATTTTATGCGACACCTCCGCATATACCTATCGTCAGAGATGTTCTTTGTCCCCGTAGACCTAAACCACGAAACCTGGAGTCAAACCATTTAGATTAACCCCAGGTATATGCATCTCCACCCCTAATCGCCGTCCGGCAAGTTCTGTGTGAAACCCTAATTAGACCCTCTTCCGATCGTCCCGAAAACCATATTAGTTCGTCGAGTGTTTTTGTTTCGCATGTGGTTTAGTTTTATTGAAGTGTTGGATCGTTTCTTATTCGTTGTTTTTACCCGACGCGTAGTTAACGGAGCGACATACGTATGCCAGGAGGACCCGGCATCACCCTCGCGTTCGGAACCAGAACAAGATTTGCCAGGCAAGCATTCCCACCTCGATCATGTCGAAATCCCATATATGCAAAGTTATGAATATTTTGTTTACGAACTCTGCATGCTATGTGTTAATATCGATATTTTATGTAGAGGTAGTTATACCCATTAGTTGCAAAATACCTAGGTCCGAATGTCCTTCCTTGTAACCCTAGGTATATTCAGCGATCGACTCTCGACCGTCGAATAATTAAGGTTATAGGTGTTAACCATGCTTAGCCCTGCTATAGTCAAAAACCAAGTTTTAAACATCCCGTTGGGATATGGGGAAACAAACCCTCGGATGGCATATGCTGTCCGAGGTGACTTTCACAAATAAAGGTTTATCACAAATCAAAAGAAAAGAGGAGATGTTTTGGATTCGGGTAGGAATGTTAAGTGATGTTCGGGGATGTAGAACATTGGTTGGAGCCATGATCGTCCAGGACGTCATGGGGTTGGGAATTGGAGTCTTACTCGAATCAGTTAAGGACCGAGCCTAAGTGCCGCTAAACCGGTTCCATTACCGTACGTCCACATGTCCTTTATGGGAAGGACTTGGCTTAGTAACCCGGCAAGTATTAGGGTTTGGACCCGTGGGAAGTAAGGAGTTAGTGCTAGGTGTTTGAAGTCCTAGAGTTCCACCTACGCCAGGCGGGAGGTGTTGAGACGACACAAAGGTGGAGAGCCCCAATTTGGTGTCCAGGACATGCAAACTTGGGTATTCACCTAGCGGGTCCAACTCTGGTATGGAAGCGGGCGAAGGTCTCGTTGTACAAGCCCTGGACACATGCGACGCGTAGCATGCCCAGGGGGAACTACATCTTGTGGGTAAAGCCGTACAACCTCTGCAGAGTGTTAAAAACTATTCGAATAGCCGCGTCCTCGGTTATGGACATGAACTGGCAAGGCCACACACTGGTTAGACTAAGTGTTGTTTGCGAAAGCATGGGAAAAGGGATTAAGGACGTGGGCATGATGTGTCCACAGAGGGCAATTTACGCTACAGGTTGGTAGCAAGGAATTGCCGGAGGAGTAGGCTAGCCGTGTGATCCGGGATACACGAGCTGAGCCAGGGGCACTCGCTGAGCTATCCAGGATAGTGTCAGTCGAGTGTGGTACCGAGAAGCTAGACATGTTGCCAGGGTAATATGGTCTGAGCTGTCTCGAGGATTGTAAGGAGGTAGCCGGGTCTACCTCGGGAGGATTCTGTTCATTTTACTTTAAACAGTTTTACTAAATTGCTTTTGAATCTACTATCCAAGTATTTAAATTATGCACTTACTTTTCCGCACATTAATCAGCTTAGAGTAGAGCTATTCCTTGTTTATCCTCTGCATGAATTATTTTCGTATACTCCTTCCTGTGGGAATAGCTTGCGAGTACATTCAATGTACTCACCTGGCTTGTTGATTTGGCCAGACGAAGAGGACATCAGTTCTGAAGATAAGATTATAGACGCGAACGCTAGGGCGTAACCCCAGTCAGTTGCCTGTCGGGTATGGCACACTGATGGGCCACTTTCCGCTGGATTTCCGCTGCAAGATTTTAGCCATTGGGCTACAGGTATCAGATTACCGACCTTTACGGTCTATTTAATTATTTACGTATGTATGACAATGATATACAGGTTAACTCGTGTGTATCGGCTACTGATCCAGGGACCGGTACAGTGATCACGAGGAAGTTCCCGGCTTAAAAACCGGGGGCGCTACATATCTCTACCGGGTAGTCGTGATATCCTTGGTCGGGATGAACCTCCGAGTAGTCCAAGGCATTTTTCTGGGCTACCTTGCCCGTGAAGCACCTTTGGTTTAATCTGATCCATTGATCACAGACACGCGTTCGCTGGGTAGATTTCTGAGACACCGAACCGTCGTGGCGGAATTTTTGTGTGGT
Organism: Stipa capillata; assembly: GCA_019208055.1. NCBI lineage: Eukaryota > Viridiplantae > Streptophyta > Magnoliopsida > Poales > Poaceae > Stipa > Stipa capillata. The sequence continues at coordinate 88,169 of JAGXJF010001459.1, forward strand.
GATGAAAAATCTTTCCTTTTTCTGTGCTACAGGAACTTGTAGCCCCCGGACGAGACTGGGAAGGGCCTCAGAATATCCAGGCCCCATGTTGTGAAGGGCCACGACATGAGAATCGTCTGCAATGCTTGAACGGGCTGGTGAATACGTCTACCGTGAAATTGGTACTGACGGCATCGCTTCACCAAGTCACTCGCGTCACGGAGAGTTGTCGGCCAATAGAATCCTTGTCTAAAGGCCTTTCCGACCAGGGTTCGGAAAGATGCATGTGCCCCGCACACCTCTCCATGGATTTCCTCGGGTAGTTTTTTTTTACCCTGCGTCCGAGTGATACACCTCACGAGCACTCTGTGAGCTCCTCGATGATAGAGGGCCCCGTCGCCCAGGAAGTACGTCTAGGCGCGTCGGGCAACCTGCTCAGATAGTGCATCGTCCTCGGGTACTGTTCGATCGTGAAGGTACATGTGGATGGGTTCTATCCACGAATCCTCAAGACCGACGGGAGCTACGAGTTGACCCGTAATTTCACTTGGAGCGTCAATACCTGGTGACGTCCTTGAACGGCTCTTAGACTCGAAGTCAGCCATCCCTTCGTCCACAGGTTCGCTAGAAGCTATGGACAGCGTCGAAATCCTTTTTGCAAAGGTCTCGGATAGACATAGAGATCATGAGGACGCCAGGCAGGCAAGACTATCGGCTCGGCGGTTATCCTCCCTTAGGATGTACCGTACTTCGAGCCCGATGAATTTCTTCTCTAGCCTCCTCACCTCTGCTAGGTAGCCGCCATGTTCTGGTCTAAGGTCTGATGTTCCTTGGACACTTTTCTCACTACCAGCTGTGAGTCCCCACTCACGAGTAGGCAACGGATACCAAGTGCGGAGACGACTCGGAGACCGGCAAGCAAATCCTCATACTCGGCCCTGTTATTCGTGGCCGGGAAGTCAATCTGCAGTGCATACTGCAGGCATTCTCCGGTTGGAGGAGTTAGTTTCGGCATGGGGCTAGTCGGCTGTGGAGCCCCCAGCTCAGGACGCCTGTCGTCCGACTTGAGCGAGGGTCTAGCCTCCCGGTCGCGGCGCTTCTGGATAAAATAAACAACTGAAAACGTTAGTCGTAATTTCCCTTTACTGAAACTAACCTTTTGCCTTTTTGCTCGCTTCGTCCGTGACCAGCGGGGAACCAACTACGAGGCGAAGAGGTCTCGAATGGTTGAATGTAGATAACCTACTAAACTGACTTAACACTTTTTGATTAGTAACTGTGCTTAATTTGTGTGTTTTTTGGTTTTTCAAAACCTTGTCTCATCTGCTTATGTGAAACCTTGTCGGATGCAAGCGTAGACTTTAGTCGGAACCAGTGCCCTTTGCCTCCCTTCGGTGTAGGTATACGAATAGTGTCGTAGGTCGTTCTTGCTGTGATTGACTAGTCCTTAGGTTTAGTAGGATGGAGGGCTCCGTGGCTCCTCGTCATCAGTAAATGCGATAAGGGGTCTTTCATACAGCTTGTCGTGGCCATGGTAGCACCTCCGCATTCCTCTGTTGAGGGAAGACTCCGGTGTTTGGCTAGTAAATTCTACACTTGCCCGATTGGCAACGTTTCACTCTACCCGAGGTATCTTCTGTTCCGAATAGTCGAAGATGTGAATAAGTGTACGGGTTCCGTTGGTCTAGTCGTACTCGTACCTTTTTTCCCTTCCTTTACTCGGGATCAGGGGGCGTTGCTACAGAACTGGGGAGCTTAGTCAACCAGGCCTTAGGTCTGGTCAGGTGGGGGGCTCAGTGGCTCCCCTGTCACCTGCAAACGCGTTAAGGGGTTTTCCTTGCGTCCCTGACAGTTATAGCGCGGAACCCCTTTTCCTTTTGTGCGGGTCGAAGAAATCGGTACTCGTACCCGTACACCAACTTGCCGTATTCTTATCCAGCCCCCGACTGACTTTTCGAGAGATATCTCGGATAGGCAGTCTGAAATAATTAATAATGAAGACATTGAACTAGAGACTTGGTATAATTCAAAACTGTGTCTTTTACAGGCTACTGTAAGAAAAATAATTATATGAAAACTGAGAAAAACTAAGCCGTCCCCTCCTCATTTAGCTTGTCACCGGTTGCCCCAGAGACTCTCGTCCTCTTGTCGTGACCCGCTGACGAAACTTTGTCGAGTGCGCGTGCTGGGCGGCGGCGCCCGGAGCGTCTTATCATCGACTTATTCGTAGCTTGACGATCTTTTAAGGCTGGAGCTAGTGCAACTTTGGAATCTGCCGATGAGGAGGCGACGGTCGTGTGATCTTACCGAAGGTTGCTGCACGGGACTCTCTAATGGATGCGACCTTTCTACCGTTGGCACGAGCGACCTGGATCGGGCGGCTTCTCCCGAGGAGCCGTTGTCTTGTCTAGGGGAAGGCCCTGTTTTCTCCCTGTTTCGATCTAGTCGTGGAGCTCTTTCTCCGACTTGGCGGGGGTACTTTCCGAAGTCGTCGCTCGTAGTCGTGGAGGTGTTCTTGACAACGTGGTGGCGGGAGCCGCCACGCTGGCGTCTTGGTTAGAGGGTAGGTGCTGCTCTGCGAGGTCGAGGCTGCGCTTGTCGCAGAGGAGTGCTTCTCTGGGGACACCTTTTGGGCTGGGCATCTTTATGCACTGGTAGACGTAGTGCGTAGCTGCCATGAACTTGGCCAAAGTAGGGCGCCCCAAGATAGCATTGTGTGCTGTTTCGAAGTCGACCACATCGAATAGGATCTTCTCTGTTCGGAAGTTCTCTGGTGTATGTTCCCGGGGGGGATCTCTCCACAGCGGCAGGCGGATCTCCGTTCCGGCGAGGAGTTCCTTCCCCGGCGGCGGGTAAGCCCCCGTTCATGTGGGAGGCAGCCATTGCATTGTGCTGCTGCGAGCCCCCGGGCAGATTCTGATCTTCGAGGTCTTCTCGACCATCGTCGATCGCGAGTACTATTCGAGGTCCTTGGCTGGACGATGTGTACTCGTATTCCATCACGTTGTCCTCATCGGACGTGACGTGGGTAAGATCTTGATCGTTCTCACGATCAGAGTTTACAGGAGAAATTCCAACCATGGGGCAGGTCGTTCCTGCTGGGAAGTCGTCGTTCAAGACCAACTTCCCGCTAAAGGCCCTGGCGCACTCGGCTCTGAAGTGATCTGCTTCGCCATCCGAGTCCTCTCCAGGGGCGTACTCTCTGAAATCCACTCGATCCGTAACCGGGTACGGGACCATAGGGCCAAAGTTGTCGTAGAGACCCTAGTCCGAGTACCCAGTACGGGGCGAGATTGCGATCGGTTTTCCTGCCGGGTTTGCTGCTTCCTCCTCGGTCAAAACCAGTGAGGACTGTGCAACCGGCGCTGGGATCTGATCGCGCTTAGTTGCGCGTCCTGCCGACTCTGATTCCTCCTGGACGGCTTGGTCCGGAGAGGTCCCCACGGTCGGCGCCATCTGTCGACGATCGGTGAATCGACGATCTTACGGTATTCGTGGAGTGATGATTACTGGGGGGTAGGGACCTCTAGGGCCCAAGTGCCAGGAGCTCTGACAGCAGGGGACAACCGTTTTTATACAGGTTCGGGCCTCCCTCAGGATAATAACCCTATATCCTGTTGCTATATATTGATGGAGAACACGCTTACAATAGGGGGTGTATGTTAGTGGCTACCCTAGGCCTAATCGTAGACTAATCTATCATAAACCGCCGGGCTCGACTCCTTCGAGGCAGTGGGTCTTCTAGGGCTTCGCCTCCTGAGATCCTATGCTGCTGATACTGCGACTTGTAGAACCTCTTCTGATCTCTTCGAACCTCCCTCCCCTATGGGATTGCTGATCCTTATATAGGGGGTTCCCAGGGTCGTACCGGATGTGGACTTACGTCCGAGTAGGACTCTGGTCTCCTTAAACATCAGGATTGACTTACTAGTTTAAGGGGAGTCTTCCCTTCCTGAGAGGAGTTACCTTGCCGTCCAGGGATCCTTACCGGGTACGCTGTACCTTCCTAAAGTCCCGGGATTCTGTATACGGATACCCCTAATACGCGGGAAACCGTACTATTCATCATCACAATGAATATCGCATGAACAAGTTTATTTTCAGATCTGAACATAAGTCAATTCAACCAAGAATTTCATATCCAATCATTACATCAAGTCAAACAAGCTTGGGGTGATTTAAAGATGACTCGCCACGAGCCATATCGTATGTTCTAAGCGAACCAGTCAAGGTTCGACCAAGGGAAGTACTTCCGGAATGCCATTAGTTCGAGGTTGGCCGACCTCGACTACCCGATCATTGCGGCAGGTCTTCCACCGTGGGTGACAGGTAAAGCCCTACGACACCGATGTCGAATCAGGTTAAATCCACCCGATTGATCCAGCTGTAGGAGACAGTACCCCGTCACTCGCATCTCACCATTAGGGGTTTCATATTGCATTAGTCCGATTAAAAGATCTTCGCTGATCTTGCAACACATTCGAACCTAGCAATACTAGTGATTCGCCATCACCATCACATTACAATCATTTCCACAATACAAGATAGCAATTGACCATAATCAATAACAAAGCATGAAATAAACTTAAGGGAATCTTAGCGAGTATTTTTGTGAACTTGTCTTGCTGGGATTGATTGGGATCACAATAGTAATCGGCTTTGTTATATTCCTCGGTGCTTGATTCTAACAATTTCAAACCCGGAATACCGAAACGAAGCAAATAAACGGAGTTCAGTTAAAACCAGCAAGTAATAAGATTCAAATATGCATGATATGCATCCTAACATGTAGAGAATGTCTATATGAATCTAACGGAATTGGTTTCGTCGAGTTCGGAGGTTTAGGGTTGAAGTTATGAATTTCTGAAGTTGCGTATATTAAAATTAGGGTTTCAGTAATTCATGCATATATTTAGTATATGAAAAGATCATGGGAATCGGGAATATACTGATGTCTAGAAGATGATTTAAGTCAATGGTTAGTAGCACATATATTTCCATTTGGGCTATTAAAATTTGTATACAATTCATTTTGTAAACCCTAAAGAAAAGGGGCATTATGGGAATTTCACATTTTTAGAGCAATGTAACATGAACATTAGCTACACCATAATGTTCTACACATTAAGAGAAAACTAGCAAAACAAAATAAGTCAATTTGAAGTTGATTTGCAATAGTTATGAATTTTGGAAGTTTATCTCAGTTTTAACCTAATCTGATATTTTTCTGGAGCTCGAAATAAGGCTAAAACTTTTCTCACTCTCTCTCAGCTAGCCATAGCCATGACAAGGGGGCCCACAGGACCTACCCTTCCCCGTTACTCCTCCCTTTTTCCTTTTTCTTTATCCCTCTAGTCTTTTACACTTGGGCCCCAAGTGCCAGGCAGCCTTCCTTGTTGGTCCACCCCCTTTAAACCTACGGCGTGGCTCGGGAGCTTTGGCCACCGGGTCCAGAGCAACGGCGAGCGGCGGGGAGAAGCATTGAGAGGGAGGGAAAGAATAGCATGCCAAGAGATTGATGGGCTCACCTGGAACTCGCTTTAGTGCTCAGCAAAGGTGGAGGAGGGTGGAGTCGAGGTTGGCAGCGGTAGTGGCGGGTAGTGGGGAGACGGCGTCGTGGGGGAGGAGTACCTGGGCGCCGAGAGGGAAGATGAGGAGTAAAAAGGGGAGAACGAAATTGGAGAATGTCGTATCATCGGTCGATCGGGGAGGAGACTCACCGGAATTGGAGGATTGCGGGTGGCGGTGGGATGGCCGGAGTTGAAAGAGAACGGGAAATGCGAGCCCTGTTCAGCATAAAAGTTCAATTAACATCGTGGACGAGTTCGCGGAGTGATGAGGAACATGTTTGGCAAAGAAAGAGGAGAAGAACGGCCTCACCGGACGGAAGAATGGAGACGGTGCCAAAGGGTGCTCGCCGGACGTGGGGAAGAAGGCTTCAGTTCAAGGTCCTCCGAGGAGATCTTGCAGAAATCAGAACGGGGTGAGTCCCTCTTGAAGCGGTGGAGCTCGAGCGCGCAAATGGGAAAGAAGGGAAAGCCTCGGACGCTGGGCTAGGGGAGACGTCGCCGGCAGCACTTTGCTGGACTGAGGGGAATAGCACGTTGGGCCGCGGTGTCTGCTCGTGGGCGCCTGGGAGCTTTGGGAGGACGACGGGACCAAGAAATCGTAGGCGGAGAGCTCGGCGACGTGAGGGAGAATTGGGAGAAAAGAAAAAAAACAAAGGGGAGGGGTGGCCGGCGAGGTAAGAGGGAGAGAGAGCCTGGTAGTGCGGTGGTCGGGAAGATGATGCCGCGTGGCAAGGAGAGCCTGCCCGTGGGCTAGGCATGTCGGCGGGAGAAGGAGAAGCACAGGGGGGAGCAGTCTTCGGAGCGGCGTGGGGAAAGGCAAGGTGGGCTCGGCCCAAATGGAAGGAAAAGCGGGCCGCAGAGGTCTTGGCCCGTTCCGATTTAGGGGAAGAAATTTCTTTTTGTTTTATGTTTTTCTGAGTTTCAAACTGCTGGATCAATTCATATTTGCGCTTGATTCCGATTAGGTTTCAAAATATGATTAAACAACGGCAAGGTTTTAAAGGAGACTCCACTATTAACGTATGTGTGGCACAAATTGGAATGGATATGTTACTCATTTTAGCTAAATTTCAAAAATGCCCACTCTAGACTGGGATGATAGCTATACCAAGGGTCGTCTAAATTCTTTAGGAAATGTTGTTAAAAGTTCAGGAAGATATTTATAATCTGGATGAACTTTTTGTGGTCATAATGTCTAGCTGAGCAATAGCTTCGTAATTCCCATATTACACATCTGCCATGTTGTGAACTAATTAACCAACATCCTCTCATTTGAATGAATTGTAGTCAAACATGCCCTGAAATCTGCAGGAAATATGGCTATGGCATCTTGGCACATGAAACTGATGTGGAGTGTATTTAGTTGGAATTTGTTCCACTAGATTACCAAGATTGGTTATTTAGGTCAAGCGCGACATGATGGCTACGAAAATTTAAAATTGAACTACATGGTGGCAGGAAATGCAAAAACTCCAAATTTCATTTAAGAGAAGCCCTGAGGTTCCGATTAACTGCTTGCAATGTTCGGGTCTTTACACATTTCAAATTTTTTGCCAAAACTTTTGAAGTTGTTATGGGCTCGATAGTTGTACATACCCTTATGCCAAGCATCAGTTATAGATGGCTCTTAAAATTTTAAACTAAAAATAATGCGTGATCAAAGATCTCTATAAGCAGAGAATATAGAAAATAGTTCGAAAAAACATCTCTTAATTTAGACCTACAAAATATAATTGGGATGCAAATGTATACCCCTCCACTGAGAAAACCCTCAAAAAAGAAAAAAAATTAAGTCAGCTAACTGATCTCCATTGGGTGGCAACATCGTAAAAACCACTAAATCAGGAAAGGAAAGCAACCCCCCTCTTCTCTCTCTATCCATCGCCTTCTCCAGTTCCCATCTCTGGCGTCTCGCTTTGCCCTCGCGCCCCAAACCCTAGCCCTCCCCCACCCCAAACCCTACTCCGAGCTCCGATTCGCCGCACCGGCTAGCGATACCGACGCTCCCATCGCACTCGGCCCCCCATTCGCCCCTCATCCGCGCGAGATCCGGCGGATGGAACCCGCGGCGCCGAAGGAAGCGCCTCCGCCCCCGCCCCAGTCCGCGGTGGAGGAGGACGGGATGCTCTCCGTGACAGCAGCTATGGCGAGGGACGCCGCCGTGCTATTCCAGAGCCGCCGGTACGCCGAGTGCGCCGAGGTGCTCGCGCAGCACCTGGCCAAGAAGGAGGGCGATCCCAAGGTGGGCGATTTGAACTCTGCTTTTACTTTCCTATGTGTCGACAAGTGAGGAGGATTAGTAGGTTCTGTGACTGATTTATGCATTTAACTGTATACATAGCGAATCCTGTGCCTGGTTGGGTTGGTGTTGGCGCGTTTGGTCAGGGAGGTTGTTTCAGTCATGCTTGCTAGATGTTTCTGTCACTGGTGAACTGTGCTTATATGTTTGCTCAGTGTATGGTGCGTGCCAATTTTGCGGTGTGCATGTTTTATTTGTGCGCATGGTTGTGCTCTCAGGGTGGTTGGTGTTAGCCTGCATATGTTTGTAGGTGGTTGAGTGCATCTTGGGTGTGTGATTGTTTGTTACCCATATGCACAGATGCGCGCATCTGCTGCATGTGTATAAATTGTGGTTGTGTTTGGGACTGTTGCATGATTGGCATGCGTCTTAATGTGTTGGTGCTGGGTTGATCCCCATTTATATTTTGTGTGAATGGGCAGTGTATCAATGGTTATGTGGAGGTGGATGTGTGGTTGTGCATGTGAATGGCAACAGGGTTTGCAATTGGTCTTGGGTGTGCTTCTCCTTTTGTCTGATATTAATTAATAATGTTGTACATTTCTTGAAGCATAGGCCAGTGTCTGTTTAACTTTGTTCTGTTAGCTTATAAATTTGAAGCAGAACTCCCTACAAATTGAAAGGAACAGTGGTTTAATTTAGAATGATTTGTGTAGCAGTTACCAATATCTGTGCTTACTCCCTACCTTGATACTTTCTATTATGCTCAGCTTGAGTCTCTAGTGCTTATATTGTCTCTTCAGGAAGAAATTATGGTTTAATTATATTTTCTTTTGTTGCATCTGATGTCGCAATCTTCAATTTCAGGTCCTTCATAATATGGCTATTGCAGAATCGTTTTTGGATGGTTGTCCTGATCCAAAGAAGCTGCTTCAAATTCTAAGCGATGTTAAGGTAAGTAAATCTGCATTGTTCACTGATTTGACCTAGTAGTGATGGAACTCGTAGCAATATGTCCTCAATACGAGACAATATGCATTCAGAAAAGAAGTGAAGAGCTTGCCTCTGCATCTAGAGAACAAGTTGATTCTGCCAATGGCGTAGGGAACAATACTTCTTCAGGATCAAGAGGCAGTGGCACTATACCGCCAATTTCTGCTGCACATAATGCAACAGCTTATGGGGATGAGTTCGACACAACCATAATAACCTTCAACACTGTATGTTCTCTTATTCTGTGATTGTAATTATTTGATTATTAGGTGTTTCTGGTGCCAATGTAAGCATTGAACATACTCATTGATGTGACCGTTAGTTGAAGACATGCTGATGGATATGTTTATGGATTTGATGAATTTGCAGGCTGTTATCCTTTATCATCTTCATGATTATGAATCTGCACTATCTGTTTTGGAGCCATTGTATCGAAATATTGAACCAATTGATGAGGTATTATTATTTATTGCTTAGCTTAAGCTAAACGTTGTTTTACATTCTCTAATTATTCTTCACTGCTGCAGACAACTGCTCTTCATGTATGCTTTCTGTTATTGGATATTACACTAGCTTTGCAAGATGCACCAAAAGCTGTGGTAAGTTTTTTTTCTTTCCCTCAGTGCAGCCTACAGTTGTCATCTACAGCTGGTCTATTGAAACTAGTAACCTTTTTGCAAACATTCTTTGTGGGCTTATGGTATTTTGTGAGTGGATGTTCCTGAAAATGAACGTTATGTTGTATCTTCACTTTTTGACACAGAAAAATGGCATGACAGTAGACTAATGTTGTTGCCTTGGATGTGGCGGAATGACATGTCAATTTATACTAATTCTATGTGATATTGTCAATGTTTGTGTACTTTATCTCCATATGCTTCATCGTGTCTGTATATCCTGTCATAATATGCATTTTTTGGCATATGCAAAATTGGACTGACACTGCCGTCTGCCAATACCGTATTATGGGATCGTTGCTGATACATGATAATACCTGAAATGGAGTTCCTTTTCTCTGTTAAATGTTCTGGTGTTATTGGGGAGAATGGGGATGATTATGTTTTTCATTTGATTTAATCCGCATTAGAATTCAGATTTGGGATCTTAACTTTTATGGTGTAGCCATATCATTTGTTTAGCCTTCTTTCTTTTCAAAGTAGCAGCATTGACTTCTGTCTAGGTGGAACTTGTTAATCTCACTTAGCTGTGTGGAATTTATTTCTTTACTTATGTTTTTACAGGATATCATTCAGTACTTGGAAAGATCATTTGGAGTAGCTAATACAGCGAACCACAATGAAAATGCTAGCATAGTTCAGCAGCAATCAGCTCAACCGAAGCCTCCTGCAAAAAGTAACACGCCTCCAGATTCTGATTCAAATACATATCCTGGTGGATCTGAGAATCTTTCCGTTGCAAGTTTCTCAGATGATACACTGGAGTTTGAATCTTTTTACTCTACTTTGGATGGTGGAAATCACTTGGGCAGACCTATCTTAAATGAGTTCTCAAGGGCATCAGCTGATCTTGCTGCCACTGCTGCTGATTTGAAAGTTAGACTACAAATTTACAAGGTCCGGCTTCTACTTCTCACAAGGAACCTGAAGGTTGCCAAGAGAGAACTCAAAGTTCTAATGAACATGGCACGTGGTAGGGATTCATCAACAGAGCTTCTCTTGAAATCTCAGTTGGAGTATGCCCGAGGAAATTATCGGAAGGCTGTGAAGCTGTTGAGCACACCCAATAATCGGACTGAACCGGTAATGCTAGCGATGTTCTACAACAATCTTGGTTGTATACTCCACCAGCAAAGATCCAACCATACCTCAATATTGTGCTTTAGCAAAGCACTGAAGTATAGCTTATCTCTTCGTTCAGAGAGACCATTGAAGCTGTCTGCATTATCACAGGACAAATCTTGTCTTATATCATACAACTGTGGCATCCAACATTTGATGTGTGGGAAACCGCTTTTAGCATCTCGTTGCTTTCGTGAGGCCATGCCGCTCTTGCACAATCGTCCCCTCTTTTGGATCCGTTTTGCTGAGTGTAGCCTGCTAGCTCTAGAAAAGGGCTTCCTAAGTTCCAGTGGTGCTACTTCATGCAATGATGAGATTGAAGTTCATGTTGTGGGGTCAGGGAAATGGCGACATTTAGTTACTAATCCAGTGAACTCAAGAAGTTATTATTCAGATTCTGGGGGAGTGAGTTCAGATGAATATGGAAATTTGATGTCACTTAGATTTGCTAGACAGTGTCTACTCAATGCACAACTATTATTGGATGCTTCTGAGCAGGAAAATCAGGTGATTGTATCAGATACAGGGGATTGCAACCAAGGAGTACAATGCCAGAAAAGCTCAGGCCAGAAGAACACCATAAGTATGGAATTCAAAGTACCTCCTGGTCCAACACTAACTAATGCAAATGGAGAACAAAAGGGAGTGGCAAGCTTGAATGCCACCTTGCAGAGCTCTCTTGCTTTGTATGATGACATCTGTAGAAAAGAGAACCTCAAAATTCGACAAGCCATCCTGGGGGACCTGGCGTTCGTTGAATTGTGTCTGGAGAATCCCTTGAAAGCTTTGTCTGTTGCCAAGTCGCTGCAGCAGCTGCCAGACTGCTCCAGGATGTATTTATTTCTCAGCCATATATACGCTGCTGAAGCTTTGTGTGTGTTGAATAGACCAAAGGAGGCTGCTGAGCAGTTAACTGTTTATTTGAGAGATGGCAATGATATTGAGTTGCCCTATAGTGTTGAGAACTGTGAAAAGGCCCTTGTTGAGAAAGATAGCGATGGTGAAGACTCGGCCACTCCTGCAGTCACAAAACTGACCTCAGAAGAATCTCAGCATTCAGTGTCTCTCAAGCCTGAGGAAGCTTGCGGTGTTCTGTATATTGACCTTGGCATGACTGCCGCGGTGCAGGGAGAGCTTGAGCAGGCTAACTACATGGTGAGCCGTGGTTTTGCATTGTTGCCCAACAACCCTAGGGCATTGCTAGCATCCGTTTATGTGGACCTGCTGCAGGGGAAGGCGCAAGAGGCTATTGCCAAGTTGAGACGGTGTAGAAATGTGAGATTTAGGGCCAGTAGTGTAGCCGCCAGCAGCTAAGGTAGAGCCTCCTCTTGATGATTTCTATAGTTGATAATCGCCATTTCATCTTTTGAACCTTGACACCATGTGGATGATCATCAAAGATCGTAATGTTTTTCTGTGTACCATACGTAAGAAAAGAACTGTAGATCTCCCTCACTTTTCCCTTAGTTTTCCCAGATTCAGGGGTGTAATTCGTTGGCGTTATATCAGTTTTAGTTTGCTGCTCTTCAGACTGAGGAGAGGTGAACTGATGAAATAGCTTCTGATATTCGTTTATTAAGGAAAGCAACGTGCAAAAGCTTTGGAATCTGAAGTCCTTCCTTTAAAAGAAGAAACTTACATATGGAGGACTATACTTGTGTTCAATGTTCGTCTGCAGCTGAAGAAAATACATCAACAAGCCTATTTTCTTTTCTTGGGCATCATCATTTTAAACTGCTACACCGTCGCGAACAAAATAATCTTTGAGAAATTACACCCTCTATTTTCATGGACATCATTATAAACCAGTGCATACCAGTGCAGTGCCATGTAACGAACCTGGTGTACTACAAGCCCATGGGTGTAAGGAGCTTTTTGCTTATATATATATTGGTCCGAGATCTTTTCCTGAATTTTGTCCTGCCATCTTATGACCGTTTGACGTTGCGGTTTTAGAAGATTCTACGGTACAATCCACCTTCTATAATCAGATTAAGACCTTCAATGTTGAATTTCTATGGTCATCCATAGAGCTAAAAAGAAGATAAAAGACAACATTCGGAACTGGCTACATTTTTGGATGGTGATTTTCAGGCTTGTAAGTACACTTATAATTTCAATAGGATTCTATGGTATCGTCTTCCACTCTTCATTCCATACAAAAAATATCTCAGAAAATAGCTGCATACTCTTAACTCAGAGCAAAGTAATACAGAAAAATGAATACAGTTTACACATTTTGCGGTTGACATGGACATTGATACGGTACTAAACCATGGGACTTGAACATATTGATTTCTGTACTGACATCATTCATGCATATATTACCATCTATTACACACAAGTTGTATAAAGAAACAAATATTGAAAGAAACCGTTAATCCGGTGAACAATACGTTTCTTTTTGACATAAAAGACAGGCGCTCTGTCATATTCATTAAGAAGGAAAATCGGACAAAAGTTTATGTACATGCCCGAAGCCCGGAAAGAAACAAGGAAATAATTACATGGTGATTGGTGCGCACGCCATCGCCCTCTGGACCAAATCTTCATCACCCTGTAAGCGCTGTCGATGACTGGCAGGGAGAGACCCTGAAACAATTGTCAATCCCAGATAGATTCCTGGGTTGAATTGTGGACCTGCAGATTGTTGATAGATCATCCATTAAAACCAGATGCACTTGGCAAACGACATAGTTGCGCAGCTTGTGCAAGATATGTTTTACCTTATTTTACCGCGTGTACATGACTCGGATATGCTTTAGTCTTCCCCTACTAACACTTTCTTGCAAATTACCCCTGAAATCAGGATGCAAGCTGCAAAAATATACCTCCTGCATGGATGGCAGAAATTCGATACCATCAGGGACATCAACTAATTCATTGAGACCATCAAGTTTCAGATACTCGAGACTGATCAGAGCTCCATCTTCCATGTGGATTCGACTAATGCGTACCATGTCTGTCAATGCCATCCCCTTCAACTTCGGGAACCAACCTGCACTGAACCCGAGTTGTTGCCCACTGTATGCCCCTTTGAGACGCAAGCTTGTTAAATTTGATAATTCAGAGAGATGTGGAATCGGGCTTTCCGTCAGATGGCACCAGCATAAGCTTAATCTGACAAGGCTATGTCCATGAGCTGAGAACAATGGAGATTCCATCACTCCTGCCACCCGCCCTGTTAACTCAAGTGTCTGAAGTTGAGGCAATGTTAAAGCTTCCAGCCTGAGCACCTCATCCTGGTTACTTGCTTTCACATGCAATCTTAAGAGATGTTGCATCTTCGATAAAGACGAACATAATTGCGGACAGTAGTTACTCCTTACATCTGAAAGGTAAAGACTCCTTAGTTGCGCTAAATTTCCCATTTTGCTGACAAATTGTTCATTTGCTCGGACTTCATCCAAAGTTTGCAATTCCTTCAAATTCCAAAGGCCATCGGTTGTTCTCACACCCAAGGATTGACTGAAACTTGATTGTGCATTATCTAGCAGCTTCCAGACAAGTATATGCCGCAGTTTCTTCAGTTCTGCAAACCCACCAGGGAAACTTATCAGCTGCGTCCGTTCAAGACTTAAGGTCTCTAAATTATGAAGTCTGATGATAGTTTTTGGCAGTGACTTCACATTGGTGTCATTGAGGCACAAATACTTAAGATTAAATAGTTCCCCAACTGAATGGCAGATAGTCTCAACAGGCAAGCCTGACAAGTCCAACACTGCAAGGTATTTAGATTTGGAGGGAATGTAGTGAGACCATGAAGAATGCAGCATGGTTGTGTCAAATGCTAAAAAGGTACGAAGCCTCGATGAATCTATGTTCAATCTGACGTCAGTCTTGCATCGGAGCACTGACACACGACGGGAATCTGATACAGCCTGTATAAGTCCGGAAGTATCATCATAAGTTGAACTGAAGCTCTCCTTCTCAGAGAGTTTAATGGCTAATTCACGTACAAGATCATGCATACGGAATCGTCGAATGCGGCCAAAACTGTTCCTCTCGACGACTTGAAGCATGCTCCGATGGACGAGTTCAATGAGATAGCTTTCAGCAACCTCTTCTAAGCTGATTACTCCTCTTTGTTCAACAAACCCTTCTGCAATCCACAATCTGATCAGCTTCTTCCTCCGAAGGAGACAGTCTTCTGGGAACATAGCACAATATAGGAAACAATTTTGCAAATAATATGGTAGATGCCTGTAACTTAAATTCAAAATCTTCTCCACATGGTTGACACCCGGATTGTTATGTAATTCCCATGTTAGTTGACTGTGAAAACACTTCCATTCTGCTTCACTTTTATCCCTTAATGATAGTAAGTTCCCTAATGCCACAAGAGCTAATGGTAAGCCTGCACATTTCTTCACTATCTGTTCACCCCACTTCTGCAATTCAGGAGGGCAATCATGGTTTTGGATTTTCCAAAACACCTTTCTGCGAAATAAAATCCATGCATCATGCTTGTTTAGAGGCTCGATTTTGATCTTGCATGAATCTTCAGCCATAGAAGCTACCTCATCGATTCTAGTTGTGATTACTACTCTACTTCTCTTTCCACTATTAGAAAGGAGATCTCTGATTTCCAAAGCAATTGCACCTCTCCATACGTCGTCCAATACAATTATGTACCGCTTTTGGTCCAGAAATTTCTTCAACTCTGCCCTTAGTTCCTCAATGTTCATCCTTGCAATACCAAATTGTATTTTGTTGTCATTTCCACAGAGTTGTTTCAACATGTTTCTAAAAATATCATCAATTTTACATGATTGTGAAACAGAAATCCACGCCTGACAATCAAAACAGGACTGTTCTGTCTTGTAGACATTGTGAACAAGAGAACTTTTGCCCAATCCACCCATACCGCACACAGCAATGATACGCAAAGAACAATCTTCAGAATACAACAACTTATTCAGGGCTTCTCTATATATATCAACACCTACAAGCTCATCATCATTGTCTGTCTGACTGCGTCTGTATTGATATGCTTCTTGTTTGTTGTTATAGATTGGTATCTCAACATCGAGTACGCCAACTTTTGGTTGCATCCAGCGGTCTCTCCTACTTGACAACTCCCTGAGTCTCTGTTTTACTTTCTCAACCTCGATAGCAATCCTATCCAATGAAAACAAGGACGGGGGTCTCTTGACAACTTTCTTCAGATTACTCCAGAATCCCTTCCCCTGGTGTTCGCCGACAATGTGGATGAACTGATCCACAATATCTTCAATGTCATATGTCAACCTCCTGACTTGCCTTATCCAGGTTTCCACGACTGTATCACTGCATTCCCTTGTACTATTTTTCTTGAGAAATGCATGTATAATCTCTAGTTCTTCCTTTACCAATTCCATGTTAGTTGGGAGTGCTGTAACTAATTCAGCTTTCTTTGCAATCATGGGCTTTGCTAGGTTTAGTATGTCTCCTGCCACAGCTATGCTTAGTTTCTTTATGGCTAGAATAATAGCAGTCTCTGCCATTCTAATGTAACTAGTTTTCTGCAATAGGTAGTGATAAATCAACCAGCCAATTTAAGTCTCAATTCCTTCCTGCAGAGTCGCAAATAATTTCTGTCAAATAGGTTGAAGCAGCTGGTCAATATTTACTAATGTGTAAAGTACAGTTAATCTTAAAGTATGATGATATGTCCAGGCAATTTGCATATATTTTTCTAGAAGTATGTAATGCTTGTTAGAGATGCTAGAGTTTAAATTGGACCAAGAATAGCAAGAGTTGGTTGAATAGACGACCGGTTGCTACACATCGTTTCAGAACTGGGAAAGGTAGTTAAGTTGACGATAATATTACTTAAAAGATTTCACATGAGATTTCGACTTCTTCTTTCCATTCAAACACAGCACACAATTTAGTTCTCTTTTCCCTTTACTAACGATCTACATTATCTGAATCCATCACCCATGCATAGTCTATTCTTCTCCGCAACATGAACAAAATTGCTATCACACAGAAAATAAAGGATAAATACCAGTGCAATAGATCAAATTTGTTGGCTCCATAGTTGATTAGCAGCTAGCGCTCCTCTAGACTCAAGTAGAAAGAGGATCTTGAAACTTGCATAGTGTTTCTCTTAGATCTGAAAAGAGCAACTCAAATCTCCTTTTGCTCAACTGGTCAAGCCGGCCTCTATGTCAACCCTTGATGAAGTGTGGCATTGGAATCAAGGAGTTTCTCTACCACCGTGCCAGTGACTAGAATAAGATAACCCTTCCGGTCAAGGTTTCAGCATGATTGCAATTTTGGGTTCAGCTCAACCACTCAACAGAAAAGGGAAAAGTAGCTACATTTCATTGGTCAAACCTCATACTCCAAAAATGCCATCGAGCAATCGTCAAGTCGGTATTGTTCTTGTACAAACTTTATAAAACCTACCTGAAAATGCCAACAACTTTTCACACCTTGATGTGAGAGACAATCTTTTTTTTTGACCAACCTCGTCAAGAGAACAGGGTGTTCCTGCAATTCATAAAGTAGAAGAGAATTGGCTCTGTCTATGAGGAAAACCAGGCTGAAAAACCTTATAATGCATGGTTAATTAGAGAAATTCTGGACAAAAATCCCGACAACGAGCCAGCTACCTAGCTAAACTAGGTCTGAGGCACCACTCGACGAAGAGAACACGCTGATAAACCGACCAAGTACGACACACACAAACAAGAAAAACTCCAAGTGATGTTGCCAGCCGCGTCATTGTTATCATCCATCACACCCACAACCCAACGATTCTGACTTCGCCACAACAGTGAGACTAGAGAGCACATCCGTGTCTGTTGCACCGAACCCAAGCTTGCCATGGTCACGTCCACTGGCCCCACTGATGCCAAAGAGAGAATCCAGGTTCGAAAGGAAGCGGACTTGGGCCTCTCTAGCCTCGAGAGGATGACAGACACACCGTCCAGCACCAACCGCACTCATGCGACCTGAAGCCGCAACCACTGGTCCCAAGCCAGCCGCACCACCCTGGCATCGTGCCAACCTGCCAACCGCAGGGTCAATGCATCCAAAGATGACTCCTCCTGGGAGGGAACAACGTTGCCGTCGCCCAATTTGGCAAACCTGAATTTAGGATTTTCACTCGGAGAGCACAAGAACCCAAGAAGGGGTGGTGACAAGCTCCTCAACGCTGCCTCCAAGAAGGGGAACGACGCCCCGTCGTCAACATTGACGAAAGTTGGCCAAGTTCTCACCCGAAGCACTGCACATGACCACCCCACACCGGCATGAATGGCCACATGCGCCTTAGCCCACAGCCCCTGCCGACGAGAGCTTGCTCCAAGGCGCCGTTGCTTGCCATTGAGGTCGAATTGACCTTGCAACAAGCCGTCACCAACAACCCAGAGCGCAGCCACGCCACCACCAGGCAAGGTTGCCCAGCTGACCTGTGATTTCCTGTGGTGGCTGCGCCTACTACAGATCATGTCACTGAGCACTACCGGGTCTCTAGATTCGCCACCATAAGGAACACCCACGGCCAGCACTAGCCAATGCTGTCGTCCTCGGCCCACCACCGAGCCGAGGAGCCGCCGCGCCGCCCAGTCAAAGGGCAAGCCACAACTATCCCAGGGTCACTACCTCGAGCTCCAGACACCGCCTAATGCCTGCCAAAACCCTCCCACCACCTTCAGGGTGGGGGGCCCTCCTGCGAGAACCTAGTTTCAACTACCAGACCCCCCCTGTGTATATCCTTGTCAGTCCAGGATCACGCTGACGAACACAGGCGAAATGTGTACCACTGCACTCATCACGAAGCTTATTAGAAAACATTTGAATAATAATAGCCGAATGGCCATATAAACATATAGGACTTTCGTCCCTTACCATTCAGAAGTACAGCGGAAAAGATAAAGCGTAGATGTTTCCATCTCAGCCACAGGCAGTCGACGGAGTCCACGTAACTTAGTCCTCTCATGGTCGTAGAAAACCTCATAGCTTCACCACCATCTTCAAAGATATCTGAACACGTCCAACAAACAATATGCACGATGAGTACTTTACGTACTTAGCAAGCCACCTGGCGATAGATGGTCCTATTAAACTACATGCAAGGCTTCAACGGAAGGCTATATGATTCATTTGCAGAAAAGCAGTTTTAGTTGAAATATTACGGTAGATTCAAAGGCATCATTTTGATAAAAACCAATTTTTATTATCAGGGGTGTTTTTTTCAACAGGTGTGGTTCACGACCAACATATTCGAGCAAGGAACTCTTGCCTTAGCTCATCCATAGGTTCCAATCAGCAAAGGGGTAGAGGGAATTAGCAAGGGGGAGAAAGACAAGTCCTTTTCATCAAGAATGAGGCATGTGCTGTCCATGACCGTGGACACGGCTAATCGATTAGTTTTAACTCTACAGAGTGTGTACACTTTACCCACATGACACGATCATCCCCTTATGCCAAGCTGATCAGGCTTATACACACGCCCATCAGTGTGTCGGCAGGGTGACCGTGACGAAGTCTTTTAGCTAGACTCATCCCGATGCGACATGCCCACTAGGTTTCGACACGGAGGAGCATACACCTGCTTATCCTACGTGGCCCCCTTTTGTGCCGAGGTCCTCGTAGCTACGTCCACCCTTCTGCGGTACGGCAATGTCGACACCAAGACTCGACTAACCTACTTAACCAAGCCAGTGCCCATATAGCATATTGTTGTACTGTTGGCACAATTCTTCAATTACATGACTTCGGCCTTATGCGGTACGGACGACCCATGGTTTCTTTAAACCGGCCTTCTGCGGGTAGGCAACCATATGCTCCTTCATCACATGATCCAGCTGTTGCCCGCACCATATTAGATGGTAAGTTTCACCCAGAGTAGAATAGGAAGAATAGAGAGAGAGGGAATCATCGGGCATCCGGCCCTAGCTCAGCGAGCTCAACAAGTTTCAACGAGGAGCATCGATCCGATATTCATTCCTCCGTAGAGGCAAATCAAAACAACCTAATGATAAATTTAAGCATGGCTAGGCATATCTCTACTCTATTCAGAATAAAACCTACTAATCTACTCAGGGTATCAAGTATAAAGGGTGACAAGCGGACAGGGTAAAATTGTGTCAATCGACACACTAGCTACTGGATTAAAAATAGCATGCATGTTTGTAAATAACAAAATATAATGACTTCAAAAATATAGGATCAAATATGATCAAGAAAGAGGCATGCCTTTGTTGACGTATTCCTTCACTTCTCTTCCTTGAACTTGACTCTGGTTAACCACGTCACTCCCTATTCGTCGTAACAGAAATAGAATGCAACAAATAAATACATAAAGCAACTCCAAATAACTCAAACATTAATAGAAAGAAAAGAGGAGGATGGATAGATCAAGGATAAGATTTGGAGAATGAAGGGATTGCTGGCAGAAGGGTAAACCAGAAGAAAAAAAAGGAGAAAGGCATCATCTCGTAAGATGAGATAAAGAGTCATCTCTAAACTATAGGTAGTTTAGAGAAAGGATTAGACATGGTAAGAACCACATATGACACATGGACAAAAGGTTTATGGACCTGGTCCATAAAGAGTAAAGGTGATACGAAAGAAAGATCGTATGGCTACGATCGATTGACGGGTGAGAAGCACATGCCAATGGTTAAGGTTTCAAAAGATAGGGCACTACATGCGGAAACCACATGTAAGTGAGAAAGGATAGAATCAAACAGAGACACATCTATAGCTTGGTAGAAGGCTATAGACGAGAGGTATAAACGGATTCCTCATACGGATGGCAAAGGCATAAATCGGAATTAGATATTAGGATAAATACCAACATGGGTTGATCCGACATGCAAACATCGACAAGATAGATACTGATGGAGATCGAGGCATTCCAATAACGGAGCTATGCCACCGACTGGAGATTGGGTCTCAAGGTTCATGGTAGAACATTGACAAATGATCGAAGGATCATGTCAATGCTTGTTACCAATCAAGCGATTGATTACTGTCGGAGGATCATCATTACATTATATGGTACAATGAACAAGATCGAAAGAGAGTGTCAACGGAAACTGAGGTGTGGAGTCCAAATGCTAGTGTCATGATACAACCGGCATAGGGAACCACGATAAACCTCAACCAAAAGATATTAGCTAAGAGCTAGCAAGCTTGAGGCAGGATGAATAGATTCAGAATAGACGGATCAGGAGATAGCCTTTGAATAAAAATTCAAGGCTTGGATAACAGAGATCACCAAACACTATTAGGGTTACTACACTGGCCATATTCCTTGTACATATATACAGAATATATATATGGCAATATAAATATCATATATATACAAAAACTATTAACAAGCATGGCACATCAAACATAACCTATCATGCTAGTTAGCACACGAAAGAGCAACCAAAACTACATGATTAAACAATAAGAATAGATCAGCAAGGAATTACAATTCCAACATATATATTATAAACAACATTCAATCTAACCATGTATAAACATATGTATGACTACATGCAACTATATGCTTATGCAACATAAAACATGATGGTCATGAATAGACTCAAATATACGTAAACTAATAAGTTCACAACAAAATAATTATTTAGATAACTCTAAATAATTACAATGGTTAACAACAACTATTACTTACCATACTAGTTATTTAACAACAACAGAAATCTAATTATGCTAAATAACATAAAATTAATGCAAGGTAACAAGCTCTAACATGTCATGGCACTTACCACTATATAAGCTTGCTATGTATATACAAGGTATAACAAATAACACACATCCTGCTAGTTGGTACACATGTAAAGTAAATCAACAAAGCCTAACATACTGATATGCACTACATGATTGAAAGCAAAACCTACCATGCTAATCATCAGGAAATAACAAAGTCCTAACATGCCTCATAATACACAACAAGCATGGCATAAACTAATATGATAATTAACCACAAATAAATATTTAAGTGAGTCCTAAATATTTATAATGGTTAATAACAGTAAATAATAAATTAACAACATCTAATCATATTTACACATGTTTTTCTATTATTTTAAAGACTAGACATTAAGCTAAAAGCTATTCTCTACCATTAGCATCAACTAATTAAACATGGATCAACCTAGGGTGTAACAAAAGTACCAGAAGAGTACCAAAAATGATTTAATAAAAATATTAATCCTGAACATTAATTAATTAAAGCAATTCCTATCATTTCTAGTGTAACCATTATCTAGAAAATAGGGATTAATCTTATTAAATCATACAATTGGATTCTCATGCTGTCACACCAATTCCAGAGACCTTTCATGTTTGCAAGTGTTCTGGAAATGTATTTTAAACAATTAAAGCTATTATTCTAAGCATGAAAACTACACTAAAAACATGATAAAACATTATTTAATTATGTTAAATGGGTTCTCATAACTTGAAAACATACACATAACATAACATAATTTATTGAGTACTGGACATGAATTTTTAAAGGCTAAAACAGATTTATAAAGACACTATTGCTAATTCAGCATTTTAAATCAACCTAGAGCACATCCTGATTTTTATAGCTCAAACCATTGCAGGAAAAATGTTTTAGTTTTAGGGTTCTCTGATCTTAGGAAAAAATTGGATATAAATAACAGAGAATATTTCTATTTTTAATAATTAAAACAGAGCTTAATTTAATTCTAGGAAATTCTACACAAGTCTAAAAATTATGAAAATTTCCAGAAATGCTCCTTAACATACTAGTAATCTATAGAAAAAGAATCACTTCAAAATAATCATCCAGTACAAAGTTATCTCAGAATTTGATCAAATTTCATCCAAATTAAATATAATTCAAAATCTAGTGGTCGGATTAAAAATCCGATCACACCATTGGACTCATGGGGTTCTAACGATTCCATTTACTACTAAGATTGAAGATCGGACCTAGATTAGATGGATCCAAAAATCGGACAGAGGGGGTGGCAAAAGGGTACTGTAGCAGAGTACTGTTCATGCGTGCTACTGTTCACACTACAGTACAGAGAGCAAGAATGGATGATTTAAAGATTAATGGTTGGATATTGGAGGGGGATTAATGGATGAAATTGGTGGAGGAGAAATGATCCATGGGTTGGTGGGAGACTACCATGGCGAGGGATTTGAGAGTAGCTCACCGTGGGTGGAGAAATCGAGGAGAGAAGGAGCTCGCCGGAGTTGAAAAAGAACTCGCAGTACGGTCGATGTAGAGGAAGAAGCTCCCGAATTCTTATGGTAGGAGATGCTTGTTGGCGTGGAGAAGCTCCTAGTAGCAACGCCTCGGGTGGAGGTGCACCGGTGTTGCCGGAATTGCTCGCCGGAGTTCCGCCGGAGTTGGAGAAGAAATGGATGTGGAGGAAGAAATTTTGGAGTGGAAAGCAAAGGAATGAACTGCAGGGATTGGGGGCCTTTTATAGGAGAAATGGGGGGGGTGGGGAAGGAAAGGTCATTAGCACTAATTAAGGAGACTAAGAAACGGCAGAAAAATCACCAGAGAAATCGTGCTAATCGCGGCCGGCGGCCGCGGCGTTCGCGTTCGCGCGCACGCGCTAGGCAGCCCTGCAGCTTGGCTGCATGCATGCGTGCATGCATGCACACGGGCAGGCTGGCCCACAAGACTTTTTTATTTATTTTCAGATTAAATCAACAGAGAAAAAGTAAGGTAACTCAAAACTGATTCAAATAGGCTTCAAAAATTATGAAAAATTTCCAGTAAATCAATTTGGACATGAGGAATCCAAATAAAATATTTTTAGAGAGAGATTCCAAAGTAATTTTAAATGAAAATTCAAAACATCACTTTAAGCTCTCAAATTAATTCATAGCCTTGGATTAATTTGAAATAAAATTCCAAACAAAATACTTTACCATATATTACATAGTTGCACATCCTTCTCTCTTTTTTTTAAAAAAAAATTTCAAGCCCGTAAAAATCGAGGATGTTACACCGCCACCACCGTGGTAGTCGCCGGTGGCAGCGGTGGCGGGGACGGGCGAGTGAGGGGCCCTCTTGGTGGCCGGTGACATGCATGGAGCAGGCAGCGCAATGGTGACATGACGTAGTGATTGTCCAAGAGGAAGAAGAATTGCCTAGGCAATTTAAATAGCAGGTGTTGGGTTTAGTCCCACATCGGTTGTGGACAGAGGCTAAACACAATTTATAAGGGTGAGGGTGGCCCCTCCTATCAGGCTAGTCTTTTAGGGGGAGAGGGCCCAAGACATCTTATAAGTCCGTGTTGCTCTGTGGTTGGGCCTAGGACATAATGGGGGCTAGAACGTTGATCGTTAGCGGGTCCAAGATTACGTAACAAGTGGTATCAGAGCCCAGGTACCCAGATACAAATCTCAGAGAGCTCACAGTTGCTGGTCATGGTTGGCGAACTGTAACAATGGTGTTAGCGGGCTCGGGTATGACCGATGTGTGAGGGGAGATTTGTTGGGTTTAGTCCCACATTGGTTGTGGACAGAGGCTAAACATAATTTATAAGAGTGAGGGTAGCCCCTCCTATCAGGCTAGTCTTTTAGGGAGAGAGAGCCCAAGACCTCTTATAAGCCCGTGTTGCTCTGTGGTTGGGCCTGGGACGTAATGGGGGCTAAAATGCTGATCGTTAGCAGGCCTAAGATTACATAACAACATATCTCTAAATAGAATTTTGACAAGTTTGCACTAAACTAGTGGCACATTTGCAGTTTGATGGAAAAAATTCTTAGTGTTTCAATTAGTTAGTTCTATCTAGGTGGGAGAAAATGTACAACACATGAGTAAATCACATCTCACTAATTCTCACCTATAAGATAGTAAATATTTTATCCTCTCTTTAACCAAACCACTTTGTAAGTAACTGTACGACACTTCAGACCTCCTGTACATCTTTTATTCTCTTTTTTAGTAGAGTATGTCGGAGATGTCTTAGCTTTACCCTGGGCTTGTTTAGATTGCTTATTGAAATTGTATCTATGCCCACTAAGTGAGTTTTAGTTATTAATGATGAATGATTAAGGGATTAACATGTGTATAAATGAACCCTAAAAATTTTAAAAAGAGAAACAACAAGGCAACCGTGAAGATTATATCTCATTTCCTAGGCTTTGGTGATTCAAGAATCACATTGAATATAGGAAAAGTCATACTATGAAGAGGGGCGTGCTGAAGGGTTGGAATACAGGCTAGGTGCTCAAAATGCTCAATAAAGAGGGGCGTGCTGAAGGGTTGGAATACAGGCTAGGTGCTCAAAATTCTCAGTTTATCCTTTGCCTCAAATCTCTCTCCACAGATATCCCTAAGCCTTTGCTTTGTCTATGACCTGGTGTATCTGGATTTGGGTCTGGAGTCTCCGGGACCTTGATTAGGTTATCTACTAAGTGTTGGCCTGAACTCTGAGTGAGTCTCTGGGCATTGAAGTACTTTGAGGGCCATTGTTTTTCCCTCTCGGAGTATCCGAAATCTTTCCCAGATACTCCAAAAAAAATCTCTGTTTGGTCCCTGGAGACTCTAGCATTTGTTCTAGATACTCCAGGTGTAGGATTGTTCGGAGCTACAGGGTGTTTCTTCGGCCTTCCTTCCCTACCCGAGAGGGGTCTCTATCGTCCTCCCAGAGTGTCCGGGTTTGTTCCCAGATACTCTGGCGTGCTTGATTCTGGAGTTTCTGAGTTGTTGCCTCTGGGTGAGAGAATAGTCGTTACATTTGAAACCCGGATACTCCAGCTTGAACAACTAGTTTTCCTGAGTGAGCTGTTTATACCCCCACTCTCACGTCCAAGCATAACCCTTTGCCTTCAAATTTTGCACTCAAGAGATCTTCTTCGACCTTCCTCAAGTCCAATGCTTTGATTCTTGCGAGGTAGATCTAGAGAGAGTGAGAGATTGAGATTGATTGAGCACTAGAGCATCGAGTTTATCTCCTTATTACTCTTGGAGATCGGGGTCTTCTAAATGCTAGGAGTCCTTGAGAGCTTCCAAGCATGCTGTGATGAGCCTCAAGACATTTGTGAAGGCTGGGATCCACCTCCCTCAAGAAAAGGATCACTAAGAAGATAGGGAAGAGTCGCTCCATGCACCTTCTCAAGGATTAGGCTTGAAAGACAGTCGGCTTAGATCTTCGTGACCGAGTCCCTCAATGGAGACGTAGGATTCCCCCAAGGATCCTAACTTCGGCAACAACCTCCTTGCGCCACTTTGATTTCCCGTTCCTCATTTTACTTTCCCCAAGTTTACTCTTTGTTGTTGTTGTTGTTGCTTGCGCTTGATTAATATCTAAGGGTGTTCTCATATAGTTCTTGCATTAGATAACTTTAATTCCTCTTAATTGTAATAAAAATTGAAAATTGGATAAAAATTAGTAACATATTCATCCCTCCCCTCCAGGCCAACATTTTGATCCTTTAATTGGTATTAGAGCAAGGTCTCACTTTTGGGGCTTGACCATCTAGAGAGAACAAGATACCGGGTGATGAGCCTGAGGTTGGTAATAGGGCTAGTGGAGGTGCAAGGGGTACGGGTAGTCCTAGTGGCAATCCTTTTGGTACCATACCACCCCCACCTAGTTATAACCATGGTTAATCCTATGTTAGTGGTTCATCCAGTAGAGCACCATACTTTGATGAAGAATCCCAATAAATATGTGCCCTCAACAAGCCAAGCTCAAGCTCAAAGAAGACAAACATTCCTTTGAAAGCCAAGCAAATTGGTGAGGAAGACTCAAGTGAAGCGGAGGAAGAAGCTCAAGCCGACCAAGTCCAACAAGGGTTGGAAGAATGGCCTTGATTGTGAGAAGGTTCGACAATCTCCTTAAGAAGAGAGGTTTCGACAAGAGTGGTGGAAAGGGAAAGTTCCTCGGTAAGTCAAGAGGACTTGCTATGAGTGTGGTGAATCTGTCCACTTCATTGCTGAATGTCCAAACAAGAAGGCAGACAAAAAACGTAGTCAAGGAGAAGGGGTACAAGAAGAAGGCATACCACAAGAAGGGCAAGTTCCACATGAAGAACTACAAGGCTCTAGCTCACATTGGTGAATGATGGAACTTTGAGGAACTTTGACTCCAATGATGATGATGGAGTCACTAGTCTCACCATGACATCACCACCACATCACAAAGTCACTCTTAGATCACTCAAGCGATGATGAGTCTCCAATTTGCCTTATGGCAAAGGGCTCAAAGGTATCATATTCTATCAAAACCACTATTCTCAAGCTCAAATTCATAGTGATCTTGATAATGATAGTGAAGATGACTTGTTAGATGATGATCTCTTAGGTGACATAAAAGATCTTGATATGCCTAGAATCATCAATCTAATCACTTACTATGCAAAAGCAGGAGGCTACTCTAGAAAAACAAGAAGACTTGCTAATCCTTGTAAAGGATAAAACTGTTGTTCTAGAGAATGTCCTCACGAAGGGGGGAGAGAGAGAGAGAGAGAGAAATGAGGCTTCGATCAAGTTGATGAAGGACTACAAAGCTTCTAGTGCTAAAATTGAGAAAGCTCATGGGACATATAAGGGAGACTATGACCAACTAGACAAATGGTTTCTTAATATTAAGGTACTTTATGAGAATCTCTCCAAATCCTATGAGAAGCTCAAGTCAACTCCCTCTCTCATTAATGAGTTTCCTAGTGACTCTATAGTGGATGAAAGGTTGACATGCTCTAAATGTGTTACTACCTCTCCTCTTGACGAAGCATCTTTGGTAAGCGAGAATGCCAAGTTGAAAGATCATTGAAATTGAGTTGCTCAAGTGCCACAAGGGCAATAAGGCCTTAAAGGAGCTCTTGAGTCACCAACTTGAGAACTTCAACCGTGAGGGACTTGGTCTCACTCCCAAGTTCCATGAAAATGGTAAGACTTGGTTACCTCAACAATATCTGAAGACCAAGTTCACTCATGCCAAGGGTAAGTATGCAGACACATCAACCTTCGATGGACATGAGACAAGAAAACACCAATTGGGTAAGACAATTGGTGGTGGTCACTTTGATGCATCCTATGTACTTAGGAAAGGCAAGGACGAGAGTGTCCATATTAAATATGTTGGCCTTAGAAATAGTGGCTCGAAGAAGAGTTACATTTGGGTGTTGAAACCTCTTGTGACTAACCTACAATGGACCCATGAAAAGATGGGTACCTAAACAGCAAGTTTAAACTTGTTTTATAGGACTACCCCTCCAGTGGCAAAAGTTGTGTGATTGATAGTGGATGCACTAACCACATGACCAGGGAGATGAGTATGTTCTGACAATTCACAAGTAAAGGTTCTCGGCATGAAAATATGGTATTTGGTGACAATGCTAAAGGCAAGGTAGTCGGTTTGGGTAAGGTTGCAATCTCAAATGATCTATCCATATCAAATGCTCTACTTGTTAGGTTTCAGATTACAATTTTTTTATTATGATATAATTGCCTATTTAGCAATGTAGATGTGACGATCTTTAGAAAGGTTGATTCCTCTTTAGTCTTCAAAGTTCATATAAAAGCAATCTTTATGTTGTAGATTTTTCATCGCATAAAACTCGCCTAGAGACTTGTTTGATGGCTTAAGTCTAGCATGGCTATGGCATCATAGACTAGTCCACGTTGGAATGAGGAATTTGAGTAAATTTCTAAAGGATGAGCATGTGTTACTTTTGAGAAGAATAGAATCCGTAGTGCTTGCCAAGCCTGGAAGCAAATTGGATCACCTCATCCTACCAAGAACATCAGGATGATGACGAGACCATTGGAGCTATTTTATACAGATCTATTTGGTCCTGTCGCCTACATAAACATTGGAGGTAACAAGTATGGCCTGGTAATTGTTGATGATTATTTACATTACATTTCAGTGTTCTTCTTGAGTGACAAGGGTGATACACAAAAGAAGTTCAAGCACTTCGTCAAGTAGGCTCAAAATGAATTCAAGCTCAAGATCAAGAACATCCGAAGTGGCAATGAAATCGAGTTCACAAACACACAACCTTAAGAATATTTGGACCAAGAGGGGATCAAGCATGAATTCTTATCACCATACACCCCTTAAAAAATGGATTGGCGAAGAGGAAGAACCGGATGCTCATAGAGATGGCAAGAATTATGCTTAATGAATACAAAACATCTGATCGATTTTGGGCGTAAGCCGTTAACACCGCTTGCCATGCAACAAACTAGTTATACCTCCACTGCCTCTTGAAGATGACTCCCTATAAGCTATTCACCAAGGACAAGCCTAACATCTCTTACTTTCGGGTCTTTGATAGGTTGTCTAAATTTGCTCCAAAATATATCAAGGTTTCTTACTTGGGTATGGATCAAATTCTCACACCTATCGGGTATTTAACAAGACCACCGGTGTTGTTGAAGAATCGTACGATGTGTAATTTGATGAGACTAATGGCTCCCAGATGGAGCAAGTTGATCCTTGTGATGTAGGTAATGATGAACCTTCTGAAGCAATCAAGAACATATCCATAGAAGAGATCAAGCCAACAAAGACTTTGGAGAGCCAAACCACATCGACATCATCTATGCAAGTTGAGCCATCTACCTCCATGCAAGACTCAAGTGGAAATATGGAATAACAACAAGAAGAAAAGGGACGAACACAACAAGCTCCACTACATCCCTGAGTGCACCAGTGTGTTCAATGTGATCACCCCAGTGACAGCGTACTCAGTGACATGAATAGGTGAGTAACCACTTGATCTCATGTTGTTAACTTTTGTGAACATTACTTTTTTTTCACGTTTGGAACCTGTTAAGGTAGAAGAGGCATTGATGATCCAGATTGGGTTAGTGCCATGCATGAAGAGCTCAACAACTTCACATGAAACAAAGTATGGTCATTGCTGGAGAGAGCAGATCAAGACATCATAGGGACCAAGTGGATCTTTTGGAACAAGCAAGATGATCATTCGTAACAAGGCACGGTTAGTTGCACAAGATTTCACCCAAGTTGAAGATTTGGAATTTGGTGAAACCTATGCTCCTGTTGCTCATCTTGAGGCCATTCACATTTTGCTTGCATTTTCCACTCAGCATGATTTCAAGTTGTATCGAATGGATGCCAAGATTTTCTAGACTAGTATATGTAGCTCAACCTCCCAGTTCTGAGGATTCCAAATTCTCCAATCATCTCAATAAAACACTATATGGGCTTAAGCAAGCGCCACGAGTGTGGTATGACTGCCTTAGGGATTTTCTAGTCAAGAAAAGGTTTGAAGTTGGGAATGTCAATAATACTCTTTTCACTAAGAAGGTTGATAATGACTTGTTTATGTGCCAAATATATGTTGATGATATTATATTTAGTTCTACTAACAAGTCGTTTAGTGAAGAGTTTGGAAGGATGATAGCCAAGAAATTTGAGATGTCAATGATGGGGAAGTTGCAATTCCTCATTGGATTTCAAATCAAGCAACTCAAGGAGGGGACATTCATATGTCAAAGCAAGTATGTGAAGGATATGCTCAAGAGTCTTGACATGATGAATGCCAAGCACATTTGTACCCTCATGCAAACAAATGGTCACCTCAACCTTAATGATGACAGTAAAGTCATTGATAAAAAGGTATACCACTCCATGATTAGATCTTTGCTTTATCTTTGTGTATCTAGACCCGACATCATGCTTAGTGTGTGCATGTTTATAAGGTTCAAGTTGCTCCAGAGGAGTGTCACTAAAGAGAATTCTTAAATATCTTGTTCATACACCAAACTTAGAACTTTGATATTCCAAGGGCTATAGCTTTGATCTAATTGGATATTCGGATGCAAATTATGCAGGTTGCAAGGTTGATAGGAAGAGTACCTTCGGAATATGCCAATTCCTTGGTAGATCATTAGTTTTATGGTTCTCCAAGAAACAAAACTCTATATCCCTCTACCAAAGTGGAGTATGTCCCTGCAGGTAGTTGTTGCACTCAATTGTTGTGGATGAGGCAAACTTTGAGAGATTATGAAACTAGCATGAAAAACGTGCCTCTACTATGTGATAATGAAGATGCAATAAAGATAACCAACAACCCTGTCCAACACTCTCGAACCAAGCACATAACTATCCCACATGATTTTCTTAGGGATCATGTTGCTAAAGGAGATATAAAGTTGAGCCATGTAAGGACCGACAAATAATTAGCCGATATCTTCACCAAGCCACTAGATGAGTAGGTTTTATGAGTTAAGGAATGAGCTAAATATTTTAAATTATCAAAACGTAGCTTGCTATCTTGCATACTTCTTTGCTTTGCTTGTGTTTCCTGGAGCATAAAATGGGAGAACACATTAAGGAGGAGTGGTGTGATCTCAGTCTACTCACACATCTCAAAATGTGAATAAATCATCATTTTTGTAGATGCATTACTCTTAAAGTGATAAGTTTGCAAAATGTGACCTATTTCCTTTCGGGATTATATTCTCTAAAGAATATCAGTCCTAGTGCACATTCAAGCTCATACATGGTGGCAACTTGTCACGCCCTGATTTTCTAAAACTCGGGTTGTGAAAGCTAAATCCTAGATTGCATATATGCATATATGCATATATACTTGATGAGCATGCTATCGTGCATATTCAGAGTTCTCGATGTTTCTCGAGGCATATCAGACCACGAAATGATATAAGTAAGATCTACACATGCATAGCATAACATGTATATTCATATACGTGTATATGCGCTAACCCTAACATCCTCCCTTTTCGACAAATCAACAAAGCCCTAATAACGACATATGATCACATTACTAAAACAAAGGTGTTCTACTCTTATTAAAACCCTAATATGACATATATGTCCATCCGCACCCAAAACCCTAAAACTTAGCCTCATGATCTATTTTTCCTAATAATTTCTTTTAGGGCATAACGCTAAAAGTTACATCACATGCACTTCCTGCATCCTAAAACTTTTAGAAAAATTCCTGAAGCTGCACAAAACTGCTTTCCAACCAGATATAGAATAATATTTGGGGGTCCAGTTCAAATATTTCCAAACACGTTTAAATTTCAAATTTGAGCTGATATGACCCTTGTACTACAACCCCATCATATACAGTTCAGAAAATTCTTCAAAAATCCCACAACACTCCTCATAGCACTAGGAAACCAAATATACAAAAACATGGATACTTCCAGTGCAAAAATCTGGCATGAACCTCATCGAACACTTCTGCTTCTTCCTTCCTCTCACATGAAATCATGTATCAAAGCTTATCCAAATGTCTTCAAAGCTTCTTGGAAACTCCCTCCGGCCCCTAGACGACCTTCCCTACCAAGGGCACCTCTAGAATCCTTCCCAAACAGAACCCACAACTAGACCCTAGTGCTTGTCGACATTGGCATTCACTTCCCCCATATAATCCGTTGTAAATTTTGGTGCCTAACCCTACTGTTTCCCTCGTACACCTCACCTTCTCTCCTGTGTTGCGAGGGGCACACCTGCGCACGACCAAAGGCACCAGGGCACGCACATGCCACTCGTGGGCACGCCCTGGCTATGCACGGACATGCACAGAGCATGCGCACCATGCCGAACCATGCCGCCCGTTGACACCAGTGCACCGCATGCTGACCCCGGGCTCCTCCGTCACATCCTGCTGCTCTAAGTGGTGCCTAACCACCCTGTGCTCCATCACGCTGGCCGTCCTCTCACTCTCCTGCAACCATAACACCACTCTAATCACCCCGGCAATGTCCCATCACTGAGCTCAAGCGAGACCAGCGGGTGTCCCCTCTCCCGCCCATCGCTCTGTCTATAAGAAGGATTCTGGGATCCCCTCGGGTTACCATCCCACTCACTGTGCCCTCCTCAAATCCCTAGAATAGCTCCCAAGCCTTCCCTCCACTCTTTCTTCTTCCCAAGCGAACCCCGTCGCATCCGACCTTGAGGATCGCCAGTAATGCCGAGCCTCCCCAAGCAATCCCTCCCTACCACTGTGTTCACTGTGAACCACTGACCCATCTCCCCCTTCAATTTCTCGAGCAGGCCACCGTAACCGAAACCCCCCTTTCCTTGTCGGCGGGCTGCTCACCGCCATCCCGATGTCCCACTCGAGCGGCGACCCGTCCAAGTGCGGCTGGCAGGTAGGCCCTTTCCCGGGTAATAAAACCTGAAGAAGTACACTCCTTGCACCATCGCCAGGCGGCCCGACGACCTCGCCTGGCCAACGTCCATAAGTGGCCGTGACCGCCTCAGTTTCCTGCCTCCGCTGTTGGAAGGCATAATTAAAGCATACTGGAAGCGTATTCCTACCAGGAATTTGGTTTAATAAAAACAGCACCGGTTCTCCATTGGTTCGGCCGGATCACTCCTTTCCAGACCGATTCCTTGAAAACTCCTTCCGACTCTGAGCTCAAGAAGATATTTCAAAACTTTTTGTTCAAAGTTTTCCAAATTTAGGACCCCAATTTTATTCAAACAGGATAGTTTAGCTTAAGGCTTGTTTCTCTTTTTCTTAAAAATAGCATGTATGAGTAGAAAGCAATTCCGAGAGCTCCGACATATGTTTTAAAAATATTTTCCTTAAATGACCTCTTTGATCTAAAGAAACTAGGGAATCCATGTGTTCTTGATTAAAATCTAAGTGCCAGGGTATACCCTCATATGTACGAGTCGCCACTTCACATGACATGAGCTTGGCTCAAAAAACAAATCAGGTCCAGAACGTTAGAGACCTATGTTTCCAACTTAGTGCTCGTATCCAAAGCTCTTCGGAGTCCACATAAAGTCAAAGGTCTAGGTTGCCAGAATAAAAACTAAGAGAGCTAAGTTACCCTCAGTCCGGGCGATCCTTTATTTTAGGCGCTAAAAGTAAAGCCCTAATATCCCTAAAGCATGACGTACGACACCAAGTCTAGGACTTAGATGAGCATCTGCATTCCATGATTTGTTTATTATCTAGTGTTGCTCTACATGTGATTCCGATGTCCGGAACACGTAGGAGGAAGACCGTGGGAACCAGCAGTATTACGACTAGGATTCACTAGGCAAGCTCCTCCTCTTTGATCATGTTGAATCCCACAATTGTGAAAGAAATATTTTGATTACAAAATCTGCATGCTATATGTTAAAAACTAGTATTTTGTGTAGCGCTAGCTATGACCCGAATTATAGAAACCCTAGCTTGATAATATTTCATTGTCGCCCTAAGGACTATGTATCTCGATAAAATCGATGGGAACCTAGGGTAGAGTATATATATGTATATGGCATAGCCCCGCAGTAGCAAAACTGGGTTTTATAAAAGAAGTGAATCCCCGAAAATCTCATATGAGGAGGACTTGGGATGGACTATAGTGTTTGATGGTGTTCGAAGGGACAGCAATGTCCGTGGGTTGGGATGCTTTCCGAAAAAGGTTTTGTCTAAACCAAAAACAAAATGAAGATGATTTGGACCCGGTTAGAAAAGAAGCAGGTATATGCTAGAGTGATTCATTCCAAAGTGTAGCTCGTTGTGGCTCATTTAATCCGTGTGACTCGGATATGGTGCGGAGTCTTTCTCGGATCAATTAAGGACTGAACCTAAGTGCCGCTTGTCCAAGTCTACCCATACGTCCACATGTCCTCATGTGAAAGACTTGACCCAGTAGTCGGTGTGGTACTAGTATGCGGACCCGTAGGTAGTGTGTAGTGTGCGAATGAGGTTTTGTCCTCAGTAGAGAGGTTTCCCGATGTGGCATAAGGTTATGCTTGACACAAAGGTGGAGCACCACTCTACTTGTAGCAATGATACTGATTCAAGTTAGGGTTGGTTAAGTCCATCTGGCGGGTCCAACGGTGGGGCTATTCTGGTGAAACGTCTAGTTGTAATAGCCCTGCTAGTGGGATATGGGATTAAGGAAGCAAGCATAATGTGCTTGCAGGGTGAATTTGAGAGGCCCCCGTGTGGGGCGGGAGGTATGAAAGTGAGGAAGAAGTCATGGTAAAGTAGACCCGACTATCTATAAAGAGTGATCGGCCATGTGCGTGACGGACGGCCGAAGTAGAAGGTTTGATAATGTGTAATGTTATCATGGCTTGGCAAGACTAAGCAAGCTTGCAAAAATTTGCTTTAAAAATCTATTCTACTACTTGGAATGAAAACTTACATTTCCGCACAACATGAGACATAAGTTAGAGCCACTTTCTTGATGCTACCTTGCAAACATGTATTTGTATTACTCTCCCTGGAGGGGAGCTTGCAAGTACATTCAACGTACTTACCTGGCTTGTTGATTTGGCCAGACAAGGCAGAGTACCAATATGAAGATAGTGACAACGACTATGAAGCGTACGGTGTTACCCCAGTTAGCTGCCTATGGTTTGGCATATTGATGGGCGATCTATCGCGTATATCTTTCCGCTGCAGTGTTTTATTCGGCCAATAGGCCAGGTTTGTAAGAATAAGGACCATAATGGCTATGTGTGTATCAAACTCGTATTGTATGACTATTTTATCAAGTAACTTGTGTGTACTGGCTACTGATCTCGGGACCAATATAGGAAACACAGGGGTTTATCTGGTCTTAAAATCGGGTACGCCACACAACTCCACTATATCACCATCTTTGCTTTCTTAGGTGTTCATCTTGCTCATCTTAGCACTTGGGTATATTTGGTGCATTTTTGCTCAATATATCTAAATGCTAAGATGTACTTTGCTTGAATCACATCCAATTGTCGCTCTGTATGATTGAATGTTACCTAAGTGGATGTGAGTAAAACCCCTAAGGATCCCCAAGTATTTTTTTTTGTCTCTAAACCTCATCTAAATCTCATCTCTTCTAAAAAGCACATGGATCCTGAAATTTTCCTCCCGGATACTCTGGACCTCTTGCAAGATTATCGGGCCATCAAACAAAGAAGTTTTTCCTGAGTCTCAAAGTTGGCCTCAAATACTCCAGGAGATTCAATGCTCTGCACATCCCAGATACTCTTGATTCGATCCTTGAGTCTCTGGGTGTATGCTAGCATGGTATCGTCGAATCGCTTCCAAACACTAATTGTTTGCATTTTTATTCTTTCTGAATACTCTGGAACTATTCCTGGAGTCTCTAGGCATCCATCTGGACTCACTTATAGGGCACGTCGATGAGTAGTTTTTCTCTCATCTTGTCACTTTCCCCAATTCTCTCTCGAGCGCTCCTTTTCTCTAGCCGCTGCCACCATCACCTCCTGGAGACTTTAGTGACCTCTCCTCTGCCACCAATTATCAACATCTCGACAGGTTGTTCCTTGCTGGCCTCCTCAATCATCACCTGGGCTTCTCTACCGCGACATCATCTTCTCCACCTTGGACTAGATTGGGCGAAGCAATCTTCTCCGGGTTCAAATCCATTGGATACTCCCGGTAATATTGCTCCCACTCTTCTCCACATGCTTCTCCGAGTCAAATCTGTTAGTTTCATGCGTCGGTTTCATTATTTCTGTAGTCGGTAGATTTCTAGGGTCAGGGTTTGGGTTGCCTGCTCGGATACTTTGGAAATGTTTTGGATCCTCCGGCTCTACGGGCGGATACTTCGGATCTGACCAAGAGTATCCAGATAGATAATTTGATGCCCATGACTCTAAAACTCTTCGGCTCTTAATCGGTCATTCCTTCTGTTGGGCTTCAATTGCACTTACCTCATGCTCTTATCTTCTACTTCATAATGTGTGCATGTGCGGAACACCATGAAGGGTCCAGCTCAAGTGATGAGCAACACCACGTGCACGACAAAAGAAGGAACAAGATAGTGGCCAAGGAGATGGCAGAGCCTCCGAACGCAGATGATGAAGATGAGATTCCCATAGTTCATTGTCGGATATATGAATTATGGGAATCTCATCTTCATATATCCAAGAAATCAAAACCAAATTCTTACTATCCAAAATCAAAACTTTAATCATGTTATCATCAATCACAAAAATAGAGGAGATTGAAAGTGCATCTAGGCCTCCTAAATGTGATTAATGACGACTAAGGGACTAATGTGTGTATCAAGTGAGTGAATAGGTTTTAGTCCCACATGTAAAGTCCAACTGGCATTGGCGAACCCTGAAAAGTTGAAAAAGAGAAACAGCGAGGCAACCATGAAGATTAGACCTCATTTCCTAGGTTTTGGTGATTCAAAAATCACATTGAGTATAGGAAAAGATGTACTATAAAGAGGGGGTGTGCCGAAGGGTTCAAATACAGCTAGGTGCTCAAAATGCTCAATTTATCCTTTGGCTCAAACCACGTCCATAGATATCCCTAAGCCTTTGCTCTGTCTATGACCAGGAGTCTCCGAGACCTTGATTAGGGTTTCTGCGAAGTGTTGGCCCAGATGCTCTGAGTGAGCCTCTAGGCGTGAAAATAGTTTGAGGATCATTGTTTTTCCCTCATGGAGCACCCATGATCTTTCCTAGATACTTCAGAAAAATCTCTATCTGGCTCCCGGATACTCTAGCATTTGGACCAGATACTTCGAGTGTAAGATTGTCTGGAGCTACTGTGTGTTTCTCTGGCCTTCGCTCACTGCTCAAGAGGTGTTTATGTCCCCCTCCTGAAGTATCTAGATTTGTTCCCGGATAATACCGACATGCTTGACTCCAGAGTGTGTGACTTGTTGCCTCCGAGTTATTTTTTGCTCCCATTGGCTAGTTTTTATGAGCGAGTTATTTATATCTCAATTCTCTCATCCAAGCATAACTCTTTGCCACTTTGATTTCTGCACTCAGGAGAGATTATGTCACCTTTCTCAAGTCCAATCCTTTGATTCTTTTGAGGAAGATCTAGAGAGAGTGAGAGATTGAGATTGACTGAGTACTAGAGCGTCGAATTCATCTCCAAGTCTTCATCACGCCTATAATCTTGGAAATTGTGGTCTTCTAGATGGCTAGGAGTCTCTTGAGAGCTCCCAAGCACTTCATGGTGAGCCTCATGACGTTTGTGAAGGTCAGGAATCGTCTCCCTCAAAGAAAAGACTACCAAGAAGAAAGGGAAGAGTCACTCCGTACACCTTCTCGAGGATTAGGTTTGAAAGAGAGCCAGCTTAGGTCTTTGTGACCGAGTCCCTCAATAGAGGCGTATGACTCCCCTAAGGATCCAAACTTCAACAACAACCTCCTTGTGCCCCTTTAGTTTCCCGTTCTTCATTTGCAATTCTACAAGCTTACTCTTTGTTGTTGATGTTGTTGCTGCTTGTGCTTGACTAGTATCTAGGGGAGGTGCTCATATACTTCTTGCGTTAGATAACTTTAAAATTCCGCTTAATTGCAAAAAAAGTGAAAATTGGATAAATTTGTTTAGTTGCCTACTCATCCCTCTTCTCTAGGCCGATATCTTGATCCTTTACTTAAAGACATGATTCAAGACAAGAAGGAAGATAGGGGTCTAACACAATTTGATGAAATAGTAATATTAAGCAAGTGGACTATTTGGAATCAATGCAGTAAGATCATATTGGATAATTGGGTGTTGCTGTCTGAGACAAGATGGTGGCAAGAGTTTGAGAGGTTTTTGTAAAAAATAATAATTTGTGAATGACTGCGGGCATAGTTGACCTGATCACGCCACAGCTGCACACTGTTTTGCCTTTTGTGGGGCACATAGAACCCGTTGCCATCCCCACACCCTTTTTCTTTTCTTCTCCTGACCCCCTTTTCTTCCCTATTTTTCTCCACCACCGCGACGGGATCCCTTGCCCTTCTGCTCTCTTATGCATCCATCTACCGTGACCTCACATCATCGCCAGTGCTTCATAGGAGGTGACGCAACCCCCATCACCGCTCTCTCTCACAATTTCATCTCTTGGGGCTGCCGCCATCGTGTATAGCGGTCATGACCTCCACTTGCGTGAGACTCCTCCGTCGCTAGTGTCTTCATTGATTCCCGCATCCTCCCTCGCCGACAATGCGGGACAAGGTTGGGAGCCCAAGCTTTGATTCTCTTTATTTTTGGGGGGAGCGGGAGGGGGGTT
The DNA here is from genome assembly GCA_019208055.1 of Stipa capillata. Lineage (NCBI taxonomy): Eukaryota > Viridiplantae > Streptophyta > Magnoliopsida > Poales > Poaceae > Stipa > Stipa capillata. The sequence continues at coordinate 126,647 of JAGXJF010001459.1, forward strand.
TCAGAATAAATTGTTGAAAGTCTATTTGTTTTAAACTAGAAGTTGATTTCCTAGTTTTTGGTAGTTGCAATTTGTTTGGGTTGAAATTTGATGTCCCATATTTGAATGCCTTTAAAAAGTTTAGTTGAAAGTTGGTAACGAAAATTTTGAAATGTGATGTTCATTTTGTTTTTTTAGAAACTGGAAGCTTTATTGGATTCTCCGTATTGCAACAAGATGATGCATTACAAAAGAATTCCAACCCCCGGCCTCTGCATCAAAGATGCACACAGCCAAACTTATTACAAAATACTAGCGCGGACAGCAAAACAAAACTAGTAGCAACCCCTAAACCGCCACAAAAACAAAAGAAACTCATGGAGCTAGAATGCGCAAACTAGACCGCCATCCATGGTTGAGAAAAAGCTCCCTGACGACTCTCTCCAGTTGAACACATGCGTCTGGCACCACCTGGCGATCCTCCAGCCGCTAAAGCGTAGACTAGTTATGGAGCCAATGTGTACATAAATGTATAACCTAAATAGGAGAGTTAGTTTTCTTTTTATCAAACACAACATTATTCCTACAAAGCCATAAAGACCAACATAGCGCCGCTGCCCCCACCAAGACCAATGCCCTCAACTTCTTATCCAAACTGTGAGGACCTTAGTTTTTAGAGCTAGACTGTTAGGCGTGAGGTGGAAGTCAGGTCAACTCGCGTTGCTGAGTTGACCCGATTCTATCAAGCTACATCAGAATTTAGGTTGAGAGAGGGGGAGGAAATTGTTGTGCATTCATGGCATACATATAACTCATCGTATTCATCATTCACACACGTCCAAAATGATTGAAATTGAAATCTTATTGAATAACGAATATTACGATGTCATAATACAACAATGTGCTTACAAATGAATAATGAAGAAGAATGTAAAAAAAATTACATATTGCAATTTCTACCTATACAAGTATTTAACTTAATCTTCAGTGTCAAACTTCAAGCCGACGAGGAATACCAGGCGTTGGGGTAGGCGACCTCCAGAAATATTTGCGAAGTCCGAAGCCGCCGAGTATGAGAACTTGGGACCGTTAGGACCCCGCAGATTGCTGTAGGAGGCAAATGATTTTGAAAAAACATTGTTTTTAAAATAAGGGTGGTTCATCGGCACAGTTCTGTCGACATCCGCAGGGTTAGCTGCGGGGGCGAAATAGTGCCGATGACCTAAATAGTTTTTAGTTTTAGAAAATAATTTGAAAAGCGTTTTTGTTTTTAAAACTGTTTGAGGGCCACGTGGCTAAGACCCTCATTTGGATGTATATATATATATAGGGAGAAAAGAGGTGAGGAATATTTAAAATAAATTTTATTTTCCCTAAAACTAAATTGCCTCCATAAGTTTTTATTTTTGGAAAGGAAATTGTTTTCCAAATCAATTAAAAAATAATAATAAGGCAACAAACCCATCAAAGCAATGTTGAACAGCCGCACACTTTTGACCCAAAGTCAATTCCTTACCAAATAAGGCACCATGTTTAGAAAAGGCAACAATTCACCGAAGGACTTCATCCAGTAGCTAGTGTATTTAGCCCAAGGGGGGCTTAGTCAGCAAGTTGGAACTCGAGGAAGCAGCCACGTAGCAGCCGAGTAGTAGGAGGTGGCAACACAAATGCCAAAGAAACCTTAGGGAGCTCCGGTAGAAGTAGTACTGAACCAGCCAGAGAGATAGCCACAGTAGTACCATTTCCATCGACACCAACGCCAGCACCCCTAAGGACTGCTCATAGAAACCATGGTTATTTCTTAGAAAATCAGGCATAGCAGGAGAGGTGAACGATTAAGTTCAGGAGGCCGAGACCACCATTTCCAGTAGCTAGACCAAGTCATTGTCCAACTCCAGGAAGCCACAAGTGCTCAGGAGCAACAAGAAGAGAAGCAAGATTACCAGGAGCAGCAAGGGGGAAGGAATCCAAGGACTAGGATCAGCTGGGAAGTAGAAAAGGAGAGAAGGAAGGGGACCCCAACTCGAAGGCAAAACCAGCCAGCTTAGGAGCTAAGCTTATCACTGTCCAACATTGAGATAAGAAAAAAAAACCCATCCAAAATCATCATAGTTGCATATATATATATACATACATGAAAATCAGCTAGATGAAATAGATAAAGGGACCCTCAGATTTTAGGAAGCATCTATAGTATCTGTTCTTATCGAGTTATGCTCTTTCCAAACCTTTTCTCTTATCCTAAAATCATCATCGGGTTTTCCTAAGGCAGCATGTGTAGAAATCTATTCTTATCGATTCTTCACATACCTTTCTCAAGTTCCCTCAGAGAAGCATCATCACATATATTAAGGCAGCAAAATAGGCAACGAGTAGGCAGCTTTGGCATACATCTGTTCTTATCATTATATCTTTCTCAGATTTCTCTTAGAGAAATCAGCATGATATATGAAGCAGCAAGTAGGCAACTGTTTATAGTATCTACTCTTCCAGTCTAAGAATACTAACATGCATATATATAGGCAGAAAAGAGAGAGAGACTAAGATCAAGACAAGCATATGTTCTCATCAGTTTTTCTCAACTCTCAATCTCTCCTCAAATAAAAGCATGTCAGAAATAGGCTAAAGGCTAAGTGTTTTAATACCATTAGCTAACCGAGTACACACTGCAGTACCTGTCCTTATCAGAATGCTTTCTCTAACCTTCCTCAAAGAAAGATCATCTTAGAATGAAGACTAAAACCTAGTGCAGTAGATCTATTCTTATTAGTTTTACCTTTCCCAAACATCTCTCAATTTTAATCACCATAGAAATGGGCTAAGAGTTAAGCATGGTATATGTTCTCTCAGTTTAAACAAACTAGTATAGGTAAAAGGAATACCAGCATTGGCCAAACAACATTAGGTTGGGAGCCTATCTCTTAAGGATAAACACACACCATATACCAATGCCTAAGAACATCAAGTGGTAGTATCTATTCCTTCAGTACATAAAAAAAAGGGTAACAAGCATCGGTCAGCTCAGAAACAAAATGCTAGTATCATAACCAAGGTCAAGTGATATATGTTCTTATCCAGAGTAATACCTTACTCGAGACACCCCTAGGATAAAAGCATTGCGCAGGTAATTCAGCTAGATCAAGTAGTATGTGTTCTTATCAGTGTGTAAAACATACAGTCACACTTATGCGAGTGTCTCAACTGTTGAATGTAATCACAAGTTAGTCAATGTCAGAAGTAGCAACTGTTCTTCAATTTGTCAAGAATAGGGCACATATCATCCAGAAACGAGCCAAATCGCATAGCAAGAAATTGAGCACTTAGAGACACTAATCATAAGGCAACAACAGGCACTAGCTAGCACTCTCTAATGCTCAACCAAACTTAAGCCAAACCAAATCCTATGAATCATGAATAATCAAGACCGGACCGGCTTAGAACCCTAAAAATTAGGGGGGGGGGAATTTAGAAGAGAAGGGTAGAGGGAGCACTTACCTGTGGTGGACGGTGGCGGTGGCCACACCACGCCACCGGCGAGGGGAGGGCCTGGCGGAGCACCGCCGGAGGCGAGCTACGACACCAGGCCGCAAGCCACCTCGGGCAGCGCGGCGGGGCAGCCAAGGGAGCAATGAGAGGGGGCTAGGCCGAGCCTCAAGCTCGCAACCAAGGCGACGTTCGGGGGGAGCCGAGGTCTAGGCTCACGGCGACGTTGGCGGACCAGAGGCGAAAACCATCCAGGCGGCGGCAGGGAGAGCCGAGCGGGACCGCAACCAAAGAGGGACCGAGGCGGCGAAGCTGAGGGAGGCGGTTAGGGGCTGGCGGGGCTGGGCCCTAAGGTTAGTAGCGTAGTGGAGCGGCGCCAAAAGGGAGAGGGAAACCGGGCGGCACAGCCGCTTGAGGAAGGGGAGAAAAGGAGCAGTCGGCGGTGGCGTGAGAAAGGTGAGGGAGAGGAGATTGAGAGGGGCACCGGTGTGAGCCTAAAGGGCTGGCTGGAGGAAGGTTAAAAAATGAAAAAAATGAAAATGAAAATAAAAATGAAAAATGAAAAAAGAAATAAAAATGGCATGAAGATTAGAAGAAAGAAGCTACTAAATATATATGTATGTATGTATGTATGTATATATATATATATATATAGTTTTCAATTTCTTTAAAACAGTCATGAAAGGAAATAAAAAATATATTATATATATGTGTGTGCAGATTGGGGAGTGATTTAAAAATTGAAACAAATTGTTTAGCTTTAAAATGGTTTCTCCTTAAAAAAGGATTTAAGACTATCTAAGCTATGAATTATTCTAATTTAAGTAGCATGTATTATTCTTTAAAAGAGATTAAGGCCTGAGTTAAATTTTCTTGAGACCTTAACTAATCCCTTAAATCAAGGTCAATAGATTAAGTAGAAATGCTAAAGCTTAAGTAAAGTAAATCAAAAGTTAAGCTAACCTAAGCTGTAATATGAGAGACTAATGCAAAACAAAAATAATAATAATAATTAAGACTTGATCATTCCTTTAGTTAACTCTAAATCTTCTAGAAGAATGTTTAAGTGAATTATGTCTAAATTCCATTAGAATATGTTGATAGACATATCATCTCATGCATAAGATGCCATGTCGGTTGCATTCATATTTGGAATCTTCTGGATTAGTCCTTATCGGACTATATTGCTTTTTTTCTTCAGAAACCGGAGTTCAGTCAGCAGACCAGTCGAACTCCACTCCATTACCAGGCAAGTCCAGTTTCTTGTTCATGTCCGTTGAGAATGATTTACAAAATTTCCCTCTTGTCTACAACATGCACAAAATAAAAATCTATTTTCTAAAGATGAATCCACTGTTGTTTTATTTTGATCGCCGGTTTTTGGGCATGATCATGGTGGGTGGTGAAATTCTAGAAAGGGTGCCGAGGGGACATTGGAAGACGGATTTCATCACACAGGATTGTTTCATATAAGGTTAATGCAATCAATGATCAAATATGCTTAAGGGCCGTACTGATCGCGCTTACCACATACCCTGTATGGGCGGGGCTGAGCTAAAGTACCTTTGTCCTAGGTCTATACCCCCCGGAAAAGTAGGATCTGGGTAGTTGGACACTGTGAGTATCAACTACCGAGAATGGTTGGACGCTGTGAGTACCAACCACAGAAAAGGTGGTGTTAGCCACGGTATGTTGGACGTTGGAGTACCAACATGGGACCGGTAGTCCTAGATGGACTATGACATGGGGTATAACTGATCGGACGGCGAAACGGATCTGTGATCATGAGTACGTGACTTGGGGCTCGCTACCTCGGGTACATATTTATGATCGTTTGTGGGTACAGTTACGCACCTCTGCAGAGTGTATTGAATCATGGCATTGTCACTCTATGTTCCTAGTTGGAACTGCGAACCCGGTAAGAAAGGGATTCATCGGGAATCCTAGCAGCTTGTGAGACATGAGATCATTAGTCTCTTAAATTAAAACTTGACTCTCTTACCTTACAAAACTACATTGCTTTTGGAGAACGTTGCCGTTCTCAGTAGATAGTGCATCAAACACCTCTTTGCTAGTCCTGGACTTGTTGAGTACCTTCTATACTCATCCCTCTATCTTAATTCCTTTGATTAGACGGTGAGCCAACGACGGATCAAGACGTAATCTACATCGAGGTCGAAGATGAAGTCTCCGAAGAACTGACAACAGTGACGGAGGGCGGAAGCATCGACTACTATTTTGACTACCGTGGTGAAGGCCCTGAAGCGTAGAAGCATAGGAGGTGGGAGATGAGAGATGTAGGATAAGACTTTTGCTGTAACCAACTGGAACGGTTTTAAATTTCCCATACTTTTAGGAATATATTTGTATCTTGTTCTCTGAGTTTGTAAATTAAGTTTGTAATAAATGGACCGCTGCGATGCTCTCGATGCGCTACTCTGTGTGATGTGTTGTAGATGAGAAGGCACTTCATCTGCGACACGTCAAAGACTGACATATTATCCGAAAGAATAGTATGTGGGTCGCCGCACAAACCTTGCAGCCAGTTACCAAACATGTGAGCAACACTCCGGGGAGGATACAAGTTAGAAGCTACTTGAGTAATGCGCTAGATTGCGCGTGCGACAGGACAGTCAAAAAATAAGTGACGGATGGTCCCGTTATGATGGCAGGAACAACATGTGGAGCTGCCCATCCAACGCCTTTTAATTAAATTATCTTTAGTTAATATGACACCCCGGTGCAAATACCACAAGAAAATTCGAACCTTGACGGAAATCTTTAACTTCCAAAGTTGTCTATTTTGAACCGGACCAGTCGAGTGCATAAGGGCATTGTACATAGATTGGACCGAATATTGGCCATTCTTATGTAAATCCCACCGAAAGGAATCTGGTTCCTCAGACAGTTGTACAGAAGCCAGTCGAACCTGTAAATTTTGCTAGGCTACGAGATTGGAACCTATCAAGGTACGTCGAAAGGAGACGCCTAAGGGAACTGAGCTGAACACCTCTGCTAACATGCAATGTTTATTCCTAGCAATACCAAACAGCCGTGGATATTGATCCTTTAGAGGAGCCCTGCCTGGCCATTTGTCCTCCCGAAAACGTACCTGAACTCCATCCTTGATCACAAAGGTGCCATAACGGAAGAAGTTCCGTTTAGCCCACATAAGGCCAGACCAAAAGTGAGAATCCCTGGGCTTCCACTCAACTTGGGAGAGAGGCATGGAACCCAAATACTTATTGCGGATCATGTCCTGCCACAGCCCCTCACCATTTAGTAGTTTGTATAGCCATTTGTCGAACCGATTTTCATTTTTGACCCCTAAATCTTGAGTGCCCAACCCTCCTTGGTCCCTAGGACGGCATAGAATATTCTATTTGGCCAAGCGATATTTCTTTTTATGTTCATGCCTCTGCCAGAAGAATCTTAATTGGAAATAATCTAATCGGGACAAGATACCTTTCGGGACTTGAAAGAAAGATAACATATACATTGGAAGACTGCTTAAAACAGAGTTAATGAGAGCTAGCATACCCCCTGAGGACAGATGCTTTCCCTTCCAACTACTTAAGCGTTTCTCAATGCGCACCTCAATCTCCTTCCAATCCAAATTCCTGAGCCTCCTAACGAAAAGGTAAAGCACTTGCTTAAAGCCAAACAACCGAGTGTACTGGTCTGCAGCGGCTTGTGTAGAAAGTTGGTATTAATCCAATTGAAAGTATTAATTTCTTAGTTTCGAAAGCTGCAATTTGTTTGGGTTGGAAGTTTATTGTCCTAGATTTGAAAGCTTTCCTTTTTTTTTGTCTGGAAGTTTCTCATTAAGGTTAAGTATGCTGTCTAGTCTCCTGACACCGTCGACTTCATCGCCTTGGTCGCGTCAGTATCAACATCAGATGAATGAGATCTTCTTTCAACGAGGCAGGGTATGGAAGAATTCGAAAGGTAATGTCCATCTAGTGGGCATCTGTCCTGTGTGCAATCTGTCCTATGTAAGGGAGAAAAGAGAGTCATTCATTAGATCAGTTAGATATGTCAGTTCCCGAGCAGATTTATCATTGTTCATTTGCCACGGCATATACTCTATCATATGTTGATGATATTCGTTCCGATAGGCTCTTCTGCTGAGCTACCCCGTCACATCATCGGCATTCTGAGTGCTTAGTTCGCCATGAGTGACCCCGGCCCTCTTCATTATTTTCTTGGCATCGAGGTGAACAAATCAAGCATTGACTTGTCTCTTTCATAGCACAAGAATATCTGGGAGATTTGGACGACGCGGGGTATCAGTGGGAGCAGTCCGTGTGGTACACCAGTTGACACTATAGCAAAAGTCTCGGTAGATGTTGGCTCTCCGGTGAAAGAGGCTCTCCGGTTTTTGATCCAATGCTATATCGCAGCTTGGCAACAATGCTCTAGTACAACACGCTTATTAGGGCCGACATCACATATGGCATGCACCTATATGCATGACCCTTGGACATTTTTTTATGAAGTGGCGAGATGCCTCTGATTTCCATTAATAGAAACCCATGGAAAATATAAGTAGTTTACAGAATGATCAGAACACATCGTGCACGAAACAACACAAAAGCTGCCGCTTACATCTCTAAAAGGAAAACACGAGCAAGCTAGAGCGAAAAAGGATAGTCATAATTTTCGACGGTTACATTGTTTTCCTGATTGTCACCATTCTGTTTGCTTAACCGCTGGTCTCTTGGCAGCATTGAAGATTTCATTCGCCACGTGCTCGAGTAACCTTCTCCGTGTCGGAGCATGACCCTCAGACATCACATATGAACTTTGACAAGTGCATAAGCCGGTACATATGTCTTCACCTTGCCGCTAGTTCGTGAACCTCTTTTGTGGCATGCCTTGACACCAACAGTGCAGGCTGTCCTGACTACGGTCAACTTATGGGGTACTACATATTTTTGGGTGACCTGGTCTGGTCATCCGAAAGACAACCAACCGTGACAAAGTTAAACACAGAGGAGTTGCTATTTGCGCGTATGAAGCTTGTTGGATCCGTAGCCTTCTAGGAGTACAAGAGTTGCACTATCCTCTTCAGACCGTGATCATAGTCTATTGCCTCCCTCTCTCCTCCCGCGTTCCTTCCTCTCCCCCGTGCCGCCCCCTCCTCGCGCCACCGCTCCACCGTGCTGCCTCTCATCCCTCCTCTGCCTCCCGTACTACCGCTCCACAAATGTTTTGCCTATTTTGGCGGCCTTCCTTGAGGCTCTCCCTCTGTTTGATCGTCCACCTATCATGCACCATTTCTGCATGTAGGTGTTCGATAGATTTACTAGGAGCAACATTTCTCTTTTTTCTCTTTGATGGTGCAACATACCATCAGGTTTTATCAAGGTATGCTCTGGGATTAGATAGCTGCTATTCTTTGGTTCCTCTTTCTTACAGTGGATGGGTTCATTTCTTGCTAAATTTATTAGAATGTTCATTGATATATAAATGATCTTGGCTGGTTTCATACTTAGTTGTACTCTGCGCTGCAAATTCCCTACCAGTAATCTCTCTGGGATTGGTTCATGTGCTTCCTTTTCCTTGTGACGTTCCTGCTTTTTACCGATCGAGAAAACTTGTTAGATTGCCCGACACATATGTATTTGTTCTTCAAGGCTTGAAGTGTGGTTAGCACAACATCGAAATGAGAAACTTTTGTGGTCCATTCATTTAGATAATGCATGACGATAATCTGGTTGTTCTTAACCATTCGCAGGTTACAGATGCCGATATCAATGGATTTGAAGCTAACTACATCCACTGCTACCTACGATGTAGTTTATTTTGATTTCTACATTTAACGTGCTGAAGCTATATCGTGTTCTCTATCCTTGCAGATGCCTCGGTGAGTCATCGAACTATGGTGTTATGCCTCTCTTCCTCTGCATCAGTAGCCTATTATGGGTTTATATCATTATATGGTCAGGTCTCTTAGAACTGTTAATTTTGAGTAGGGTTCAGTGACGTGGAAGAGGGCTTTATGCCTGTGAATGTACTCTTTGATCCGTAGCTTATACTACCAAGAATCAGGATACTAAGTTTTTCTAGTGCTTCGATGTATTCTCCGGTGGTGTCAGAGACAATATGAAATTGAGGATAGATTCAACAACTTTTCAGGCAAAGGAGGGAAGATATTTTACAAGTTCAACGCTGAATTTGGTTTATTACTTTAGTAGCTTTCGTTCTTATCTACAAAGAAATAGTTTCTAGCAGTTCTCAATATTTTCTTATCCATTCCTTTTTTGTTCTTTGGATTATTATCGCACAAGATGCTGCGATTCTCTCTCCTATCTATCAGGCACACCTCTGCATGTGTTATTTTATACTAGATAAAGCATAGACTGAACTATTAACAAGTACACACAAGTAATTAGAATGCATGAGCTGGGATCATTTGCTGAGGAATTGGACCGCCTTTTTGAAACTACTGCAATTCGACTTCTGTTCGGCATTAAACGCTTGGTTCGATTGCAAATTCGGTGCTGATAGGTTGATTTTCCAGAGAACTCAGTGGATTTGACCGTAGAAGATGTACCGTGATCTATGTAGCCTTTCCACTTGCACCACATGGAACTGTTAATTGCATAGTGCTCATTGGCTTAACTATGACCAATTGACCAGGGTCACTGAATAGCACATGTATACTGTACACTGTCCAGGAGTTTTCCTCTCAAAATGGAGCTATACCAGATCGAGGATCCATGTCCAATCTCAACAAGACCACTAACGACTGCACTAGGAGCAACAAAAACCAGTCTCAAATCGATGCAAGCCGTGGCAAGAACTCCACACAAAACCAGTCTCAAATGGATCGTGCTTCCCATGGCAATAACTCGATCTGAAGCCTGAAATCGATCCCCACAGCCCCGCTCGAGCCTCAAAGCGCTGGATCCGCCTCGTCCCACTCAATCCCGGCCGCCATCGAGCTTGCCCCGCCCAAACTCATCAGCACGGTGCATGGAGGCGGAGTTGTTGTTGGGCTAGCTGTGTGGAGATGAAGCTACTAGTTAGAAAAACCGACAAGCAAAAACAAAGTAAGATCAAGATCGGAGACACCGATTTTTAGGTGGAAAATTCTAGCGAGAAAAAAACCGTGAGCGCACAACGGTGATCTTCACCATACGAAAGAGTTTTACTAAATGCATAGATTAACAATGAGATTGATATTTCGTTTGTGCGGTATATAAGAGGTATTTATAACAAGTGGCATAAGGATAACTCGAGTCACACGGAACAGAGTCCATTATGAAGAATAATCCGTATCATATATCAACACTACTCGCGTCCGATGAAAGGTCGCACTGTCTGCTATTGCCACTCACCGTTAAGTGCGCCCTCTCTGTCTTCATCTCCAGATTAGACGCACCAGATCTGTTAGAGCTAGCTTGGCAAAGAAGCGCGAGGTGGAGCTCGAGCTCATGGTCTCGAGCTCAAGAGCATTGCACGCTACTGTCGAGCTCCTCAAGGGTGCGGGAGGGCGAGATACAGCTGCCGTCAAGCTCCTGGTGGTCTTCAACCATGGTGACGGCCGGAGCTCATGCCATCATAGCTCATGGAAAGGGGCGCTCATGGGAGGGGAGCGACTGCAGCCATCACCGCTCTGCCTCATGCCCTTGCCGCCACTCTGTCTCATGCCCTTGCCACCAACAGCTCGGATCCACCATGATCCGAGTCGCAGCTGCTGGATCCGGCCTTCCCTGGTTGTTGGCAACAACAAGATAAGGAGAAGGAGGAGATGAGGCGTCGGGGAGTAGGAGCGGCAAAGAATAAGGGGAAAAAGCGGTGGCTGTAGATGAAAGGAGAGAAGAGAGATAAAGCTGCAGTTATGATTTGGTAAAAACTGAATGACTGGTGCACTTGATAGTCCTGATGACCACGGAGGAGAGAGAAGACGAGCTTTGCAAGGCCCTCAAACGAGTTTTCCAGGGTCTCTAGCAGGCTTTGGAGGGTATAGATGGGACCCACGCCACATGTCAAGAAACTAGGGCATGAGAAGGGAGAGAGCAGGCTCAAATCACTGTGGTGGCTGGAAACCTTCCAGGTTAATTATAGTCGGGTATTCACTGCACCCGCTTATCAAACACTTGACAGAACAAATACCCAATTATTTTACGAGTAGTATATTATTTATAAGAAAATGTTGATTGGTTTGTTATACTCTAATACTCCTTATGCGTAGTAGCCCCTAGATGAGCAGAGTTAGTGAAATACGGCATAAGTGTGTACGATGTCAAGATTAAAGTAGACAAACCCCATAGAGAGTACCAAAATAATGACGACGAACAATCACGGCACAAGAGAAAAGATTTGGGAAGCCGAACATAAGTTCTTTAAGATCGACCTCAAAAGAGTATAACGGATTGCTTGATTGCTTGGATTGAGTTCCTACGGCCACCCTCTTATGAGTTTATGTAGGTAGGTTTTCTTTAGGATTTCCTTATAGCACACTTAATTGAATTCTAATAGGTTTAGGATATGAGTCACACCATATTCAACAATCTCCACCTTGACTCTTATCCATCGAGGTCAGTGTCCTCCTCCAAGAATTCTCTCTAAGTTTGCTCCTCCTTTGTGCTCCCACCTTAGGAGCATCCCCCACCATAGGGAGCTCATGCACATCACCGTGATGTGCGTGGTGATGTGCGTGTTGGTGTCCGGGCTGAACCGCCCGAACCCAAAGAGCTCCTTCGTTGTGTAGTTTGGTTAGTGACACCACCTATTCTTGTAGCTCTCAATGTCATAGGCGTATACCACCTCCGAGCTCCACCTGCTCGTTGGTACTGCATGCTTGGTCCTTCTTCCAACAGCTCGCATATTTGCCTTTGTATCTGTTTGAGTTTACAACCCTCTTTGTACCTCTGCACACAACTATAGTTATGATCTGAGTACCTACCATTAATGACATGGTTTCCTTCTCTTGGCCATGATTTGTATCATACCTCTAGTTAGTTGCACCACCTTTAAGATTTTCTAGCAATTTGTATCCATCTTTGTCCCAGATACCTTTCATAATTACCTGGCCTTTGCAAGTAACTCACTTAACTCCACCTCGAAGAAATACCTCACAACCACAAAGTTTAAGCGACCTCAAAGATAGTAGATTCTTCTTCAAGCCGGGAACATAACGAACTCCAGTTAGTGTGTAATGTGTTCCATTATACATCTTCAGTATAACCGTTCCCACCTTAGTGAATGCATACCCCTTGCAATCTGCTGAGTGAACAGTTCCATATGTCGAGCGTAGAGATCTTTCGTCAAACATCTCCCTCGTCGAACATATATGGAAGCAACTACCTAAATCCAATATCCACCCATGAGAAGTATTAGGTTGACTTACAACAAGTACGTCTAAATCATTTTTCGCTACCACCACTAAGCATGCACTCTTCATCTGCTTCAAACTTGGACAGTTTTTCCTTGCTTTTGCCCTTCTTCTTGTGACTCTTGCTTTTTCCTACAACACCTACGGTAGCCAATGCTTGATTATCCGAGGATGACGATTCGATGGCTTTTTCAAGGACCCTGCCTCCAATAGATATGCAACCGCCTCATTGAAGTTGAGTGTGGTTTTCCCGATGAGAATATTCATCACCAATTGCTCCCATGATGGTGGTAGAGATGAAGTTAATAAGACGACCTCATCGTTCTCCTCGATTTTCTCATCTACACTAGTCAGCCACGTGACAAGCTTGTTGAAGACGTTGAGATGGTCGATGAACCGCATGTCTTTCTCCATACATAGCCTAAATAGCTGCCACTTTAGCACCCACTGGTTTGTCAGCGACTTTGCCATGTACAATTCTTCTAGATCACTCCATAATTTCTTTGGCGAATTCTCCTTGATCACCAAGTACTGTACCTCATCGGCAAGGGCGGAACCAAGATTTGGACATGAGGGGGGCCAAAGAGGCAACAATCACAGATGAAATATGATATACCAATATATCAAGTCTCAATTAACATAGCATAGTAACATATGTTTGACAATAGCATTACAAGTCTATAAATTGTCTCACATCGTAGCATGGATAAGCACAACCATATGTGCGACAACAAAATAAAGCTACATTTCTATCATTTTAAACTTAGCTCTACAATTACAAATCAGATTGTATGAGTTGATAATCTCATCAAAGTTGACCTTTCCTGCTAGTTCCTTCGCGGTGAGATTAGCAAGATGCCGAAGATAGTCATCTCTCATTTTATTTCGAAGACATGTCTTGACAAGTTTCATAGCTGAAAAAGCTTGCTCGGTGGTTACAGTTGACACAGGAAGAGTAACGACTAAACACAACAATCTATCAACCATCAGATGCATAGAAGCTTTACCTATTTTAACTAGCCTATTCATCAATTCAGCAAGTGAACGCAAGCTTTTTAGATCTGGATGATTGCATATGTCAAGCTGGAAATGAGGCAGTTGACACTCCATAGTGGGCTCTTTCTTGGCTAGAAAAATCAGCATGATATATTTTTTCTACAAGAGTACATATCTTTGACATATCAGAGGAGTCATGTCTGGGAACCAGTGATGCACAAAGGTTCAACAATGCTGTAGTTTGAACATTGAATCGATCATTTAGCTCAACCAATTGTTGATCTATTGCAACGATAAATACATTTGCTTTATAGTGATGAAGCATTGTTGTGTCATTGTGCTTATTTTGAGACTTATTCACATCAACATACTTGTAAATTTCAATATATATTAGAGAAAAATAACTATGATGGATTATCAATTGAATTTATATATTTAGAAGGAGACATACTTGTGATTCATATCAGGGATCTCAATTTCATGCTTAACACAAAATCATTTAGCCTCCTCCAGAAGAGGTCCCCAACCATCTCCTCTTAAGTCAGCAAGAATCCAATGCATTTAAAATGTCAAAGATTTCTTTTGGAGTGTCTGACACAACACATCGGTGATCTTCATTAAAAAATTCCATGAGGTGTAGAATGAATACAGTCAAATGAGATTAGAGTCTTAAGGGCACCTCCAGCATCTCCTTAAGAATATTTTGATACTGAACAATCGTTTACTATACTTCTCAAGGCTGATGCTGTAGCACCAAACATCTTCCTCAAGCTTTGAATTGACTTGAAGTGAGAAATCTATCTAGTGCCTCGCAGTCTCTATAAAGAGCTTATCTGATTTGCCCGTCTTCCTATGGGCCTGTTTGGTTGGACTGTGATTGTTAACAAAGCTACTGTTGGCTGGCTGTCAGGAAAAGCTGTTGTGGCTGTAGGAAAGTGAACATATGGCTTTAGGTTGATCCAAACTATCTACAGTATTTTGGAAAATGAGCACCGAAGCATCAACACATTACAAAAAGTTGGCAGAAGGCAGCTTTTTCAAACAGCTAAATTTGCACTGCAAAGCTCATAGCTACTGTTGGCAAAAGCTGCTGAAAAGCTGGCCGTCTGATTGGGCTGCAGCTTTTTTTTAATGAAAAGCTGCTGAAAAGTCTAACCAAACACCCTCTATATCAAGCTTTCCCAATTTAATTTCACGTGCAGTGTTGGCAGCTTTTAGTAACTCATCATTACGTTTAGGTGATACACTGACAATATTTATGATGAAATTTGCGTGCTAAAAAAAGTTATGCACATTATACCCCCCATGATGTTGCGACAAGAGCCAACTATAGTTGATGAGCCATGCAGTGAATATAATATGCATGAGGACATTCCTTGAGAATTAGAGCCTTCAATCCATTCCACTCCCCTCGCATGTTATTTCCCTATCATAGCCTTGTCCTCTGATATCTTGTGCACTCAAGTTACTATTTACTAGGACATCGCAAATTGATTGCTTGAGAGTCAATGCAACTGTGTCACTAACATGAATGAGATTAAGGAAACACTCTTTTATGAGCCTTTCTTTGTTGACAGACCAAAGAACCAATGTCATTTTCTCCTTTTTAGATTTATCTCGAGCTTCATCCACCATTATGCAAAACTTGCTATTACTAATTTCTTCTCTAATTGTTGCCTGCGCTCTTGGAGAAAGTAAGCTAAGAATTTCCTTCTGAACAATACGTGAGGTGTATTTTGCATTTTTTAGAGCGTTTTCTAATACAACTTCTTTCGCCTCCTTGTTGTATGAAGCCAAAAGCTTTACCATTTTCAGAGAGTCTACAGATTCATCAGGCCCTCTAAAAGGACATGCTTGGAATGTTAACCACCTCATGAATCGCCAAAAAAGAAGTTACGTGTAAGATAGTACAACACATAATACTTTAATTTTTCAAGTAGAAGATAAAAATAAATTATTGCGTATATACCTAATGGAATCAATTGAAGTCTAAAGCCTTAGTCTCACATCTGCAACCAATTTTGCATTAGAGAAAAGCAAATGTACATGTACATGTGGGTACATGAGTTAAGAATTTAGTTCAATTCTCATATTTGTGCATCTCAAAAAATTCTCCAAAAATTCATAGATGTTCATCATGTTATATTGTACAAACCCACAAAATTTCATGCAAAAATATAATCAAGAGTGCCCTACACAAAAAAGACAAAAAAATTCAACTTATTTTTAAAACAACGCAGCAACAATTTTTTGTCTTTTTTGTGTAGGGCACTCTTGATTATATTTTTGCATGAAATTTTGTGGGTTTGTACATTATAACATGATGAACATCTATGAATTTTTGGAGAATTTTTTGAGATGCATAAATATGAGAATTGACCTAAATCCTTAACTCATGTACCCACATGTACATGTACAAAATCCACTCTCTTTGCATTAACATGTACAATCACCATGTCGATATGAGTCATGTTGTTTTTTAGATTATCAAAACATGACATAATAGTTATGAGCTGAGTTGGAACCAAGTCTCATGTGAGTTAGAAAAGCACGGTCTTTCCTATAATTCACCTTCTTCCACTTTGGAAATCATGTGATCATAAATGTATTTGAGCCAAACTTCCCCGTTGCCTTTTTTGAAAAGAGAAAGCAAGGCAAGCAATAGGCACAATCCATGTGGGGTGAATACTCTAGCCAAGGAAAATTTATGGATCGAGTATATGGGTATTCTGTCAAGTATAGTTAATATGGCCCCTCATAAATACAAATCGTTGTGCTTCATCTTGCTTGTCAAGAGGGAGCTCCTAAATTTGTTGACATTTACCTGGTCCCGATCATACGTCATGGTTTCAATTCTAGCTTGTTGTGCAGTTCAATATTTTGATCAAGGTTTTTAACATCAACTGGACTAGGATTGGACCCATTCTGTCCAGCAGCTTGTGCATCGATTGGATCTGAATTTTCAGCACTGGGATTGGAGCTTGAAGCAATTCGCTTGTAAAAGCAAGCTATTGTTTTTCTCTTCATTTTTGAACTAAAAAAGTACAAATAAAATGAAATAAAAAAGGAATTAGACTTTATCTCTCTAATCTGAGTAGGTACCTACGAACAAGTAACTAGGGCACTAACTACTAGGCAAATAGCAGCACCTATATGTTACTTCCTCCATCTAGAAATGTAAAACGCACACGTTTCTCAAATCATTGATCAAGAATTTATTTAACAATATATAAATTATATGATACAAAATCGATATAATTGAAAAGTGATTTTTAATACGACTCCAATGATATCAATTTTATAGCATGTAATCTACATATTATGAAATAAATTTTTAATTAAAGATAAATTTTTAAAAGTATGTGCGTCTTATATTTCTGGATGAAGAGAATAATATATAGACATGTAGTATACCTTGACTAATGATCAAGTGGTGAGTTGACTGGACGGTGTTGTAGCGAGGCGGCAACGGTCAGCGGAGATCAGCGGGCGCAGCGATTAGCGTGGAGACGATCAGACAACTAGATGCACTGTAGGAGCGGGAAACGATCGATCGTAGATTCTTAGCTGTGCCATATAGTCTTTTGTTGCTTGTTGGGCCAACACCTGGGCCTGTATACTCCACGTCCACCTCTATTGGGCTTGAATAGTTAATGTGTAATTAGTACTAGATCTGCACTTAACAGTAAATCGACGGGGCCCTACTCGCCCTGCCTCTCATGTCAAAGAGACACAAATAGATTGTATTGATGTCTTTCCTTCTATCACCTTCTAGTCTGTATTGAACATTATAACCAGTTTGTCCTCTTAAAGGCATCGATTAATTCTTGTTAGACAAGAACATCCTTCATTACATATTGCCATACGCTAAAATTTCTCCGTCGTTAAATTTCTCTACTTGATTCCACATCATTGACATTGCTCCTAATTATGTGTCACCTGACACCTTGTCGCCTTTCTCACAAATCTGATAATCTAACATTGGCTCTGATACCACTTGTTATATTCTGATACCCCTTCTTATACGCAAAAGCCCCCGAATCTAATCAAAGTTAGTGAGATACGGCACAAGCGAGAATCATATCATGATCGAAATAGATGAATAGAGAGTACCAAAATAATGATGACAAGCAATCACGGCAAGAGAGAAGATTTAGCGAAGTCGACCGTGAATTCTTTTAAAACGACCTCAAAAGAGTACAATAGATTGTCGCTCTCTCACACCTTTTAGGACCATTCAATCCTTGCCCAATACAATGATCTAGTGTTAAGGAAACCTAGCATCTAATCCTCTCCTGCTTGCACCTTGCTATTGGATTGCTTGATTGCTTGGGTTAAGTTCCTATAGCCACATTCTCATAGATTTATATATATGTTCCCACATAGCCTCTTCTAAAGGAAGGAGGTCCTCGAAACCTAGTAGGTTTCTCTTAGGATTTCCTTATAGTATACATCTTTGAATCCTAATATATTTAGGGTATGAGTCACACCATAACAAGATTGCTGACCACAATAATATATATCGCTAAAAGAAAGTAGTGCTGCAATAAATCTATTCTTCAGTTATATCTTGCTTTATGTCCATGCAAAAATAGTTATATATATGTATATATATATTTGATTTTAGGTTCTGTTATGCTTCATCTATTAAAGCTCATTTGCAGTGATCAGAATGCTACATAAGGGGCACGGGAAAATTGATAAACATACCGATGAAACCAATTATAAGACAGCCAGATATCCATAGGTCATGTATAAATAAATGCTCTCGGTGTTCATTTTGCTCATTTCCTTTGGCTTTGCCTACAGTTCATTCTGCGTGAATGCTCTCAATGTGATGGCCAAGTAGATATATACAGCTACCCAAAAGCAGCTTATTTTGGCAAGGCATCACATCGTGCTGATTTATTTCATTAAGTTACCATGCTCAAAAGGTATACGCTTAATTAGTTATGGGCACACGGTTTTCAGTTTTATATTACCATGCCAACTTGATGCATTTGATTTATTCATGTGAACTGAGACAACACTGAGCAGTACGAGGCACTCTTAACTTGCCATCTCTGACCGCAGAGCCAAAGTTTATTAAACTAATTGGCCTTCCAACCAATGGTTATAGAATTTCACTCTCTTCTATTATGGTTTGCGTACCTATAGGAGGGTGGACGAGCCTTAAATGCTAAAGATTTTATCTGGCTTGATCTGATTCTCTAATCTACGGCAGGCTTTTTTGGATTTTCGTGTCAATACTTGATTTACTGAGTTAATCTTATCCTATAGAACCGTGTGCTATCATTCAATGTGACCACTTTATACATGTAAAGCTGAAACTAGAGTTCACGTCCCAACAGTTTCGTTGCCTGTTGCCGTTAACATGAATCAAGCTAAAATCTGAATAATTTGAAGATATCGTTGATCAGGATTCGGCAACAAAACAGTTCAAAGCATATCCATTTGGTAGAGTGCTGACGTCTATGCGATCGCTCTGCTGCCGCAGAGATTGCGGGAGGATGATACTGTATCACATTGTGATACAGCAACGCATACACACAGTCCGGATAGGATCCGGTTTAGGCATGCACGTGTGTACGTGTACCCATATACTCCCTTCGTCCGGGATTATTAGGCCAGCGAGCAACTAAGGCCCGTCCGTTCTTATTAGGCCGTGGTAATTAATTCGCTTCGGAGCTGTTGCATGCGGAGACTCAGCGGGAAGAAAGGAACGGAACCAACCACTGCATGCGCTTCTATTTTCTTCCGATTGGCCATGCAGGCGTCCGTGTGTGCACGCGAGTAATTAGCGTTCCTTGGTCTTGCCGATTTTCGCCTCCAACCAACGCGTTCCTTGGTCCTGCCGATTTGGCTGGCCGGCCTAATAATCCCGGACGGAGGAAGTAGTACTTATATAGGGCTGCAGTCCTTGTCCATGTTGTACACGACAACTTTGCATCATGTTTCACTGCTACAAACACGGTTTTTTTGGGCGGTACAAAGAAGTCACATGGACGGTTTTCTGAACCATGTAGGATCTAAAGTCAGGATTGTAAATATCATATCCCACATAGTTCTCAGACCCTCTAGGCGCCGCTGCCCAGGCGCGCGTCGTCATCCCCTTCGTCACCCGTTGTAGGTGTCGCCTATGAGGCCCCACCCGAGCAGCTCCTCAAAGCCCCCGCCATTCATCTCCTCCACTTAGCACCGACGAAGAGGGTGGACGGAGGCGCTGACATAGAGGGTGGTGGTGGGGCCGGCGCCGACAAAGAGGGAGGGCAGGGTTCGGGGTCAGATCTGGAAGGGAACAACGGGAGGAGGTTAGATCTGGGTCAGAGGGGCCCTCGCCCATGCCCGGCCACATCGTCCCTCTTCATCGCGAGCTCAAAGGTGTCCTCGCCGGGCTCCTCCTTCACGCTGGTGTTCCTCCTCGACGCCACCACCATGCTCTGGCTCCTCCTCCACGCCACCGCCATCCTCTATCTTCTCCTCCACGCTGGTGCCGTGCTTCGTCTCCCCTCCACGCCGTGCTCCTCCCCCACAAGCACCGCACCAGCTGGGGGTGGTGAGGGTTCGGGGTGGGGAGAGGCAGAGGAGAGGAGGGGATCGACTTGGGGGTGGAGAGGGTTGGACCGGTGTTGGGGATTGAGAGGCAAAGGAGAAGATGTCAGAGATGAATTTTCATGTACAAAATTGGTCAGATTTTAGAAATTGGAGTAGTTGTGTTTATTATTTTTATGTGCCAGGAACTACTCTATTCTATTTGTCATGAAAGCAGCTTTACATAGATTCTGAGTTCATGTGTAAAATTATTAATCTTTCACAACTAAATTCACTTACTTGTTCTGTTCTAATGCACTAACTTGAAGCTTGCCGGTGGCGGATGGCGTCTTCTGCACTGCCAAGGCACAACTCTGTTATGATCTATACTAGCAGAGTGCTCATGCGTTGCAACGGATAAAAAATTTTAGAAAAAAAATAGTATCATAAAATAAACTATGATGGTAATTTTGTTTATCAAGTTATGTTGTCGCATGTTTTGTTCAAAATTAGTGTTATACGATCTGTCTTTCTAGAATTTATATCCGTTGCAACGCACAGACACTGCTAGTAATAGTAGCTCGACAGACAGTTGATACAGAAGAGCAGCAGAGTATTAAAAGAATCATACAATTTTGAATCTCAGGAGAAGACAAAAGAAGCAGTTGATTTCACCCTTACTCAATCCCAAAACTTCCCTTCATCTCATTCTCTTCTTCTTCTTCTTCTCCTTCTTCTTCCTTCTCCTTCTTCTTCCTTCTCCTTCCCCTCGTTCCCTTCCCTTCTCTTCTCCTTCCCCCAACCGAGCTCCTCTTCCTCCCCTTGGTCGGCCGCTAGGGCAGCCCGATTAGGAAGTGAGGCGGCTCGGCTGGGGCGACAGCGATGGCACAGCAAGCGGTAGCGGCAGCTTCTTCCTTCCTTCTTCTTTTTCTTCTTCTTCTTCTTCTTCTTCTCCTCCTCCTCCTCCTCCTCCTCCTCCTCCTTCCCCTCCTTTTCCCTTCTCTTCTCCTTCCCTCAACAGAGCTCCTCTTCTTCCCCTTGGCTGGTGGCTAGGGCAGCCCAGCTAGGAGGGGAGGCATCTCGGCCAGAATTTCGGCGGCAGTGGAGGCGGCGCCGCATGAAGGGGAGCGGTGAGGATTGGACGGTGATGGAGCGTGCAGCGTGGAGGCGGCCGGCCTCGAGCTCAATTAAGAGGAGTCATTAATATATTTAAGGTAGTTAGTTTGTTGGTTTTTGTTTGAGATTTTTTAGATCTTTATTATATCTAAGATAGTTAGTTTGTTGATTTTTGTTAGGGATTTTTTAGGAATATGGTTAGTGGAGAGGAGTTATATCTAAGGTAGTTAGTTTGTTAGACTGTTAGAGATTTTTTAGGAATGTAGTTAGTGGAGGAGAGTTATATCTAAGATAGTCAGTTTGTTAGTTCTTGTTAGAGAATTTTTAGGAAAATGTGGTTAGTGGAGGAGAGTTATATCTAAGATAGTTTGTTTGTTGGTTCTTGTTAGAGAATTTTTAGGAATGTGGTTAGTAGAGGAGAGTTATATCTAAGATAGTTAGTTTGTTGGCTTTTGTTATAAAATTTTTAGGCATGCGGTTAGTGGAGGGGAGAGTTTTAATGGGAAGAAGGTGTGGATGAACTTGATGGCAATTCGAGTTGTGTGAAGTCACCTTTGTTTGTGGCCACCAGCAAGTTTGATTTTGTAATTAAACAACCACTATTGAGTTTGTTTTTTAGTCAAAAATGGAGGGGATGGGAGGAGCGAGTTTATTTTGATAGTTAACGTAATCACATTAAATTTGTGACAACTTTTTTATAGACAATGCATGGATATCAAATGGTTGTTGTTTAGTTGCATAATCACATTGAGTTTGTTTTTGTAGTTAAGTGGTCTACAACTTGTTTGTTATTGTTAAGCAGAAACATAAATTTTTTTGCATAGATAATGCATAGTTGGTTGTTGTTCAGTTGAGATTTTCTAGCTATAAGACAGGAGAGGGGGTGAATCAACCAATAGTAAAAGAGGGTATAGATAAATTATAGATGAACCAACCACCACCAACTCCAATATATATAATAGTAAAGATGTGGTGTGATGGTGGTCTTGATTTGTTCCGTATTGACCTCGCGCTTTCGCTATCCCAACCGGTATGCTCCGAATTCTATGAAACATGAGTAGTGATCTCTCAGCTCTCCACTTCTTGATCATACCAACTTGGCATTGGCAAAAAATCTCAACTAATTTTGACTCTATCTTCGTATCAAAGGATGAATCTTACAAACCGTGCGAAATTTATGGCACATCGATCTGTGGCAGCGGCGTGATGGTTTTTGCTTGAACCGTGAGTTTGACGACATGGCCGGAGTAAATTCCAACGACGAAGCAAAGCATGATCCACCAGAGAAAGTGCACCGAGGTCGCATGGATCTGTGAGCTCCTGCTGTGAAGGCACAGTTCCTGTAGCTAACCACCCAAAATGCTCAAAGCACACCTATAATGGGTTCGCCGCAATGTTGATGTATCCAGGGCTGAGCTGGCAAAATCAGGGGCCCTGTGACAAACTCTAAAATGGGGCCTACATCACTAGAAAAATAGAACTATAATAATGTATAGGGCTATAGGCCATAATGTCCTACATAGCAATGAGATATATCAAGAATCGTATATCTATTCAACGCTTGGTTGCATAGTCTTTACTTGAACAACATCATTCTTTTAGTGTTCTTTGAAATGAAATCTTCAATGATATCCTCATAATCAATCTTCTCCAACACTTCACTCTCAAGTGCTATTGTGGCCAAATCAGTAAGTCTTTGTTGTGTCATTGTAGTACGCATATAGGACTTCAATAGCTTCAATTTAGAAAAGCTTCGTTCCGCTGATGCAACAGTCACAGGAATGGTCAATAGAACTCTACATGCAATACTTACATTGGGAAAACAATCATGCCGCTTTAGAAACTTTAGAATTTCAACAGGCTCCATATTTTCTTTTGGAATGAAATCTTGAAGAAACGTTAACTCCACATACAGTTCATTGGTATCAATGTCAGATTTGCCATCTTTTTTAAGGGCAGCCTCAAGATTATCACAAGAAGATTTCAAGCTCTTATTATCCAATGACCGCAATGGTTCGGAAGTAAATAAGAAACCAAAAATTTTCTGGTGCCCGACAGCCCGAGGCGCAGCTGCGCAGGCCGCAGGGGGATTAATGGCTGATGGGCTGATGGGCTAAAGTGCTGAACTGCTCAGAAATTTGGGGCCCCTGGAAATTGGAGGCCCTGTTCCGTCGCACGGGCTGCACGCCCATGGGGCCCGGGCCTGTGATGTACAAAGGTACTATTGTATTGTCGTCATCTTTAAGTAGACTTCTATCTAGAAAGGTCTTTCTGTAAAGTTCTGAACTTCTCCTACAGGATTTATTTGTGAGAACAAAATATACATATTTTGTACGTATACTCTACATGCTTTTGTATTTTAGTTAATACTCCCAGCTCACAAAAAACATATTGTGAGTTATATATAGTCAAACATTTCAAACTTTGGCTATCAATAGGTTTTAAATATTTTAGGTGTAGATTTGAAAATTACTTTCATAATATTATAATTTTATTATATTTTATAAATGTACTAGAATAGAAGTTAATGATTAAAGTTGCATAATGGACTATGTCAATGTCTAAAACATAAGGTTTCGTGAACTGGAGGAAATATTTGTCCGAGAATAAGCTCTGTAGGAGTACCATGCCCCCATCAAGCGATATAGAAGCGGGGCAAAGTATTTTTGTGTTACAAAATCAATCGGTTGTGACGTACAAATAACTCACTAAATCTATTCAGTGCACACCCATCCTCGCGACTTCTGTAATATTGAGAGGCTTAACTACTCAAGAATAATTGCAATGGTAACGTAATGACCGCATGCTTTAAGCTTTGATGCAATGAGAATCTTGAAAGTCATTATCAATAAAATGCATTTTCATGTCATACATCTCTGCATTAAAATAATTAAAATAACCCTAACAAAATTTTGTCAAAATTAACCTAGAATCAACCCTAAATAAAACTGTAAAAAAAATGCTCCAAATACATCCATGGTAACTTTCATATGTCTCATACACCTCAAAGAAGGCCTCTGGAAATTTTCAAGAGATTTGAAGATGATTTGCATATTTGAATAAAGTGTTATTTAATCAAGTTCAAAATTGGCAGAACTATAATATAATTATTTGGTGAAGTTTCCTATACTCAAAATTCATGAAATTTATATTTCTAGCTCATTTATTCCCGTGAGTGAATATAAGTTTTTTATGATTTATGAAACAATATTTCACCTAGCTACAGTTCAAACATAAGTTAGGACATAATTAAACTTGAATTTAAATAACAATCAAATATAATTTAGAAAAACCTAATAATATTCTCATAGGTCAATAATATTATAAGAACCTATGTAAGTTTTTATAGATTTGATCTAAATCCTTTAATAATTGAAATATCAAAACAGAATAGAGAATAAAAAATGAAAATGGACGAAAGAAAACCCTAACCTACGTGGGCCAGCTTTTGTCCCAACTTCTTCCCCGTACTCCGGCGTCCGCTGCAGCACCGTCGTGTCCACCGCTCCAGGAGGTAAACGAGGGAGGCCAATCATGTCCAGAAGCATCACCTTCTCCCCCTTCCAGAGCTTATGCATGTGTTTTCCTGGCACAGAGACTCACCATAGCCACTGGGAGGCGCCATCTTCTTCGCCTCCGGCGGGGTGCCGCCACAAGCTCCTTCTTCGATTCTGATGAGCCCTAGCCTTCCCCAGTGTTTCCGCTAGTTTACTTGGTCCTCTCTTCCCTTTCTGACGCCTTCTTTCTCCTCAGTGCATACTAGAGATCGTCGTCGCTATTGAACCTAGCGTCGCCGTTGTAACCATGGAGGTCGTTACCATCGCCATCCTCTGGAATATCTGAGCATCGAGGCGTGATCAAGAGGTCCAGGAAAAGCTTTTGGAGCCAAGACACAGACTACAGGGCTCCCCTTCACCTTGTCTTTGTCCTTCGCCTCGGTTGACCTTGCCATCCCATTTGCGGTGAGAAAACATGTCGGGTGGCGCCACCTGCTATCCCTCTCGCCCTCTATAGCGGCCGCAGCCATGTTACCCTAATTCCAGCTACCGCTAGCGACCACCACATCATCGTCACCGGTGACCATCGGTCCCCACGAAGATGCGGTCAGATCCACAACATCACAAGGAGCCGGACGCTCCAAATGGTACGTTTGGGCGCGTCTTGGAACACCCCAGCAATTCTACGCCACCATAAGTGAGCTCTTGGGACCGCTGGTGTTTAGCTGCTAGCAAATCTGATGTGTGAACCAAGGCTATTAGTCATAACGATTAAGTTAATCAGCACCAACATGTGGGCGTGCCCAGGTAAAAACATGTTAGAAACTGATTTAAATACCAGTCTATGACATGTAGGACCCACTACTTAGCGATCACTTAGCTTACACAGATAAAAAGATTAAAATCTGACAAGCCAACTCCACCTATCATTGAATCACTAATTTAAAAGAAATAAAAATGGAAAAGCCAATTTGTATGACAAGTGGGCCCAAAAGCCAACTTGACCAGTCAGCCTCTATAGCTAGCCCTCTCTGGGTATAAAATGTATTCTCTGCTTATAAAATGTATTCTCTAGTATT
This sequence comes from Stipa capillata, assembly GCA_019208055.1. Taxonomy (NCBI): domain Eukaryota; kingdom Viridiplantae; phylum Streptophyta; class Magnoliopsida; order Poales; family Poaceae; genus Stipa; species Stipa capillata. Next base: position 152,674 of record JAGXJF010001459.1, read on the forward strand.
TAAATAAAGAAAAGATAGAAAATGCTAAAATAAGCTAAAACTTGCAAAATTCATAGAAAATTCATCCTAGCTCTAAATGAGATGAACTTTATATGTAAATTCATGGTTTGACATGTACTACTTAATGATATAGTTTTCTTGCATGTCTCTTGTATTAGAAAATTTTGAAATAATTGCTATGTTAATAAACCATAAATAGAACAAAGAAAATTGGTAACTTTAAATTTAGGACTTCGAATTGATTGAAACCAATTGCATTAGTTTTATAATTAATTTTCCATGTTCTATGAGGCGTTTCATTCATTATTTTGCATTTTAAATTTCTTTTATTGATCTATTCTCTCCTTTTGGCTTTTCAATCGATTTTTCGCTTCTTATCGGTAGAGGTCGGCTACAAGGCATACCACGAAACTGATCCTTCTCAATTTGAGGAGTGTGACACTCAAGGGGAATTGCTTATGTGATGATTATGCTTGGTGGCATATGTTATTTATGATTTCTTGTAATGGATGAAATTACTAGCATGTTAGGGTTTGATTGTAGATCATGACCAGTAGGTAATGATGTTAATTTATACTAATAAATATAAAACATAATAAGTGAGATCTGAGATCTGAGGTTTTATACGAACAAATGGATCGATGGGCGAGGTGAATGTAAGCAACCCAAACGTCCAGTCGATGCCAATGCCATTGGATTCTACCCTCCACCCACAGTGGAAGTGTTATGCGGGGGTGTTAGGAAGCCATAGCTGGTGTGCTATGAAGGATCAACACCTCGAAACACTTCCCAATTTGAGAAAAATTGGTTAAGTGTTGGTGGACTTAATGTGGTGAAATGGTTAAGTCTTATAGACTTAATTTGATGAAATGAATAAAACCTTGGTGGATTTTATGCGTGTTTCTAATCTGACATATGATGATTAATCTAAGAGTTAATCATTAATTTGAATATATGTTGGTCCATATACTTCTATTATGCTCATGCTATGCCATGCTATTGAGAATAAATTACATGTGTAGTAATTTATTTCTTATTTGATGACATACTTGTGTTAACCGGAAAGAGCACAATTAAGTCTTGCAAGTATGAAACTACTCATTGAAATTATATTCCTTAGTAATTTGTAGATAATCCTAGTGTAGGAGAGTACTATGATACCGAAAGCGTTGGGCATGACGTCTAGTTGTTCAATTTACTTTATCTGTTAAATGTGGGTTGTTTATGGCTTTTGTGCGATGGTTATAGTTATTATTTCAAACACTTTTATTATGTTTCCGCTGGTGAATTTATGTTTATCGATCAACAAATCGATTTGCTTGTAATATAGTTACCTGCACCAATGTATGAGATGTGAATTAGTTCTTTGTAAATCTCTTTTAGAATTTGTGTTTGTTACGCAAGTTGTTTATTTAGCACTAATTATAACATGTGTGTATGCTTTTAAAGTATATGGATAGTAGAACATTGATGTTGTTTCCGTTTCTTAAATGTGATTACTAAGATTGAGTGACACACTAACGGAATTTTTTTTTACCCTTGCTCATTGCGTTATTTCTTAGTTGCCCTGAACTGGTAGTGAGTACATCGACTATGGTGATTGTCTGATGTGTTGGTCAGGAGAGAGTTATTCATTTGTGAACACGTATGGCTGTAAAGGTAAGTGAACAATAGCACAGCTGCAGCGACTATGAGATACACTTGAGATGGTATTATACACTACTACATAAAACGTCAACACTGACGGGCGGAAAACCTTTATCAGTGACGGGTACCCGTCCCGTCGGTAACTAATGGTCAGTGGTGACTCGTATTATCAGTGACGGGTAAATTACCCGTCACTAATAAAGATCATCACTGACGGGTCAAACAATACACTCGTCAGTGATGACATTTTTAGATGCACGAAAAAAAGTTATCACTTACAGGTAGAATATTTGACCCGTCAGTGATGTGAGTCATCACTGACGGGTGAAGTATTATACCCGTCAGTGATGACGTTTTCAGAGGCGCAAAAAAAACTGAAAACGTCATCACTGACGACTAGAATATTTGGCTCGTCAGTGATGACTCACATCACTGACGGGTGAGGTATTATACCCGTCAGTGATGACGTTTTCAGAGGCGCAAAAAAAAAGCCCTACCCGGGCAGTGCCGGGTAGGGTTTCACTAAAATAGCTGTAACTTTTGCATACGGTGTCCGTTTTGGGTCCACGACCACTCAAAATGACCGTATCGACGAGGCGCATCTAAAAAATCTACAGGTCTGTAGACTTGTACAATTTTTCACCTCCAAATTCGCCCTCTAAGACTGACTTTTGCCCCTCCGAACGAAATGTCGCCTCTTCCGACCCTCCGTTGAACTTCTTCCCGAGCTCCAAATGCAGTAATTTTTATGGATTCCGAACCGTGAGGAAGTAGAGCTGCTAGAAAAAATATGAGAAAAAATTTAAAAAAATAAAAAAATTTCACTCCAAATTCGGCCCCGAACGAATAATCCCCGCTACCGAACCCTCTGTTCCCTCCGTTGAACTTCTTCCCGAGCTCGAAATGCAGTAATTTTTGTGGATTCCAAACCGTGAGGAAGTAGAGCTGCTACAAAAAAATACGAGAAAAAATTTAAAAAATAAAAAATTTAGGCACTAGTAGAAGGATGAGAAGGAAGAGAAGGGTGGAAGGGTGGAAGGGAGGAGAGGAGGGTGCTCACCGTGACTCCATGGAGTTGGAGAGGAGAAGGGGCCGGTAGTGGGCATGAGGATCTGACAGTCGGATGCTTGAGGAGGGTGCTTCTAGGAAGGAGAGGAGGAGGAGAGGAGGAGGGTGAAAGGGAGATGGAGAGAAATATGGATCTGGATTTGAGTGGAGTTGAGTGGAGTGCGCTGCACTGAGCTAAATTATATACCCGGCGGGATTCTACAATTTCGGGTTTTGAAATTTCGGAGTTGGGCGGGATTCACATCACTGACGAGTTAACTTTTTAACCCGTCAGTGATAAGTGAAAAATTTCAGGTTTTGAAATTTCTGAGTTGGCGGTATTCACATCACTGACGGGCAGACTTTTTGCCCGTCACTGATATTCTTGACATCTCTGACGTGTCTAACTTCATGCCCGTCAGTGATGACTTTCTAGGGTTAGGGGAGCCGGGGGTTACCACTGACGGGCGCACCATAAATGCCTGTCAGTGGTTCTGGGCGCACCATAAAAATTTTGGGCACACCAGCCTATCCCGAACACAGCGCCCAGGCCCACAAGCCCAGGCCGCGCAGGGGACCAGCCAGAGGCCTATCCCGAGCACAGCGCCCAGGCCCACGAGCCCAGACCGCGCAGGGGACCAGCGGCGGCTCGAAGTATGAGTAAAGGTTGTAAGGAATTCGGAAGTCCAACGCGCAGCTGCCCCTTTAAGCTAGTGCGCGCGCTGCTCGCTCGGCGAGGTGGGACTAAAGATGTGCAGTATAAGTGGTGGTAGCGTTACCACTGACGGTCGTCCCTTCTATGCCCGTCACTGATATTCTTGACATCTCTGACGTGTCTAACTTTATGCCCGTCAGTGATGACTTTTCATGAAATCTCGTGTTTCTGCTGAAGTCATTACTGACGGGCAGACTTTTTGCCCGTCAGTGATATTCTTGACATCTCTGATGGGTCTATCTTCATGCCCGTCAGTGATGACTTTTTGTGTAAACTCGTGTTTCTGCTGAAGTCATTACTGACGGGCCGACTTTTGTGCCCGTCAGTGATGACTTTTCTCCCCTGAAACGGAACATCTGATAGAGTCACCACTGACGTGTATCCGGCTGCCCGTCAGTGATAAGTGATAAGTCTGACGGGCTTTTTCATGCCAGTCAGTGATAAGATATAGTAGATGACCTTTTTTGTAGTAGTGATATGACAAATAAAGCCATATATCACTATATGACAACTGTTTTCCCCATACTATTCGATGTGGTCGGTCATTGTTTTATTGCAACATTCCTGCCTGCTACCTCAAAACACTACACTAAATAGGTAGCGGCTACAGCCTACTACCATAATTGTCGCCGCTACAACCGCTATTTAGGCCCTGTTTGGTTGGGCTGTGGCTGTTGTAGAAGCAGCTGTTGGCTGGCTGTTAGGGAAAGCTGCTGTGGCTGTTGACACCTGAGCCTGTGATTCAACGTGTTTGGTTGAGCTGTAGCTGTTAGCTGTATATGAAAGAAAAGTCTGAAATGTCCCTAGATACGATCCAATAATACAAATAGAAATACAAAAGAAAACAATTACAACTACTAATAGAATACAGAATACTTGCTTCAATTCGAAATTACAGAACATAATACATACAAATACTAATAAAAAATAAAAATAAAAATAAAAATAAAAAGGGGCCGGGGGCATCGGCCACCACGGCCCAGCTCCACCGCCGCCTCCTCCCTTGACGCCGCCGCCGCCTCCAGCTCCACCGCCGCCTCCAGCTCCGTCGCCGCCGCCTCCCCCCGGCATCTTCCTCCCCAGTCGCGGACGCGCGCCCGTGCCACACCTTCCTCATCTCCTACTCCGCCAGCGCCAACCCCAGAAACGACCCCGCTTCTCTCCCGGCGCTTCTCCCTCCACCCCGGCCGCCATGAACCGCGCGCTCTCGTCCTCGCCGACGCCATCCACGCGCACCTTCTTTAGCGCCACCACTCGGCCGCGGGCGGAGGTAGGGGCCGGGAGGGGCGGCCGGAGGTCGGGGCCGGGAGGGGCGGCGGCCGGAGGTCGAGGATCCGGCGGGGACGTCGGGGATCCGGCAAATCGGAGCTCGGTGAGGACGGATCCGGTGGCGGCGCGGCTCGCAGCGGACGGATCCGGTGGTGGCGCGGCTCGCAGCGGCCGGATCCGGCGGGGTGGAGGGGGCGCCGGACGTCGGTTGAGCTCCAGTGGAGAGAGGCGATGGGGCGGGAGGGGCCGCCGGCGGAGGAAGGCGGAGAGAGCAGTGGGAAGGAGGGGATCGGGTGAAGAAATGGCACTCGCCCGTAAATTCCTTCCAAACATGAGGGGCAAACTCCGCAGGACGTAAGTGGCCACTGCGGGAAGCTGCTCCCGGCCGGCTTCCCGCAGTGGCGCATTTTCTACCCAAAAGCTCAACGCGCTATTGCAAAAAGCTGGTTGGAAGCCCCCCGTTTGGTTCGGCGGCGGCAGTTGGCAGGGAAAAGCCGAAGCCAACGCTAAACCAAACAGGGCCTTAGTACCTTGCTCATGCCTACGACAATGCTTATTCGGTTAACACAGAAAATGGTGGACACATCACCTGACCATCTATAAATGCTAAATTGTTACAAATTATCAACATGATTTTATATTTGTGGAAAAAATCCACTTTCTTCCCGAATTACTAGATTGGCTCACTTTCCAAATAGATTACTTTTGAATTCACTTAACCCCTTAAACTATTTAAATTATGAGCATTTTATCACATAACCAATTTCGAGAAGGATAACATCATAACTACCAAGTTTTTTTAAAATGTAGAAAAAATTCATGCATGTTGGTTGTGGAACAAAGTGTATACATGTAAATTTTAATTTTAAAATATGACAATTTACGACCTCACAAAATTTGTACAGTAACAGGGTCACAAATAGTCATATTTTTTGAGTAAAATTCACATATATAGACTTCACCTCATAATCTATAAGTACTATTATTTTTAGATGTTTTTTAAACTTTTCATACAATTATGATTTTCCAAACACAGTGAGTAAAGTGCACCTATTTTAAATAGTTTCAAGGGTTAAGTGAGCCCAAAAATACTTAGAATCAGCGTCAAGCGTTCCAGACTTGGCTACTCTTCCCCCATGGCTTGGTACCGATGTCACCTAATTCCTTTCATTTGGCTTCATATTAGCATTCGTATAATGCAATGCGAATGCTCCATCTGAAAGATCTGCCACCACAATTAGCTCATTTCAAGTCAAAGACAGCAATCTGGGGCCGTTTTTAAATAACAATACAACTGTTGGTGTCTGGTGACAAGTCCCTGACCAAGTTCTGGCTGAGTTTACACTTCAAAACAGGCTATGTACAACTTCAATATGAAACCAGCAGCGCCAGAAAGATTCAGTCAAAGGTGGACCCTAAGGCTAGGATATACAAGGTACTAAGCACCATGATAGTCAACCGCGAGGGGCGGCCATTTGCTGCTTCTTAACCCGATCTCCAGGCTTCACCATGCTGAGAAAAAACTAGATGTTATAAATATATATATATCACAATAGGCTGGAACAACAGCAACTAGAGGTGATTTTCAGAGACCTGATATCGTGCGGTGTTATAAAAATCCACTGTGACCCTTGTGAAACAGCAAAATCTACAAGGGTGTCCAAGCTTATTTTGCGGCTCACCGCATCCTGCACGATTCAAATATCACCAATAAGAAAGTTTAGTTTGTCATTAACTGGACAGAACGGTTTCCAAAGGCCATCTGATTGCTCACCATGAATACATCGAACTCATCCATGGCCCTAAAAGGTGCTTCAGTCATTCCATGAAGAGCTAAGGTGAAGCAAAGTGTCGAAAAAGATCGCTCTCCTCCTACACCAAGATGCATAGCAACAATGAAAGTTCTCTAAAACATAGCTACGAAATACTAAGCAAAATGAATTAGTAATACTCATATTTGGTGAGTGGTATTCTGAACAATAAATGAAATTTGAAAAACACAACCTCACAACTATGAGAAGCTGCAGGTACCTGACAGTCCCCTAGTGTCTCTGACGGTATCACGAGATGCATCTTGAGGCATTGTGAGCTATATCAAACACAATAACCAAAAGTTACATAGATTGCTCCAAAAGCAGTTCTGTTTACAAAAATGAGCAGGCAGCTAGAATGATGCACAGATCCGCCACTGGCTAGTGGTCATCACTGCTGGGTTATATGTGCATTGAGGTAAACATTAAAAAGGGCAATCTTATGAAAGATACATACCTCAACAGACAGAACTTTACTCTTATAATCTACGTTGATGAACCCACTGATACCTTTCTTCCCCAGGTGCTCATTAAACCTAAAACAATAAAAATGTGTTAAAGCTATCAGGACTAACTGTTTCAACTGACGGATAAGAAAAAGACCAAAACCTTGTAGAAAATTGTATGATAAACATGCAAGTAAGAAACTTCTACTTACAGCCAAGTCAGCTGTCGCTTCAAGAGGCCAGCATTTCTCTGGAACTTCTTCCATCGCAAGTCCAATGCTTTTTGACACGACTGCAGCAATAAACTTGCTCAAAACGAGATCCATTGTAGAGTGCATTGTACATATCAAAGTGGTATCTCAGGCGCCCCTTTCAGTACTTGAATACAAAAAAGTTGTGATTTCAGATTTAGGCATAGCCAAACATTCAAAACTTTGAATACCAATATCTTTTTAAATAGTTAGATTGGATACTTGAAAATCATGTGTAGATTTGTCTCGAAAAGCACTTTCACAATATCATATCTATTGGGTTTCATAAATATATTACAATAGAAATTAGTGGTAAAAGTTACAGCCTTGTGAACTGGAGGCATTATATGCCTATACATTAAATGCTAAACGGTAACAGTGTGAGGCCTTATGTGAATTGAGATCAAATAGTGAATATGTCCACACAAAAATTATTGCATATGCCCAAAACCAATATTTAACTGTAGTTACCAATTCAATCAAATATTGTCTTCTAACTAAAGTGCTGGTTGGAAAAATGGGATGATGCCATCATATGAAGGCAAACATGAAGTAATGTACTTACATTTAATTTCACCCTAAAACCTGCATACAACTGTTGCTTTCTTAAGATTTTCCGTTCCTTTTTGTCATGCAATTCCCTCAGATCATCAATGGACTCAGAATATCTGCTCAGATCATTATTATTTAAAAAGAAAGAAAGAATCAGAACTCATATGCATCAATTTTTTCTGCAACTATGACCAAGTAGTTGGTTGCAAACCTTCTGCTTTCTTGATCAAATCTCTGTTTCAATCTATTTATCTTAGCACTTAATTGTTCTGGGGTGGATCCAGTAACATGCCCCAGAGCTTCCAAATCACTCTCAGAGCATATAATTGAAGCCTTCTTGAAGTAGTCCTACAGAATATACGGTCATCATGATGGACGTGTGAGTCAGGCAACAGAAGAAAAACAGATAGCTTATTCTGCTCGTTGTTCAAAAGATTCTCCATGTCGGTCCTAAATGCTCGACGGTTTTTACTGCTAGTATTCTACTGTCACTAGTAAATTACTATCAGCTAGGATAGATTTTACGATAGCCTAGCCACACTTTTACGACATCACACGATTGTACTATCATTTTTCCCGCGTACCGGTCATAAATTCACAATGGCTATTACGACTATCCGGTGACCACGATTTTACTACCTTGTGGTCACCGTTTTATGATCATGGCCACACTTTTACGATCACACGCTCACCACTTTAATTTAAAAAAGATGAGGAGGTGGGATTGGAACCGTGGACCTCATGCACATAGCTCGGTCCTCTAGCCAACTGGGCTATAAAAGTGATTGTGAACAACTATATGAAACTTTTTTTTATATAGCACGGTTAGACATGCATTAAATCTATGACCGCTAGATCATAAAAACATGGAAAAGTGATTTTAAAAAAACACTCACACGACAGTAATTTTGCTAAGATTTTTAGTCTGAATCACGAAAACGCTAGTAGCAATCACTAGAAAAATCACGACTTTTGTGTCTGCAATTCTAAAGAATAGCATATCTATATACACACACACATATACATATAAGTGTTAGAAATGCTTGATAAAATTAACGAAACTTCAGCAACATCATCAAATTTTAGCTAAAAGTCCGTCATATTTGCAATATGTAAATGCTAAGATGAAGTTGCTGCTTTAAGTTCAGCAAGTATTCAAGGTAAAAGCTTGAGAAAATTACATATACTAATATAGAAAACACGAGTTTGGCGGTTCTAAACCATCCTAAACCTCCATCTGTCTAATCTGACGGCTAAAAGGACACTAACCATTAAACCTCAGTTTGTATTTAATCCCAATAATTAGCAAATCAATCCTCACAACTGTTATTTCCTCTTGCATCGGGTTAATTCTATCTGAATGCTCAACACTAGATCTGTTTTATTGTTGGTTTAGTAAGTAAAAATTTTCACTCTTATCAAATTTTGTAATTCGTTTGGTGTTGTGAATTTCACATGCATGCTGCCTATAGATATAACAGAACACTTTCTTTTAGGGAAGTTCCATACGAAACAAACATAAGGGTGCTAAACTAAAATGTATGACCTTGGCATGGTGCAACCGTAGCTCAAAACAAATGATAATATGCCCTTAGTTCCAGTAACAAAACATTAACCTGTCGAAGCTGCTGAAGATCCGCATACTCTGCTTCAGCCATTTTAATATCAGGTAAAACTTTATTTTTCATGACACCTTCATAGTGAGTCTTCTCCTGTTAAAGTTCACACGTTCAATTAAGGAAGTACCATTAGTACCACAAGTGTCAAGTAAATTTGACAGGCAAACCAACAAGCTACAGATAATTGAGCGAGGACTAAGATTTTCAATTTCGTCAAAATGGGAATAGCCATCGCTTGCTTGGTCAAGGCGCTGATGGTGACAATCTGTGTCCCATAAGGACATATTTAACAGAACTCCATAGAATAAGTAGAAATAGGTGAAGAGTTACTGCCAAACAATAATGTTACTGTTATCCACTTATTTTATAATGTAATCATTCTCACATTTGCAAAGAAGGTCAATAAAAAGTATAACAGAAATACCAAATGTGGTCCTAACGTGGAGAGGGTCACAGACCATAGAAGCCCTACCACCACGATAGTGTAGGACGAAATGGATGATGGCAGCTTTAATTCGAGCAAAAAGGGGTCATTTATAATAGATTATTTAGATGCAATAAGGTAGGACAAGGGAAAATATCGGCCAATCTATTTTTTTAAAAGTACGATTGGAGTATTACTTAACTGACCTACATATTGTAGGAAAAGGAATAAGCCCATTTTCCCCTATCAGAGAAGTCCATTTTTCACCCTCAACTACACAAAACCGTTCAACTTTCACCCCTCAATTATGAAATGTTTCATTACATATCACAACACAGAATTATGTGGTTCATGAAAAATGATGGATTCAAGAACAGTTTTTCCAGTACAATACTAGCATTTTAAAAGATATATCATCTACGATCAAAGTATCAGAGAGACAAAGACCATAGAAACAGAAACCTACAGAACAATGTATAGTACTTATGACTTTAAGATAAGGAGAAGCACACCTGCTGAGCTGCATCTAGTTTTTCTTTAGCAAGCCTTAATTCATCATCTGCGTTGCTAAAAGGTCCTGCCTCATCATTTGCAGAATCTGAAAATAAAATTTTACTGTTAGCATCTGCGGAGGATGGTAACCACAGTTGAGGCTCGGTTCCCTTCGTGGTGGACCGATGAGTGTTGGTTCGGGTGCGGGTAGCCTCGTGAAGGTCTGACTCCGCTGTCCGGCAGGGTGTTTAGGTTTGTTCCAATGTCGAACGACCTTAAGATGTTGGTGTGGAACGTACGGGGGTTGAATGATCGGGCCCGCCGCACGGGTGTTCGGAGCCTTGTCGTTACGACGGGCGCGTCGATCGTGTGTCTTCAGGAGACTAAGTTGTCAGATGTATCCTCTGTTTTGGTTATGGAAACCTTAGGCGCGGATTTTGATGGTTATTTCTGCTTGCCGGCTTCCGAGTCGAGAGGAGGCATTTTGGTTGCTTGGACAAGTCGCACGGTTCGGTTGAGCAATGTCCACCTTTCAGACAATTGCGTTACAGCTCTGGTCTCCCCCGCGGTTGGAGACCATTGGTGGTTGACGTGCGTTTACGGACCGCAGGCGGACGCGGATAAGATTGCTCTCCTCAATGAGTTGCGTGAGGTGCGAGGCGCCCGGCCGGGGCCCCTGGGTGGTATGCGGTGACTTCAACATGATTTACCGCATCGAGGACAAGAACAACGACAACCTCCATCGCCGCATGATGGGAAGATTCCGTCGCTTCCTAAATGATTGCGAGCTTAAGGAGTTATACCTCCACGGTCGTCGCTACACGTGGTCCAACGAGCGTGGCGCTCCTACGTTAGTGAAGCTTGACAAGGTGTTCTGCACAGTAGACTGGGAGGAGTTGCACCCCAGTTGCTCCCTTCGCGGTCTCTCCACCGTTATCTCCGATCACTGCCCCCTTCTCCTGGACTGCACGCCACGTCCCTCCGGTCGGCGGCGCTTCCAGTTCGAGAGGTTTTGGGTCAAGCGGGAGGGTTTCGGGGAGAGGGTTGCCGAGGGATGGGCGGTCGCGGCCGACGAGGCCGACCCCTTCCGGAGGCTCGTGTTGAGGCTTAAGAGCACGGCTCGCCGATTGATGAGTTGGAGCGACAAGCAGGTGGGCTGTGTCAGGCTTCAGCTCATGCTTGCTAGAGAGCTCATTTTTCGGTTTGACGTGGCCATGGAGTCTCGGCAGCTCTCGGAACTCGAGCGACGGTTGCGTGCTCGTCTGAAGCACGCCTACTTGGGGCTCGCTTCGATGGAGCGCACCATGGCTCGGCAGCGATCGAAGATCGCTTGGCTGGGGGAGGGGATGCCAATACGGCGTTCTTCCACCAGCACGCCTCTTACCGGAAGCAGAAGAAGGTGATCCATAGCCTCACGGTCGATGGTGTGGTGGTCTCTGACCACGCCGCCATGGCCGAGGCTACCTTTCACCACTTCAACTCGTTGCTTGGTACGGCTGAGGAGCGCGAGTTTTCGCTGAATCTAGGATTTCTAGGCTCACGCTCGGATGACTTAGCCAGCCTTGACGACCCCTTTTCGGAGGAGGAAGTCTGGGAGGTGGTTCGTCGGTTGCCACGTGGGAAGGCGCCAGGGCCGGACGGATTCACGGCGGAGTTCCTCCAGGCTTGTTGGGCGACCGTGAAGGCCGATGTCATGGCTGCCTTCTTCAAGTTACACTCGCTCTGTGGGCGGGGGTTCCAGAGTCTGAACCAGGCCCTTTTAATCCTGCTTCCCAAGAGAGCGGATGCCTCTGCCCTCAGGGACTACCGCCCCATCAGTCTCATTCACATCTTTGCCAAGTTGGTGGCGAAGATGCTGGCCACCAGGTTGTCGCCGAGGCTGGGGGCTTTGGTGGAGGAGAACCAATGCGCGTTCATCAGGAAACGCTGCATTCATGACAATTTCATGCTGGTTCAGCAAACAGCGCGATATCTGCACCGGCTGGGTGGGCCGCGTGCCATGCTCAAGCTGGATATCGCCCATGCGTTCGACTCGGTGTCATGGGCTCTCCTATTCGAGGTGCTTCGTAGGATAGGTTTTGGCCCACGCTTTCGAGAGTGGCTTGCCATCCTCCTGTCTTCGAGTAGCACTAGAGTGATGCTGAACGGCGAACCGGGCCCTCCGATTTGGCACCGCAAAGGCCTGCGGCAGGGCGACCCACTCTCTCCGATGTTATTTGTGTTGGTGATCGATACCCTCAACAGGTTGTTCGTTAGGGCGAGAGAGTTCGGGTTGCTCCGCCGCCTCGCGCCCCGCGACCTGACGGCTTCTGTCTCGCTTTACGCAGACGATGTTGTGATCTTTTGTCACCCAGATGGGGAGGAGCTGTCCACTGTTCGCAGCTTGCTGGCGCTCTTTGGGCACGCTTCAGGGTTGAACACCAACTTTGCTAAGTGCTCGGTGTCCCCCATCGGTTGTTCGGACATGGAGGCCCTAGAGGCGGCATCGGTTATGGAGTGTCGGCTTGCTCCTTTCCCGATCCGATACCTTGGGATCCCGCTGGCGCTCAGGAGGCTCTCGAATGCGGCGCTTCAGCCCCTGGTGGATAGGATCGCCGATCATCTCCCGACTTGGAGGGCGTCTATGTTGACGAAGGCAGGTCGCCTTACTCTAGTTAGATCGGTCCTGGCCACCATGCCGCTGCACCAGTTGGTCGTCCTGGGGCTCTATTCGAGGACTCGGAAGCAAATCGACAAAATCTTGAGGGGTTTCCTCTGGGTGGGCAGGGCGACCGCGCTGGGCGGCCACTACCATGTCAACTGGTCTAGGGTGTGTAGACCCCTACGCTTGGGAGGCCTGGGTATTCCGGACCTTGGGCGCTCGGCGATCAGCCTCAGGGTTCGGTGGTTGTGGAGGATGCGCACTGACCCCCTCCGCCCTTGGAGGGGCCTGGACCTCCAATTCTCTCGGGTGGAGCGTCAGGTGTTCGCCGCTTCCACCAAGATGGTGGTTGGAGACGGGACATCTGCCCTTTTTTGGGAAGATCGCTGGCTCGACGGTCGCGCCATTTCGGAGTTTGCGCCTGAGCTATTGCTTATGGTCTCAGGGCGCACTAGGAAGCGACGGTCCGTCCACGAGGCCTTGACCGACCGTCGCTGGATAACGGACATTAGGGGGGCCTTGGGCCCTCTAGCCTTATGGCAATACGTCCAATTATGGCGGCTGGTGCGCAGGGTGCAGCTTACAGCCACGCCAGACGTTCTCCTTTGGCGTTGGTCTGCGGACAGCCAGTACACTTCCAAGAGCTGTTATGATGCTCTCTTTCAGGGTGCAATTGGCTCGTGCTCCTGGAAGCTAAACTGGAAGTCTTGGGCTCCTCCTCGGGTCAAGTTCTTCATCTGGTTGGCGTGCCAGGATCGTTGCTGGACTGCCGAGCGACTTGCGCGTCGGGGCCTCCAGCATGCACCCTGTTGTGTGCTCTGCGATCAGTCCAACGAGACGATGGCCCACCTCCTTACCGGCTGCTCCTTTTCGCGCACGGTGTGGCACGAGGTGCTGTCTTGGACCCGATCGACGGCTCGCCCCCCCCCGCCGCGGGGGTGGAGTTCGTGGACTGGTGGCAACAAAGTTGCCACTCCGTCCCCGCCTCGGTCCGGAAAGGCACGTCCTCCGTTATAATGCTGGTGGCTTGGTGCATCTGGAAGCATCGAAACGCGATCATCTTCGACAATGCCCAGCTCAGCTTAGCATGCCTTCTTGACACGATCAAGGCGGAAGCCAGGCAATGGGCAACGGCAGGTGCAAGGGATCTAGCGGCCTTGCTACCGGCGATGGCGATGTCTACGGAGTAGAGGCGTCGTGTTGTAATCACCGGGTGTTGCCCTTCTTAGGGCTTGTACAAACTCTTCTTTCTATCAATGCATCGAGACGCAAGGCCCTTGCGTTTTCTCGAAGAAAAAAAAACAGCAGAACAGTAAACTTTCAGTTTCAGGCATTAAAGAGTATATTTTGTAAAAGAAAAATCTATGCCAAAAGCAAGGATGAGATGAAATAACTTAATACAGAGATTTAGTGACCAGTAATTTTCCCAAATTTCACCATAGCTGTGCCATCAATTTGTTTTTAAAATCAGCATCTACTGCAGAAAGTATAGGGGAGTTAATTTGGGTATCCAGAAGTATTAGGTAATGTCTAGATTCAAAACAAAAATCGAACAGATTAAAAATATGGATAAGTTTATCCATTAAGTTTGAGCAGAAAGTATGGAAATTTTGCAGACAAATAGTGCTTGTTAAAATTGAAAAAAAGAACATCAATTATTTCCAAGTACTAAACCATAAGTGAAAGAACCCTTTGATAAATTTGACATACAAAACAGAGTTGAGAAACAAGTTTCAACTGAAAAATGAGAAGGGCTGGAAAGTACCAAGTGCAAAAAAAGGCCATCATACTTTCCAATTGTTCTTGTTCAGGAATAAGAAAGCATTAGAAAATAAAAAGGGGTTTATTATTTTCATTGGAGGACAGATATTGAATAATAAAATAATTATACGAACTTACTATTTACCTTGCTCGCATAATGCTGTGGTGCATTAAATGCGTAGCTCTAATATGAAAATGAGCATAATAACTCAAGTGCTACCACACGGCAAGCATAAATAAAATAAATAAATAAAAGAAACTCAAATGCTAAACAGCTTAACAACAGCATAAATGACAGTAAGAGATGGTAAAATCATCAATAGCAATTTCATACCAATAAAGGTTTTGTAAGCTGCTCTTCGATCATTCACCTCTCGCAAAGCTGCTGTTAACCTTACATTGGTCTTCTGCAGTAAAAATTGCTTCTGCTGAATGCCCTCCTGCACTTCCTGCAGACATAAATAGCATGGGGAAAATTGACGACAATCTTGCTTAGATAATGAAGATTAGTATACCAATGCAGTGAAAAGAGATAAATGGTTGCTCAAGAAAAAGAAAATGGGAGCAAACCTTCATTTCCTCCTCTAGTTCAGTGGTATCCACAGCAGTATGACTTCTATTGTCAGCAGAAACCTTCTTGGCGTCATCAAGTTGCAGTCTTTTATTCGCCAGATACCGCTCCTCAGGTTCTCGTTTTCTCTGAGGAACAATAGGAATAGTTACCAGATAATTCATATAAATTACACAGGAGTCAGGATTTTACCTTCAAATTTCTTATTTTATCTTCAAGGTTGCCTCGATCATTTTCTAACTTCCTTTTCTGACCCTTCTTTTCCGAGTTTATTCTTTGAATGCCTGCAGCTTCCTTCTCCATTTCAGTTATTCTTTCTCCCAGTGAACTGCACCAACGACCAGCTCTCCCTTTTCTGCTTGGAGGAAGAATGGTCTGAACAGAACCTCTAAAAAACCTGAAAGAAACAACAACGGCAACAGATATTCAAAGAATGAGCATAAAACAAACCGAGCATGCTCATTTCTTTCCCCAAAGAAGTTACCTAGCCATTTGTATGATAACTTATTTTCTGAAAGAAGTTTATGAAATACAAAATGCATCAGTAAACTGCTGTGGGAACTAAAATGCCCATAGTTATCTCAAAATGGTCGAATGACATGTATTTTGGAAAAAAAATTGAATGCTAGAATGACATGTATTCGGGAACGGAGGGAGTAATTCACATCTAAACTGCTTCTTGCTAAAAACTAAAGAAATGGATAGAATAATGAGAATTTGACCAGGCCAAAATGAGTGCCACCACCGATACTTACATTCTATACCCATCAGAAGTATACACATCCTTAAGATTTCGTATCCTATGATCAAATGCAACAGATTTTCCTACTTCATAATCTCGAACCAGGACTTGTCTTTCAGCGTTGCCCTGAAACAAAGGAACTTTTAGCAAAGTACTGCTCCAATATAAATATTTAAAATTGTAGCATCGAAGGAAAAAAGAAAAAACAGTGTAATGCGCATTAACATCTACTAGTAAAAAACTGTTCAAAAATAATTGTCCAGTTTATTTGGATTAATTGTTTCAAAAAAGTTATTACTGAGGGAACTAAGGCTGCAGTTGTTGCAATTTCCCATACTCTACCCGTGCAGTTAATGATATGGAAGATACCGAGTGTTGAAATATGCCAATTAATAGGGGTAAGGACGGTCCAATTCCATTGAGTATTACTCAAAAAATTTAGTGCCTCCTTGGTCTTCCACATAGGGTAGTTGGACAACTATTTTGAAACCTGTTAGAATTGTATTGTATTTCCTTTTGTAGTAGAAATATGCCATATATATGTGTACCCTTGTACTATATATGTTGGCCTATTGGCCTAGAGCAACACGAGTTGCCTTCATCATAACATGGTATCCGAGCACGTTTTAGGGTTAGCTTCTCCTGGTCGTTATTTCGATTGATCTCTTATTGGTCGATTGCTCGATCTTGTTGGCTCACCATCGCTTGATCCCTAGCAACCTCTCTTCCAACCCACCACCTCCACCACGTCTCTCGTCCACACCTCTGTTGCCCCTACTCTTGCACACCGCCGCAACCGCTCTTCTCCAGCCGCCACCGTTGCTTCTTCCACCGGACCCAGAACGCCACTAGTTCTTGGGTCGCCGTTGACCTCCCACTTGGCCGCTCATAGCATGCCATTTGTCACTAGCCTCCGGCCGCTTGTGACCACCACAGGCCATGATCGCCACCACCTAGGTCGCCACCTCGTCCTCCACCAGCCACCACCGCTCCTCTCTGCTAGGTTCTCGCCCTCTTCTGGATCGAACCCACCTCTACACTACTCTGCTCAACAAGGTGTCTCGAGCTGCCGCCGCCGCCGAAGGTCCCTACGGCCACCCGTCGCTGCTACTACGAGGCCATCCACTTCTCTCCCCGGCCTTCTTCTCTTGTGTTGGGCATAGAAGAGGGCTCCTCTGTTTTTGTAGGGAGGCCTTGGGTATGTTCTAGATCCGAACAAAACAACAATGTCGTCCTCCATACGTTCTTCGTCAGGCAACATCTCCATTTCTTGCTACCCAATGATCTTCGCCGGTCTCAATTATCGGGACCGGATCATGGACAAGCGCCTTCACATGTGCGGTTAGTGACTTCAGGACTTTCTTACTAGCGAGCTGTCATGTCCGCCTCACCCCGTGGTTCCCGTCACACCAAAGCCCCTACCAGGTACTGCTGACGAGAAGGATTCTCAGAAGAAGACGATTGCTAAGACCATTCACCCAGAGGCCATTGATGCTTATGATGATGCTAGGGAATCTTACAATGCCCAGTTTGATATCTACAAGACGTATCTTGATGAGGATGTCCGTGCCTCTGCTATTATCCTTGCTAGCATGGTGGTGCATCTTATAGACGATGTGGTTGCTCTTTCTTCGGCACAGTTGATGCGGGCACGTCTTCGTGATCGCTACGAGCCAACTGGTGACTCATTGTACCTTCTTGTTGTGCAACAAGAGCAGTCGTTGCAGTAAGGTGATGCTATTGTGGATGAGTTCTTTGCGGAGTTGTCCTCGATGTGGCGTTAGCTTGACTCTCTGGGACCGGAGGTTTGCCGCACTTGCCAGTGCTATTAGCGTCAACACTCTCACTTGGAGCTTGGTCACGCGTATATGACCTCTTGACACGTCTTCAAGCTGAGTTTGAGCAACTTCGTGCACAGTTGCTTGCTCAGTATCCTCGTGTGACTATTGGAGGCTCTTGTTGCGGTTCGTACTAAGGGGACTTGCCTTCATGGTGCCAATCTACTGCCGCTTCCTTCAATTTTGGGTATTCGTTCATCAGCTTCTTCACCTGGTGCGTCTCCCACCCCTCCACCTATGGCGCCTTCTTCTGGGAGCAGCAAGGGTGTTGTCCTTGGCTGAACCTACTGCAACAAGGATGGTTACATGGAGTCATACTGTTTCTAGAAGAGGAAGGATATTGCTCGTCAACACTCTTCTAAGGGCATCATAGGCTCAAGTGTTGCAGGCTCCAGTGCCCCCTGGCCCCCTTAGAGGACTTCTGTTGGTTCTGACACTACTCAAGAGATGGTCATGCCGTTTTGTCCTCTTGCCTCCCTCACACTGATAGGTTGTGTTGGTTCTGCTACTCAGTCTTCTAATGAGACCACCTTCCACTTCTTTAGGTACATCACCATGGATTCTTAACTTTGGTGCTTATTTTCATATGACTTCTGACTCCACCAGTCTTACTTCTATTAGTCTTTTATCCATACCTATAATTGTTCAAACCGCAGACGGTACAGCTCTTTCTGTTGCAGGACGAGGCGCTCTTTTGTCTTCTTTTCATGTTTTTGCTATTTCTTATGTTCCCAAACTGACAATGCAGCTTATGTCCATTGGCCAGTGAACTAGCCATGGTTGTCGTGTTATCCTCGATTCTAACTTGTTATGTTCAAGCCCACCACACAGGGACTGTTTGGAACTAGCCCTCACCGCCTGATTCTTAGCTTCTCTAGAAGTTTAACTAGCTTCGTCTACCTTCCCCTACCAATCGTTGGGATTGTTATCGACAAAGGATACTGAATCCCACCGATCCTGACCTTTGATTGGAACATGATAGTATCAACTTGTGTCAAATATTACGTGTGCTCAAATAAATGTTTTGATCTCAAAACCTGCTCACGGAACTATGGTAATAATTCAACTAAAAGTGTCATTTATGCCAAAAGAGCCACAAATCCTTCCTTTGTTAAGCCTTGCATGTAGCATTAGATTTCCCTAAAACAAGGCACGCTGGGTACATGAAATACTCATTAAGCATGTTTGTTGGACGTGTTCAGATAATTATGATGGTGATGAAGCAGACAGTGGCGATTTGCTACAATGACGATGAGGAATAGATCACGCTAGACTCTGTCGACTGCCTATGGCTAAGATGGAGACATCTACGTTTTATTATTCCTGTTGTGTTTCTGAATGGTAAGGGGCATAAATCCTAAGTACTTTATTTAGCCATATGGCCATTATTATTCAATTGATTTGTAATAAACTTCGTGATGTGTGCACTGGGATTATTTTGACTGTGTTCATCAGCTTAATCATACACTGATGAGGATATACACAAGAGAGTCTTGAAGTTACTTTCGGACTCTCACTGATGGCTATTCCTGTCTCAAGAGAGGCATATACAAGACTTTCTTGATCATGCTTCTCTCACTGATCAGCGCACTGTTGAGACTCTTGAGGATCCTAGTCATATTAGTTCACCTTCTGCCCACTAATGGTAAGCCTCTTAAGGAGCCTACTTGTTATCATCATCTTGTTGGTAGTCTTGGTCGTCCTAAATTTCACATCCAATGCATATCCTAAGTCGGTTCGTATAGTCATCTTCTTCGTGTCTTGCAGTAACTTCGTGGGACTATCACTCGCCATCTTTTCTTTCCACGCTCCAGCTCTTTTCAGCTCCAGGCCTATTATGATACGACCTAGGCTAGTGATCACTCCAATCGTCGGTCTTTGTAGAGGTAGTTGCAAGCTATGGCTCCTTCGAAAGTAGAGGTTACTTGGCTACGGTGGTCACTTCAGGTTTCTACTCCACTGACTCTCTTTCATCTGATAGTGCATATGGTATTATCATTGCTTAAGAGCTAGTGAAGTATGGGCTCACCAAGCATATCAGTGTTGATCTTCGTATATGCGGTCACAAGTGCAGGTTCAGGTTATTACTCTTCAGTATGTGCCCTCTAAACTTCAGTTAGCAGACTTCTTGACGAAGACACTAACTCAGCACAACATAGCATTTATCTCTCCCAACTCAATGTTGTTGATCCACCATGAGTCTGAGAGGGTGTTAGAGTTGTATTGTATTTCTTTTTGTACTAGAGATATACCAAATATACCTATACCCTTATAATATATATTGGCCTATTGGCCTAGAGCAATACAAGTTGTCTTCATCATAACAAAAACAAACGGAATAGTTCTGTGAAGTTTACATAATGCACTACCTGATCCACCAATACATTTAGCACAGTATGGTTTTCCGACCGAATAACTGAAAGTACTGTCGGATGCGGTGTTGTAGGAAGTAAATGATCTGGAATGTTCAATCTATAAAAGGTCATGAAATTAGAATTCATCAAAGATCAAACAAAAATATAAAATAAAATGGAAGGCATTTAATCTTACCGCGGCCGAGCAAAATCATATATGATAATCTGAAGGTTATTGTAGTTCACTTGTTTCGCACAATCTCGTAAAGTTTGCGAATCCTTATGGCACGAGACAATAAAAGCATCCAGAAGCCTCCCAAATGCACAATCAACTGCAACAGACCAGGAGTCGCTAGCAAGTTGCTGCATGACAGCAAGCATTATTAAGGTTTGGAACAAACAATGCAGCTACAACCTCACATTTTAGACAAGACAATACTATATGAAAGAACCAGCTATAGTTTCTACCATTACTTTGTATTATAACAGAACTGCAATACCCCTACTTGGACTACGACTACAAGCATAGTTAGAACAACTTAGTGCAGCCCAAACGAGTATCATCCCTGATAAGATCATGTGAAGCTTACTTTTCTATTTTTATTGGGTTAACATAAAACAACAAATCTATTTTGCATTCATGCTCTTCGAAGCAATGAGAAGAAATACGAATACAGTTATTCCAATGAACTGCCATCAACAGCACAAAATATGAAATAAATTGTTTCCTTTTCTGAAGGGATAATTGAATCACTTGTATTAAGATGCAAAAGACTGAGCAACATTGAATGCAGACTGTAGAGAACAGATTATGTGCACATAGGTGCGTGCGCACACATTTTGGTTCGTATATTTGTACATCTCGAGATAATCTCAAAAAATTCACAAATGTGCATCATGTTAGAACAGGTGTACCTGCAATCAGAAGTATGATAATATGTACAAAAAAGACAAGATTGTGTGACATAGCAAAAGATCAATACAATCTTGTCTTTTCGTACATTGCACAAAGAGTCCTATTTTTGCACAAATTTTTGTAGGTTCCCATAATCTAGCATGAAGCACATGCACGGTTTTTTTAAGATCATTTTGGGATTCACAGTTGTGACTCGTCAAATTCATGTGCGTAAGTACCTATGAGCAATTTGGCAATTTCCCAGACTGCAGTACTTTACAGAGTCAACATGAGCTCTAGGAGGACAGGGCAATGTGGTAGGATGGATGCGGACTAAGTAGCAGCCAATGCAGCTGCACCAAGGGAACACAGAATCGACCTCTAGCTGGGAATAGCAGTTGGGCTGGCACCACTTAAGCCATGGATAAACAAATAACAGACAAGAGAACTAACGGGGCATGCTACAAACATGTGAGTTGCCCACAAAACAAGGTAGACAATATAAACAGATATGCAATATGGGTTGAAGTTCATTACCAAATACAGCAGATTAGAATAAGTGCTACATGATATATCAATTGCATTAAGTACTTCACATGATACTATTAATAATCAACATATTCAGACGTTAACTCAAGATAAGATTTAAGATAATCAGCACTTTCATACCACATGAGCCCCTATCGGACCAATAGGTGGGCTTTTGAATCTTTTGTTGTTTCTCTCTATTGATTCCAAGAGGTTCAGAACTCTCTGTCCCCCGAATGCCGTTACCTAGGATGAAACATCATTTGCATATAAATTAAGATGGTAGCGAGCAGTTGTTACTGAAAAACACATCCTGAGAAACTGGGTTATAATCACAAAAAGGAGCATGTACTGCTTAGTGCTTAATGTAAGAGAGAATATACCGTATGACTTTGGCGTTGTTGAAGATCATCAATGTGAAATTTTAGTTGTTGAATCTTTTTGTCATTTTCAGCTATCTGCAGAATAAAATGTAAAGAAATATATGGTACAAGAAGACCTACATGTTTCAAGACAGACAAAAGTTGGCTAACTACACAAGAAAATATGCAAGACTTGTGAACTTCATATGGTCCAGATAACTGTAAGTGATGCTTTTCAGAAAAACACTAAAGGACCATGTCTTCAAAGGTACCAAATACTGAGCCAAAGCTCATTCTTAGCTAGAAACCATGTGAGCCTACAGATTTAAACAGTTCATCAATTAAACTTCGACCCAGGTGTATAAATCTGCAACTTTCAGTCTTTCACCCAAAATATTCAAAAAAATCCCAAGCTTTTTCAGCAGTTCCTAAAATTGACTAATATGGGAGAGAAATGCGACAAAGAAAAGGGTTAATAGTGTGTCAACTACGGTGAAGAGGAAAGAGGCAATGCACATGGACATGGTGCTTTCTTTCGTAGATCATGTACAGCCATATTTTGAGACTTTAATGATTCCAACAAGAATTGATGGGACCTGGAAGATTGACACTTAAACCTAATCATCACTGTGCATATCCACATGCGCCTAATATTTTTTTCCACATCAAATATTAGGCACCAGAAAGAAGTAAAACATATGGGATACATATTCTGTTAGAATAGCATAATCCAGAATACATATTCCCAAGTTCATACATCAATACAGAATGGAGGGATTTAACAAAAGATAATTTAATTACAGCAAACAATAGATATGGAAATACTCCATCCAGTCAAAATTCAGTGGTCCATAAGTTTTTGCACACAAACTATTTTCGGAGTTCACAAACAATATCTTGATGAATATTTGGGCCATACGAAAATGGTATAAGTATGTTTCTCTGAAAAAAAATACTTCCGTAATGTCACAATTTTCCTAGATTCTAACAATATATTACACCAGAAATTGGTGGTCAAATTTATGTTTCAGGACCTTGTCAATATCCAAATTGACTCTTATTTGTGACTGGAGGGAGTAACATTATCATTGTTATTGTGTTTCCAGATCTTAAATTTCGTCATGCAGGAAAGTGGAATTTCAGGTAGCACATTAGAGAAGCATAAAAGAGCTGGAATATAAGCCCCACTCAGAGAAAAACATCACCCAGAACTAAGAGCGACACTGAGTTAAAAATACCTCTCTTGTCATGTCACTGATAGATTTTAGAATGCCTGATAATTCTTCCGAGAATTCTTTTTCATCCTCTCTTAACCTGAATGGCACACAAGGCAGCATCAAACAACCAAGAAAATAACTTGGTTATTACTTAAAGCATAGGTAAGCAGGACAACTGGATGACCTTGAAACATTTGAATGAACAGAATCAATTTCACACTGTATTTTCCGAATGTCTTCCTCAATTTGAGATGCTTCAGCCTTCAGATTGATAAAGAAGTGATTCAGACAAAACAGCAAAAATGGAAGATTTAAGCCAAAGAAATACAGAAATCAAGAGGCATGTAATATGGCAGTAAATATCTTCTGGAACAACTGATATCCAGTTCAGTAATTACTTCATTTTTTTTATGAGATAAGCACACTAGACTTCAAAGGCCTCTGCCCAAAGCAACCTGACACCTAGGGATGATGCTTGCCACAATCAGTTATGTTCTCCGATGCACATAACTTAGAAGAAAATATTTAGTTCAGCAGTTCCATTGCCGAGAACAAGTCCCTCTAGTTTGCTTGATCAGTATATATTTATTTATTCGTATAGAAACAAATTTACAGAATTTACAGGAGAGGGGGGATGTAGAACGGGGGAGGGAAGACATAGAGGGGGATGTACAGACTACACGATAGAAGCAAGCCAATCCCAAAGAGCCTGAAGTGCCTCTTTCTGTCTTTCATTCTAAAAGAAAGCAGACCCAACTCCCTTTTAAAAAGAAATTTCCACGAATCTAGGCTAGGGTTGATATTACCAAACATTTTAGCGTTTATTTGCTTCCAAATGTGCCAACACTTGACAAGAATATAGACACTAAGTGGTCATAATTAGCTATTTGTGAACATCTAGAATTATAGAATATAATTAGAACAGTTAACATCTGTGATGCTCCATTTATGCATTCAGAACTACTAAAGAACATAACAATGAGATTTTTCTTAGGGGTCAAATCAAGTCATGCTTGCAACAGAGATAGCACGCACCATTATCAATCAAGCAAGAATAACACATTAGTCCCTCCCCAAAAGTTCTTTCAACCCAGTCTATAGTCAATAACCCTTCCAATGCCCTAATCCGCTTCAAGCCATGCCATCTGTCCTTTGACACGAAAGTTATCCCGATGTGAACCAAAGTTTACATCAGAAATGAAGTTCACATCACAAATGAAATAAAGTATCAAATTCGTCAAGAAAAGGTTATCTTCCAAAAGGGTTGAAAGAATTACGACATATACAAAGCTTTTCAACTTGGCCATTAGAAAACAAAACATACAGGTAGTTCGCCACTTCCTTTCTTCATAAACGGCCAGGATCTAAACTAAGACACTCAAGATCAAGCATGTCCTGACCCCTTAATGTCCATTTGGAAACATCTGAATGAACTGCCCTACTTGATTCAATATCCATCCACAACCAAATGTAGCTACTAGCAGTGTTCCAAAAATCAGGCTAGGCAGCAGCCTAGGCAATAGGCGACACCTCCAAATGATTCCACCAAAGGAGACAAGCTAGGCCGCGAGCCGCTTATTAGGAAGAAGGTAAGGAAAGGCAGCAACTTGGAGCTCAGTGGCACAGCGAAAAGGGATGACTAGTAGCGCTGGCAGCGAATATGAAGAGCACAGCATTGAGGAGAAATCTTGTGGACGTCAGGAGCAGCGGATCGTGTGACTAAGTGGAAAGAACAGATTGAGCTGGACCCCAACACTCAATAATAGAGGAAACCTAGAATTTCTGCACAGCCTCAGCATAACAGATTCACAGTCCACCGATTTGTGCCTCACTCAATAGTAGAGGAAACCTAGGATTTCACAGCTGCCTCAGTATCACAGATTCACAGTCTCCACCAATTTGTGCCTCTCTTTCTCAATCTCAATCCCCTGACTAGATTCCTCCTCAGCCACCGCTGGATCGCCTCTCCCAACTCCTGCTCCGGTTCCGCAGATCCAGACTCCAGATCACTCCTCTGCTGCTCCATCCTGTGCTGTGCCTTTTTAGTGCGTAGCTATGGTGGCCTGTGGTGGAGAAGCATTAGGACATCATGCAGGCCACTATCAATTGCTGTGCATTAGCTATTTTAGCTCCACCAACACATGCAGCCTGCTATCTTCTGCCTTCTGTTGGCTGGGCAGCCGCCCAGGCGGCCGCAAGTCTACTGCTTAGCATTTTTTGTACCATTGTTTACCAGAGATTGCTGGCAAACTTTTTTTTAAACGAAATGAAAGAAAAGCTCACCTGGGTAAATTGCATATGCTGCATTCGGAAATCATGAAGTTGTGCCTCCAATTGTTTCAGACGGTTGTTCATTTGTTCCAGCACACGTGTACCACGTTCATGCTCTCCCTCTAGTTCCATCTTCTGTTTCAAGACCTGTAAACAAAAGGAACAATAAAGCTTGAACAAACAATAGGGAAGGACAGCTGTAGCTTGTGTTCAGTTTTAACTGTTTCAGAAAGATTAGTCAATCCGCTTAAATTGGCAAGAGTAACAAAGCTCGAACAGAACCAGCATGAAAACAAAGAGAAAATTGCACCACACCCACTTGTATTTTCCCAATTTTACAGGTCCTCGCCACCACACCCACTTGTATTTTCCCAATTTTACAGGTCCTCGCCTGTATTCCTAATTTGGGCAATTTCCTATACGAGTAGGTAAATTTATGTGATATTTAAGTGCATGCCACAGTATCGCATGTTTTTTTCGATTAAATTGCTTGCTAGTACCAAATGATACACTTATCAAAGGTGTGGATGCTCATATTAGCACGTCTAACATTAATATGTTTACCATTCAATGCAGGTGGACAAATTCATGGTAAGTGGTAACAGTATGTTAATTTGCTCTGTTGAAAGTGTAGGCGGCAAATATCCAAAACTCAAAATGTTTGGGCTTGGCTTCTATGAGCGAAGCCTCTAGAGGAGGATGGATAGGATAGGGTAGGAGAGGGGAGATTGCTGCGGCAAGGTGAGAAGAATTACTATAATCCTTGCTTGCTTTTTCATAATTCATTATGGCCTCTATTTATAGAGGTACCCTAACAATCCAATCTAACAAACTCAGTCTACAGTAACAAGCCAAATCTTATGTCTAATGGCAAGCAACTTTAAATATAACTTCCTAATTTCAGATAAGAGATATTATCTCCTTAGACCGCCTCTAGGGCCCATGCGGGGGTCCTTGCAGCCCTGTCATTTGTATCCTTGTCCCCACATGACACAGAAGTACAGGTGGAAATTCTCGGTGAGCACCAGATGAAGAGTTTAGGTTGCGAAATGCAAAACTTAGAAGCACAGATGGCACGATGTAATCTTGGGACAGTGCAGGTCAGTGCATTGAAATGTCCTCAAAATCAAAAGCACATGAAATGAAATTGGTACTGCTTATACGGGCAAAAAATCATGCGACCATAGCTCCTTTCTGAAATACATTAATACTTCATTTGAAAATATAGGGCTTATTTTTGTCCAGCACGGGGATTAAGTTGGTCATGAAACCAAGAAAATACTAGAGGTAGGGAGCATGCTATGCATGGTGCTAATGTCTTGAGAATAAGAGAGATCAGTTAGTGTAGGTGTTTACTCATAAATGTGAAAGAGATAATGTCATTAAGCCTGACACTGGAGACGACCTCTTCGATTAGTGGTCCTCGACAATGCACGACACGCCGACGGCACAGGGGAAGGGTTTGCCTTTGCTTGTGCAGCTCACAGCTTGGTCCATGTGGAAGCACCGCAACGCTTGCATTTCTTAGAACGTGCAGCCTTCTGTTGAACATCAAGGCGGACACAAAGCTATGGGCTACGGCCGGGGCAAAAGGCTTACAGACGACCATGTGCTGGTTGAAAATCACAAATGTAACTTAGTCATGTGCATAAAAGGAGGTTGAGCCTAGTCTTAGGCCTGTGTTCAAACTTCTACTTCCAATCAATGCATCGAGACGCCAAGCTTTTGCGTTTTCTTGGAAAAAATATGAAAATGTCATTAAATTTGCATGCAAAGCTTTCAAGGCGTAGCGACGCTTAGGCGGTAAGGCGAGCCAGGGGTGGCAAGGCGTCCCTCGCCTTGCCAGAGGAGCGTAAGGCGACCGGATCTGGCGCAAGGGGGCACCGCCGCGGCGCCATTCTGCCGGATCTGGTGGCGAGGAAGGCCGGAGGGGGCGCAGGAGGCAGAGGGCGAGGTGAGGAGAAGGGAGGAAGGCAGATCCATCTCCGCAGCCTCCTCTCCCTCCCTGCCACCGCCGCCTCCGCTGCTGCTTCGACACCACCGTCTCCCGCTAGCTTTGGAGGAGCAGCAGCGGGGGAGGAGAGGAGAGGAGGGGAGGCAGAGGTGGCTGCTGGAGAGCAGCGGCGGCGGCGGTGGAGAGCAGCAGCAAGCAGCGGCAAAGGTGGGGGAGAGCAGCAGCAGCGGCAACTGAGAGGAGAGGAGATGAGAGGGAGTGGAGTGAAGGCGGCGGCTGACTACGGGAGTAGAGGATGGAGACAGAGAGCAACCTAAGTTAGCATGTTAGTGGGCTAAATGGGCCTGTTAGACTGGGCTTTTTCTTTTTTTTCTTTATTCTTCTCTGATTTTTTTCCTCCCAGCCTAGACTGCTTCTCAATTCTTCCCTTATGTTAGACTGCTGCTCACTTTTTCCACCTCACCTAATGTGTGAGTATGGCGTCGCGTCGCCTTACGCTTTAACGCTTAAAAGGTGTGAAGGGGGTGGGTCGCCTCACCTCACCTCACCTCGCCTCGCCTTACCGCCTTAAAAACTTTGTTTACATCCATGTCTTACATTTTTAAACAAGATTACCAAACTTATCATCCTTATATTTTCAAACAAAGCAAGTACTAGGCAAAAATTAAGGGTGTGTTTGGTTTGGGGGATGAGGTGGGATGGGGCCATCCCATCCCATTTTTGGGTGGATATCCCGTGTTTGGTTTGAGGGATGGGGATGGACGGGGATATCCACCCAGGGAATATTCCCCTCAGATCCTGGATGAGGCTATACGGCAAAATTTCCCGGATGAACTCGTCCGCCCCGGCCGCCCGAGCGTGCTCCGCCTCCGCGCCGGCCGCGCGAGCTCCGCCTCCGCCCCGCCCGACCCGCTGGCCGCGCGAGCTCCGCCTCCGCCCCGCCCGAGCTCCGCCCGAGGCCGCCCGAGATCCGCCGCTCCCCACCCGAGCTCGCCCCCGGCCGCCCGAGCTCCGCCGCTCCCCGCCCGAGCTCGCCCCCGGCCGCCCGAGCTCCGCCGCTCCCCGCCCGAGCTCGCCCCCGGCCGCCCGAGATCCGCCGCTCCCCGCCCGAGCTCGCCCCCGGCCGCTCGAGCTCCGCTGCTCCCCGTCCGAGCTCGCCCCCGGCCGCCCGAGCTCCGCCGCTCCCCGCCCGAGGCTCCCCTGCCGGTGTGAGAGAGAGAGAGAGAGAGGATGGAGAGAGGTGGAGGGAGACTGACGAATGGGCCCCACATGTCATCCACACATCCCAATTGAGTTCATCCAGGTTTAGCCAAACACGGGTTTGATCCATCCCATCCACGTAACCAAACAACAAAATGGATCACCCTATCCCAAAAAAAATGGATGGCCCCATCCCATCCCACCTCGCCCTCCAACCAAACGGACCCTAAGCTGACATGAATAGGAATCCCAAGTTCCCAACACTTAGATGAGTGGTAATATTTCAACGTAACTGTTGTGACACATGAAAAATGAACATATCCAATAAGCTAGAAGTTATCAATGCAGATTTAGTGATACAAGAATAATCAGCAAGGGAAGTTGCAGATGATAACAACTTATAGGCCTAACGAACATAGGACAGGAGACACGAAGATGTGACAGCCAGAGGTAAAGCTAACAGTTGTCAGTCATAATGTGCCTACATGTAACATGGCCCTAACCTTTTTTACTTCAGTGTACAATGACAACACAGCTGCCTGTCGCACTCTCCTACTGGTTAAAAAATAACTGTATTTCCTGAACACACTGGATGCTACTTCAACTACTCACATACCTCAGCAATGTTATCTTCCATATTTTTCTTCATCCTGTTTACTTCATGTGCCTTCTCTGCCAAAGATCTGACATTTTCTTCCTTCTCAATTAGTTCTTTCTTCAGTTCATCTATAATGGCCTAAAAGATAAAGAAGAACCAATTCAGTAAACAGTGCATCAACACTTAAGACCTGAGATACAAGAAAATTATTAATTTAGCACACGTATTTTCAATTATGCAGTTCCCATGGAATAGGGAAAAAATCAGCTGCTGCAATAAAATGAAATTTGAAGCATGGCGTTATCAACAAGGTAGTTGGTAGATGATGAGTTCAAACTGGGCCAGGAAAGAATAACTACATAAGGTTTAAAATGTAGTACTCAGAAGAAAAATGTTGCTAATTATCGAGACTCAGTGTGATAGCCTATTAGCCTGTATTACATAAAGCATCAAATGGTTGATCCAAATTCCGATGAGCATGGTTTTGACAGACTATTGCTGTAAATTCACTCCATTCATCAATATCTTGGCCAAAGCATCACTTCAAATTGGCCTGAGTCAAATACTAATCATGTTAAAATAAGAAATAGATGCATGCGCCTTAATCGAGCTAGCATAAACTATCAGCTTAGACAAGCAAAAAAGTTTCTGATTCCAGGAACTTTAATTTCCATACATGACCATTCAGCACACATTCAAAAGAAATCTCTTTGAATTCATTTTGGACTCTATTTAAATCATCACTTTTTAGGCACTAAAGATTACCACTGCAAACCAAAAAACAGCACTTTATGAGATACTCTGTCAAACAAATTTGGTAAAAAATATGGACCAAGAAACAATAGTTTCTTCATGGTACCGAATTGGATTGTTAGTGGAGTGGCAATGTGGCACTATTCAACAATGACAGTAAAAGTATTGGTTACTCAAAGAATAAAATGACACAATTTCCCTTTAAAAAATATCCCAACTTACTGTATTTCGGTCAATTCTTTCTTGGCATGCAGGAATTCGCTCTTTGAGTTTCTGGAGTTTCACTGTTTGTTCCTCAATTTGTTTGTCGACGTCATAAACCCATGACCAGGCCAACTTTTTCTTCAAATTATCAATATCATGTGCTATCTCTTCTATATGTTCCATATTCTTTATCTTCTCTCGTAATTCATCGAGTTCTCTCATCACTGGCTTAATTGACTTTTCCAACTCTTGAACAATAGAGTCTGCATTGTTCAGTTGATCTCTTATTGTCTCAAGCAACTCATTTACTTGTTGAAGAAGAGTAGCCTTGAAAAAGAACTGCAACAAGACACAATGTATGAAGAGTAAAAGAATTAGAGCAGTACTCAAGGCTATAGCAAGCACAGCCATAAGGCACAATTATGAGCTCAATTCAACAGTACCATTACATAGAACTTGGGCTCAAGGGCATATGAAACAGTAAGCTACCTACAGATACCTGGCCTGACATTGAATACATCGAGCACCACGTTCTCATCAGATAAAAATCTCTTAGAATCTATCAAAAATGCTAATAAGTAATGCCGAAAATGGGAAATTCATCGAGTGGCACATAAACATGCAATCAACAGTAGTAGACAAATGACTAACAGAGCCATGCTTCACAAGACAACTGAATACATCTAGAAATGACCAAAATACCATGGGGATCCCACAGACTAGGACTACACAATTCCATTCACGTCCATTAAACCACAGATGTTCCAATGCAAAAAAATAAAATTTGGGAAAGCAGACATGTGATGGTATTGCCAGAAAATTAATAAAACTGATTACCTTAAACTTGTCCTTGTCATTTCCTGAGTGCAAGAATTCTCTACTTTTGTCTTGACTCATAATTACACAAGGATTTTCAACATCGATCTGAAAAATCACATATGCATGAGGATGCAGAAAAAGAGTGCAATTCGTTATATTTGAATAAGGTACTTTAGCAGAAAGGTATAAAAACTAAAACAGTTGAGATCCACAACATGAATGAATGCTGAAGCATGGCAGGTGAGACCCTAGTAGAATCTGACTCCCAAGTATGATTAGCAAAGATGAGAGCCCACAAGTTGTGAGGAAAAATTAGTGAGGTGCTACTCTAATTGATTGTGCACTTGTGTACACAAAGGCTTGTTGACAATTCAGTAAGCTCTGTACGGCTCTGTACGTAACTACATACGAGGGCTTGCTTCACAATTCAGCAATCTCATATACATAGGGACTCGTAATAAAACAAACTGAACTGTTTACTCCAATGCAGGAGCGAAGTTTTTTTAGGGCATGCATATACATAATACATGCTGTAAATAAAGTAATAAACTAGAAAAGGATGGATATACTACAACACGCCGAACTTTATTTACCTAGGAGCCAGAAGCAACATGGCATCAAATTACGATAAAGCCAATGTCAACTTCCAAATGGGAGACAATCGTATAATACACCCGCAACTAACCATATTGGATTCACAAAACATAATATATTGTTTTACTGCAACCAATAATTATTCATTTGAAGACTAGTCGTTATCCTGCACATTGTTGTGATCTACTCCCTCTGTTTGAAAATATATGGGCAGATTGCCAGGTGGCACCTCGACATAAAGCCTTCAGCATGTCCCCTTAAGAAGATCCCCATTCGGACTTCCAATTAGCACATGCAATTCTAATTTGATGCAAATTGATAAGGGTATTATGGTCTTGTCCTATTGGTCTAGGGTTTGGATGTGTCCTTTAGTCCTTGTGCTATATATTTGTCCTATTGGGTCTGACAAGCGTTGTTCATAAAATGGAAGCGGAGTAAAACCTAAGGTTTTGTTTAGCCACCACCTCACGTCATCTTGCTACACTACCCCTGAGAGGAGCGATCTCCACTCCTGAGGGCGGCCTTGACACCCCAAATCGTCGTTCCCATGCGCGTCATCACCGTCAACCGCCAACTCGTCTTCCATTGGATCTAACGCCACTTCACTTCGGAAGCGCCATCGCCATACCCAGCCGCAGTAGCCAGGGACATAACCTCTCTGGAGGACGAGGCAGATCTGCTTGCCTTATTTGGCCTCCATACTTGATCTATGCCGCCGTTGTGCCTCGTCAACACGCTTCTCATCCATTCACCTGCCGCCACCAACGTCCTCCCTAACGTCACTCATTGTATCCCGGGCCTCCTCCAGCCGAGGCAAACTTCACAAAGGAGGGGTGACCTCTTCTAGGTCTTCTGAATCTACACCCGCTTGTAGAGAAGGGCCACAGCCGCCGCTGCTCCTATTTGCATTAGCGGCCACCACCGAGAGTTCAGCATCGGGCTCTCCTCCAGTTTAATCCAGCATCGAAGGGCCCTCTAGGCCCGAATCTGGACAGTTAGGCGCTCTCTGCTCCAGCCACAGCAGTAGCCAGACTTCTCTGCCGCAGACCTGTCACCGCTAGCCTCCACCCTTGCTCCAGACTTCCCTGCACCGAACACGCCGTCACCAGCCCCTACAATTGCTTGAGTTGTGCTTCTGCAGCCACTAGGGTTGCACTCTTCATGCCATCTTGGGTTGTTGCTTGCTCCATTGTTGGGCTGTTGGAATGGATCATGTGCCTTGTGCGTCTGTTTCTGCACCAAGCTCTATCTAGCATCCAGCCACTTCATCGAGCTATGGCTGGTCTTCAACCAGCGCTGGTGCCACCCTCCTTCCCTTGGAGTAGTTTCCGCTGTCGCCCTCCTCTTGGGAGTGCCACCATCGCCCTCCTTTTTCTAGCGTTTTGTGGAGTGATTGTGATGGGTTGTTGTGTTTTGGGCCATGTGTGGCTCTGTCTCTGCTGGAGCTAGGCTGAGCTACAGGTGCTATCTGCTATTTGGGAGCAGCTACAAGGTTGCTTTTGTTGTTTGAAGGAATCATTGTGTCACTACCATTGTTGCTTGTATCTTGAGTCTTTTCTCTTTAGCATGTTGCTTTCATCGCGTCCATCCAATCCGATGCTCTCCCGTGTTCGTCCATGCCATGAGTTCACAAAAACTTTACCCCGCTTTTCTAGTTCCAGTCCATTCCTTCAGACCGTGTGGCCTCTTTTCACCTGGTTGCCGATTGTAGAAGGCGTTAAAATGTTGCCACCCTCCTTTCTAGGAGTTTGCTGCTACCCCAAGTTTATCACTAAATTTCATGGTATATATTATACAAAGCCAAGCAAGCAAATACTCTCTTCAATAGGACAAGTAGATGAAAAAGGTGTCATCATTTTCTATACTTACTTTTCATATTTGAACAAATGTAGAAAGTAAACAGTAAAACAAACGATTGAAAGACAGAACCTAGCTAATGAAAAGTAGCATTTATAAGTGAACAAGCAACTTACATTAAAATGTTCGATTATCTCATTGAGATCATCTTTACGATGTGCCACCTTCCTCCCTGTTCCAGCACATGTGGACATTTAAAATTGGCACAGTATATGCCATGGAAAAATATTGTGTAGTAAGTAAATATAAATCAAAGAATAGCTATTCAGTTAATTATTTTGGTAAATCTACTGCAATTATCCATTTAACCATTTCAATTTACTGCCACTTACATTTCAGCAAGGATTCAGATCCAACACCAATCATATGTGCATGATGTAAGATGAACCATGCAGAAGTCTTTCGAGATAGCAGCGCTTGTAATGGGCGAGCTCAATTGCGATTGAAATGCTAGCAGTGTTTCTTTTCTTGCCTAACGAGCCGTTAACAATCTATAATGGAAATGAATGCAACATCTAAATACTTGGGACACCTAAAGCTTATTTGAGTATAATTATCAGGTGAAAAGGCAGATTTTCTGCAGTCATGTAAACATGTGAATCTTTTGCCAACATGGAAGGGCGTGGCAACTAGAATGGAATAGATGTGATAGCTTAATTTTGGAAATTGTGATAGCCACTACATAGATTATAGGTATGCAACAAACAGACAACAATGACTAATTAAATAAGACATGCAACAATCTAATCTAAAATTAAGAAATGTGACAGCTCAGGATAGAAATATGCAACTTAGAAATGAGATGTCGGATAGGTTGACAGAAAAATACAACCACCCTACAAAAGAATACAAACTAAGAAAGTGAGAACTGCCTAAAGTGCTAAATTTGACAGCTAAAAACAGAATATCAACAACTTTACACAAGAAATTGCTTATAATAGACGGACACAACCAATAGTAGGGAAGAGGATGAATCAAGGATTACTACCATGTTGATCCTTTAAAACCGTAGAACTACTTGACTCGGTAATCCTGCGTTCCAACATAATTAAGCTTCCGTATACTTCAGGCTTGAACGCGTCTTCCCCTTGGTTATTGATATCAACAACAATTGATGCATAACTGCAATTTAAATTAAAAAAAATAAACTAGATTACAATCTATTGCAAAAAGGATAGAACAATTGGAGGACAAATACAAAACCATCAACCGCACACTGTAAAGTAAAACAATATGCATGATAGATGCAGAAATCCACTCTACAATCATCCATAGCTATTGAAACCGGGCCAGTCATTCACCCAGCCAACCTTCTGATTTACTGTTCAGTGGTTCAACCGGCAGTTGACCATTTGGATGGTTTAACAGAACTTTATTCCCTAGCAGAACATGTATCAAGGTTTAGAGAAGTAGGTCAGCATGGTGGGTTTTAGCTTCCTGACCTGAGTCCGAATAAGCATATTTTTCAGTCATTCATACTTTCTGTCTGTCTGTGTAGTCCGACCAAGGGCAGTTCTGTGGTGAACCAGCCAGTTAAACCACTATTTCACCAGTTTGCAAAGGTCTGACTGCAGAGACGGTCCACACATGTCAACCAGACAAGGCCAGGCTCCAGTTCATGTGTTTTGGGTAAACCGCTGGTCCGCTTAATAACTAGGCTATCTATTGAATTTTGTCAGCACAATCTTCAAGCTAAACTAAATTATTGTGCTCACTCGATCATAGTAAGGTCAATTTGGTTACAATATGCTGCTAGATAGAACTGCATAAAGCTATTAACAATTTGATGGTGCAAAAGTTGGTACCCTGCTAAGAAAATACATAAAGAAAATAAAACCAGACCAGGCTTTAGGTTTTTGGACAAGTCATGTGATCTCTGTTCTGTTTTCTGAATCATACAGCTTCAACGTGGTCTAAAATAACCACAGCAAATTTGCAGGTAATGCAGATTCGAAGAATGTTGGTGTCACGTGCAATGGCAAGGTTGCAGACAGGGCTCGGACGGGTAATATGCCGTGTGGTACTGCAGCGCATACTGTTTATATCATCATATGTCACCAGCAGCAGTGAGTAAGGCACGAGGTGTCATGACCATATCTAGAGCAGGCTTACTAGCTAAGTTTTTTGTTTCCAAAAGATCAGATTGATTGTCAAGTTGTCAGGAACATAGGATTAGTTTCCAAGTTGTTAGGCGTGTTCCCAATATATGGAGGAGAATCGTATCAAGTTTTCCCATCCAAGTTTTCTTCTCCCTGCTCTATTGAGATCCATCCCATGTTGCCCTATTCCCAAGTTGTCTTCTATCAACGATCTAAGGATCATTACATTCGGATTCACGGCAACAAAACACAGCCAATCACAAATCATAGAGTAGTACAGGAACACTTCATATGATGTCATGCCTGTGAGACGAGACTATGACAAGTGGGATCAGGGAGTATTGTAGTATACATGTGGTTCACGGACCACAGGTCCCAGTGGTCAGTGTTTGTGCCAGGCTATAAAACCTGGAGTCTTGTACCGAATCTCTGAGTTCTCACTCCACTGTTCTTTTTCTCCCAAACCCCTCTCTGTTCTCTGATTCTCCTTATCCCAGTCTCAAAGTAGCTGTTCTTCCTCGCCATTGTTTTGCCCTCATCACGGGACATAACCACTGAGCAGACCTGGTTTCCCCCAAAATACAGTTAAACCTGTTAAATCAGCTAAATCTCTGGGCAGATCTCTTTGAAAGTTGAAGGCCTCCACTACAACCTCAAGACTCAGACTCCAGAGTTTTCAAGCTGTCTTCATTTTGTCCTTTCAAACAGAAAATTATAGCATACTCCTTCAGTTTGAGGTGGGTGTTAAGGATATATCATTTGAGTCCATCTTTTGTAACCAAAAGCAACACTTGAGGGTTTTCAAGTTATCTTAGGGCCTCTTTGGATTGCAGGAATTAGAAAATTGTTGGATAGAAAAAACACAGGAATGAGATGCCATGTACCATAGATTCGTACAGGATCTCAAAACACAGGAATTTTAGAAGTGATGCCTTTGGATGGTTCACAGTACAATAACACAGGAATTTTGGAGGAATGAAGAGAGAGTGAAGAGAGATAGAGAGAGAATGCATTGGACTTCTCAAAGGAAAAACAAAACGAGGTTTGAGCTCATGTTGGTTTTCCTATGGAATTGAGGGCATAGGAATGCATTCAGTAGAAATTTAGGGACTCCAATCCTATAATCCAAAGGGCTCTTGTTGGAAAATTTTCCTAAGGATTAGAATCCTCCAAAATTCCTATAAAAATCCTACAGTCCAAGAGGCCCTTAGTTTTGTCCTTTCAAACTGAAGACTATAGCATACTCCTTGAGTTTGAGGTGGGTGTTAAGGATATATCATTTGAGTCCATCTTTTTGTAACAAAAGCAACATCAACAATTATCAAGCAAGCAAGGTTATGCGGAGTAAGTGCAATCACAGATCATGAATTTAGGACAATGGAAACTTTCAAAGTAGGCAGAATTTAGGACAACCGAAGCTCATTGGACTCCATGAAGGCCGCAGTCAATGATCATGCATGTAATGGTATGGGTGATGTGCATGCAGTGATGTGAGTACCGCAGTCAATGATGGTGCACGCAAGGCACACACAAAGCGATAGGTCCATAAATTGCCTTAAGCGCAAGGTGCAAACAAGAGCACGCCTGAGTCTAGATGACAACTAGAAGTATTAGGTCATCTTCTATATTAAAATATGCTATATTAACACTTCATACATATTTACACCAGTCAATCTACATTGTTACAGCTATAGAAGATCAAAATCTCTACTTTTAAAAGCTGTTATAAAAATAGATGATATTTGAATTAGTTTAAATTACTAAATACAGTATAATGACACCCTTAAACAACTCATTACTGCTATAGAAGATTAAGACAATGTGCATCACCCATGAGATAACAACGCAAAATCTGCAGGTCCACATATTATATAAAAGTACATTTCCCAAAGTGCTCTTCCCTAAAATCGTCCATATGGCCATTCCTGTAATTTTTCCTGTGTTTTCAAGTCCTTTGTTTTGCATATGCATTCCTACCATATTCCTATGTTTTTCCTAGTCCTGTGCTTTTTCATTCCTGTGTTACAAAGGCCCTTACAGTCCAGAGACCACATGACTCTTACCTCCTCTCCGCCTCCCCTATACACTTTTTGTGCCTTTGACAGCAACATACTGTACTGCACACTTACACTCGAGAACACATTTCATCAACTAGTTTTATCTAAATATAAATGACAAGATTGTACCATCTAGTATGTCATGTACCATTTTTTTTAGAACATTGATAGGTCTGATAAAATCTACATCCTCCAACCATCTTCTAAAAAAAATGTAGCTTGAGGCCAACGAATATTGCAATACCGAAATAATCACATATAAGGAATAACAGTAGATGTCTCAAAACAAAAGTTTAAGTAGAGCGTTTTGGAGGGCTGCTTTGAATAAAAGATCGACTTCCCCCCATACCTTGATAATGGACCAGCAAGGAGAAGAATAGAGACATCCTATAAATCCATACATCAACATGTTCAAGCAAAATACAGGTACAATATTAGACTCGCCAAAGGGATTGTATCACCTTTAATATTCCTAAATAGTGTGCAAAAGAGAAACCTCTCCGAAAAATTCATCTACAGAAACGCGGCTATTCTCAACCAAAAATACAATTTTTCGGACGATGACCCAAAATTTAACTAGTGCTTTATAAAGTAAATAAAAAGAAAGGTGGAAGTGGGTAGGGAAAGCGGAGGCAACCTGCAGCCAGTCTTGATGAAGTCTTTGAGGGTGGCGGCGCGTTGCGTGTTCTTGGCGCGGCAGCCGAAGGCGATGCACAGCGCTGTCAGGATGGCGCTCTTCCCGCCTGACCCGGCACGGAGAGGAAAATTGCATCAGTGGGTAGAGAGGGGTAGAGAGAGGGGGGGAGAGAGCTAGGGTTTTGAGTGGAGGTAGTACTGCCGTTCTGGCCGGTGATGAAGTTGACGTGTCCGCCGAGGTCGATGTGGAGGCTGGAGTGGCACATGAAGTTCTCCAGCCGGATGCGGGAGATCGTCCCCGCCATGGCCGCTCCCTCCCTCCTAGCCGGCGGTCCGACTTCGGAAGATGAGATTTGGGGATTCCTAGGGGTTTTGTTTTTCGTGGGCAGTTTCGGTGGGAATGAGCCCGCCAAAACCGAGTGCGCGGGGTGCCAGACGCTTTCCTCAGATCTCACGGTGTTTAGCTCACGCGTAAGGTGGCAATCGGGCGTGACGGGTCCGGGTACGGGGCTCCTATGCTGCTGCAGGACAAGCTGTAGAAGGTATTGCGAGACAGCTAGAAGCAAAAGATAAAATACGAGGTACTTTATTATTTATAGTTAGAAGCTTTAATAATTTATAGACTAGTTATGGCACTAACGTTTTTATTTACGAACCCTACTACTTATGATATGTGAAAAATATCGTCCATGTTCATCGTTCGTGGGTACCTGGTACTTGTGGGCATGTCCGTCTGTCTACCACTGTTGTCTATGGGCACTATTACGTGTGGTTGTACCTGTCTACCCGACATCATGTATACAGTTAACACTTAACAGAATTATATAACAGTTTAAACAGTAACTTTTCAACAATAAAATAATAGTAATTTCTACTCACAATTAACCACGTTTGAGAATAGCTTCTAATACTAATCAAGGGTATAAAGATAGCTCAAATGTTCACTAAAATAAATATCATAATCTCCAAATAGTGGCACCAATATAGTTTAAACTTCAATGAGACAAAACTGAGTACGATCTTCACTCTCCACAGAGCTCAAATAGACAAAAACAAGTAGTTCGAACACACAAGGTTTATTTTATTTAGAATCATAAATCAAGGTTGAGCCACACTCTTTGTCTCGTAGTTCCTCTTCAAGATCATCAAGGCATGTCCATGAGCCTTCAACTCCACCTATAAATCAAGCATGCGTACATAAGCAAATGTAAATCAAACTGAATCTACAATCAAAATTCACAATTGCATACATAATCTATACCTTTAATGTCATTTTGAAGCCAATTTTGTAAACACATCAAAGCTTCTAATATCATTGGGGTGAGACGACTATGATGTTCACTTAACACTCTTCCACTAGTGCTAGAAGCCGATTCGAAGCTACTGTTGTTATTGGAATAGCCAACATATCTTGGGCTATCAACCGCAATATAGGATAGCGAGTGCCAGCCACTTTCCACCAACCCAATATATCAAAGTCATCATTGCAGCAAGGAAGAGTTTTTTCTTCCAAAATAGCGATCTAACTAATTCTTGGTCTTCACAATAGATGTAATTCTCTTACTAGCAGCAAGTGTATTAAGTTTTGATAAAACATCATTAGCACCACTTGTAGCAATTGGAGCGCTAGATGATGTGACCATACCCTCTAGTTCATTGTGCACTTGGTACTCATTCATCAATTGAGTTAGGAATTTGTGACTCTCAGCAAGATGAACTTCAGATTTTTCTTCACCAAAAAGGGAAAAATAGCATGCATGCAACATTGCAATTTTCTCTTGGATCAAGAATAATAGCAATGGCCATCAAACTATGAATATCTAACCAATCCTTGTCAAAAAAATTATCATCTGAGCAGACATAGCCTCAGTTATTCTATCCCCACTTCCAAGCCATTTATTCATACGCATCTTGATCTCACATATTTTTGGGAAGAATATGTTAGTCGTTACATATTTGGTTCCCAAAAACATTTCAGTGAGCTGGTAGAACAATTTTAATTTATCACAAATATTTGAAGCAAAGTCACAATCATTAGTAGTTGGTTTACAATCGTATGACCTATTAAGCTGACCCAAACGATGGAAGACTTTCCTATAAGAAATAGCAATACTAAGCATGATGTAAGTTTAATTCCATTATCAGGACACACATTTTTGGCCACTTCAACCTTAACAAACTGAGATGCTTTCTCAGAATTTTCATATCTTTTTGGTGTAGCTACCCAATAAATCGCACTATCACGAATTCTATTAATGGCAGGGGCTATAATTTATAAGCCATCTCTAACAATTAAGTTTAGAATATGTGCACAATAGCGCATACGTAGCATCTTCCCTCCTAATAAAGATTAGCTGGACCAATCTTTGCTTCTATAAGTTCAATCATTGCATCATTTGTAGAATAATTATCAAGAGTCAAATAGATAGCTTACAGTCAAGGTTCTAACTCTGCGGGCTTTTATAGAGCGCTTCACAAAGATTTTCTGCATTATGTGGACATGGTACATATATGAACCTGCATAAAGAAACATGATATAAGTATTTTTGGTAAAATTTGAACATTTAAACAATTATCAGCACAACATAAAGTGATAACCACCTCAAAATGCAGCTTTAAGCTTCCAATTTTCATCAAAAAAATGTCCTGTCACTACCGTATAGCCTCTCATTTGGTTATCAGTTGTCCACGAATCAGTTATAACAACAACAAGACAACTACTTTTGTCAAAGTAATTAAGAGCTTTCTTTCTCTCTAACTCATAATGATCCAAGATATCCTTTCTAATCGTATTTCTAGTTACCAATTTGAACAAGGGTTGCAATGCACTAACAAATTTACGAAAGCCATAGCGATCAACAATAGACAGTGGGTACTCATATAGAATAATCATGGAATAAAGAGCCTGTCTAGCAACTTCTTGATGAAAAATATAGTTCTCTACCTAGACTTGCCCATTACTAGAAGATCCCAACCTCAAACTAGATTGCACTTTCTCTCTAGGCTTCCTCCGATATGGACAGCTCTTCAAATGCTCATGAAGATGTTTAGTGCCATTCTTGGTTTCTGCTGAAAGTCCCTTGTTGCGGTGCATACACTTTACCTGCCAAGAACCTTTGACATACTAAAATATTCGACATCTACAATTTTTTGTGGACAAAAAAAATATAGTTTAGTAATGATACAGTATAGAACAAACACACCATTTCCTAAACATAGCAATTCCAAATGACCTTCTGGAATGGACAACACAAACAAACCAATATTTATCTAAACAAGCAATTGTTCTAGAAAGGACATCGAATAAGCAACTGACTCATAGATTGATGCACAAAGAAACTTCATCTAAGTATGTATGGTGTACCCGGTTTTAAGGCTGGATAA
Source organism: Stipa capillata (assembly GCA_019208055.1). Taxonomy (NCBI): domain Eukaryota; kingdom Viridiplantae; phylum Streptophyta; class Magnoliopsida; order Poales; family Poaceae; genus Stipa; species Stipa capillata. The sequence goes on from JAGXJF010001459.1 coordinate 194,282, forward strand.
TCACTTGTGTTCCCGGTACTGATCCCATAATCAGTGACCAGTACCCACAAGTTAACTGTATACCATTGTCATACACGCACATATCTGAATACGATATGTAAATAGACCGTCAAGATCGATAGTCTTATACCTGTAGCCAATGGCTAGAAACTTGTAGTGGAAATCAAGCGGTGATGTGGCCCATCAATATGCCATACCCGACAAGCAACTGACTGGAGTTACGCTTTAGCTTTCGCGAACACAATCGTATCCGCGGAGTTGACATCTCTTTCATCTGGCCAAATAAATAAGCCAAGTGAGTACATGGAATATACTCGCAAGCATCCCGCGGGAAGAGTATAATGGGTGTATTTCATGCAAGGTTTGTTCAATAAAAAGGCTCTACCCTAAGTTGAAGGTTGAATGGAAAGTAAGTTTTCATTTGAAATACGATGGTAATAGATTCAAAAGTATTTCTAAAAGCAAGCCTGTCGGCGTTACGGGGCCCAGGGTCCCCTAAACCGCTGGCAAAGGCCCAACTTGACACCATGTCACCAAGGACGCGGGAGTTAAGAGGAGGTGCTCGGGGGCTCACCTCGAGCACTGTTCCACTCGGCTAAATCGAGGAGTGCCCCGAGTCGTCCCTTAAGGGCGCTTCCCGAGGGGCCCAAGGCGACTTGACCCCTACCCGGGACAAAGCAAGCAGAAGTGCTCGGGGTGAGACCCCGAGCACCTAAGCAGAAGTGCTCGGGGGCTCACCCCGAGCATCCGAGACGACCTGGCCCCTGTTCGGGGTGCCGAGTGCCTCCCCCGGATGATGGAGCGGCCTAGTGGATGTGCTCAGGGGCCTCCCATTCCGGGAGCCCCGAGCACCCCTTGTGGGCCCCTCCTCTGTCCATGTGGCCCGACAGGTACATTTAATGCATATGTCGGGTGCATTAAATACCCGTCTCCTCAAGTCCTTGCGGACTAGAGGTGGTGTCCTGACCGGTTCCCATCCCCCCAAGTGATAAGCCCTGTCAGCTATCAGTCTTGGAGGGGATGGAGAGGTCTGACACCCTTTTTGACTTTAAAGGCGCGCCTCCGCGCGCCCATGACGCATGCCCTCTGCACCTGGTCCGTGGGGCCCGGGTAGCTGCAGCATAGCCCATGTCAGGAGACGTCAAGTCTTCACCTCCTAACGTGCTCTCATAATGATAATCCGGTTTCCAACCAAGGCGTGACCGGCACTGTCCCACTACAGTGCATCTCAACCACGGGCGAGGCTTGCCCACGCCCCATTCGTCAGCAACAAGTACCATTGTAAGATATTTACCTTTCGGCCACTGTGGTGACCTCCGGATATATAAGGGGAGGACCGCGGCCATGCAAAGGGAGATCTTTTCTGAGACAACACAACCTTAGACGTCCAAACCCTAGAGAAAAAAGAACAGGAGCATCCGTGCTGCTAGTTCATTGTAATCACTTCGCATATTCTCAAATACACTTAAAGCAGGACGTAGGGTTTTACACCTAGAAGGTGGCCTGAACCTGGGTAAATCATCGTGCAATTTCTAGTTTCTAATCCTGCCGAGCTCTAGCTCCGGTGCAGCTTCGTGGATATGCGCCTCCCCGGCTGAATCTCAAAGGGGTCCATCCGGACCACCGATACTGGCGTTTGTACGTCGACAAAGCCCATCTCTGACAGTCAGTATCTAGTGCCAGAAATTACATTATGACAATCGTCAACTAGAGGTTGATAACTTGTGTATCGCCTCAGGCAAATCCTTAAAAGCCTACCCGTGCTACTGCCTCGTAGCACGGGCTAGGTTACACTTCTGCAGTTCCTCACTACCAGTCTATAGCCTAAACTGCACACTATGGACACATCATGCCCACGTCATTAATCCCATTCCCCAGATTTTGAAACCAAATTAGTCTAGCCAGTGTGTGGCCTTTCCAAGCTGTGTCCATAACCGAGAACGCGGCTATTCGAATAGATTTTTAACACTGTAGAGGTTGTACCGCCTTACCCACAAGATGTAAGTCCCCCTTGTTGCCAGGTATCAGTGGGCACACTTCGCAAGGTGTATTGGCAGGGCTATTGCAATGAGACCTTTCACCCATTTTCATACCAGAGCTGGACCCGCTAGATAAGATCTACCCAGTCTTCGCTTGTGCTCGGTGACTCCCGACCCACAACCCGAAGTGGACTTACCTTTATGTCAAATGACTCCCTACGTAGTTGCGCAGAGGTCCTCTAGGGATGCCAATCTACCTAACACTTACTTCCTACTGCCCATAGGTCCAGACACTAGCACTCGACGGGGTAATTAGCCAAGTCCTTCCCACAAAGGCCATGTGGATGTACGGGGTGAACTTGGTCGAGAGGCACTTAGGCTCGGTCCTTAACTAATTTTTGCAAGACTGTATATCATCACCCCATAGTCATGTCTCTACATGTTACAATCATTCCTCCGATCTCCCCTTATGGTTCTCACCCGAATCAAAATCATCCTCCATTTCATTTTAGGGTTTTGGCAAACATTCGCCTCGGAAGGTACACGCCTTCCCGAGGGTTTTATTTCCATATCCAAAAGGTGGTTCACGTGGATCGGACATAACTGGTTTTTCTCTATAGTAGGGCTAAGCATGGCTATCGCCTATATCCCTAATATTCTGCTGGTCATACGATGACCGGCTAAGTTTTACTAGGGTTACAAGGATCATGTCATCGGACCTATGTCAAATGCAACTATAAGATATATCTAGGTCTAGCACAAAGTATTGTTGATTCACACATAGCATGCATATTTGCAAATTAAATAATTAAGTTTAGACATATATGGGATTCGACATGATCAAGGTGGGAATGCTTGCCTGGCAATATTGATCGGTTTTTTTGAGCTTGATTTTGATACGACAGACGCCCGGGATCCTTTGCGCAAGGCCTCGTAACGTCAGAACTACACGTCGGAAAAATAACGAATAAACAACGTGCGAGGAAGATTCAAATAAGAACCAACATACACCCATGAACTTTATAATATGCGCTCTGGTCCTTGTTGTTTATTAGGGTTTGCAAAAAGGCAAGAGGGACTTAGCGTCGCATGAAATAGAGATTTTTTCGTAGAACCGAAAACCCTGTCTCATTTGGTTAATTGACTTAGCACCTTTGATCTTCTGGGTTTTCATGGTTTTAGTTGGGTCTCGAGGGTGGTTGCACAGTTCAGTAGCTGCCATAAAATTCGATGAAAAGCTCGGTGACGCAAATCTCGGAGTAGTACAGCAAAAAACCTTTAGTTAGAGGATATGGGGATTCTAGGGTTCCATACCTTTTATGACTTTGGATATTAATACTCTATTGGAGTCAAATGATTAGGTTTGATCTCATAAATTTTAGGAGAATGAATCAACTGACTCGGAACTATATTAAATGGGATATGCATATAATACTTGATTTGAACAATACTTAGATTTGAATTTCAAACTATTTCAAAATTTATGAAAGCAGTACCGCTAGATGATATTTGAATGTAGATGCATTTAGGAGAAAGAACCAACTCAATTGGACTTGTATTGGAAGGGGTGTGAGCTTTTGAAGAAGTGTCGGGAGGGAAATAAATAGGGGGAAATTCTACCCGAAGGGGGGGTGATGTCGAAAGCGTATTGAGGGATTACGCTTTTAGCCGCTGGAAAGGTTTTAGACCAAGGAACAGAAAGAACTACGCCTCCCGAGAGGCAAAACACATTTCCAGAGAGCACCAGGGGCAAATGCGTTTTCCCAAAATGGAAAACGTACTAGACGGATTACACGTTTTCTTACCGGATTGGTGGGCCCGTCCTAGCAACGGCTGTGCGGTTTGGGTTGCTCCCGACCACTTAAATGCTCAGCACACACAGCGTTTGAACCACTCGGGGGAAAGAGAAGGTGGCCAAACAAAAAAGGGGCGGCGGATGGTTGGATCCGACCGGCGGAGTTAACGGTGGGGAGATGCCGGGGCGGCCGAGTAGCCGATGGCGAGCAGGGGTGGCTTCGGGACTAGGTGGCCACCGACGGCATCCCTAGCATTGGCGACGGCGTGGGCGGGTGGCCACAGGAGTAGACCGGAGCGGTGGTCAGAGGCGAGTGGCTGCTGCAATGCACGGAGAGACAGCGACGAGACGGCTCAGGCGCGGCGCGCTTTGGCAAAGGAGTATGTGGCGGGTCTGCAGGCTCTCTGCTAGCAGGAGAGGAGAGGAGCCCTACGGCGGCTGCCATGGAAAACATCCAGTGGGATGGAGAGCCACCGCGTCGACTGGTGCAGTGGTGAAGTGGAGGCCTGAGATGGGCTGGCCCGGTCGCGCCGGCAACACGGGGCGGCGGAGGCGTGCCAGCGGTGAGCAGCGTCCTGTGCTGGGGCCAATGATGCCATGCGGGAATGCTGTGGCAGGTTTGCGGCCACGCCGAGGAGAAGAGGTGAAGGCCTGCGGCGGGGGTCAACGGTGGTGGCGGTTAGCTCCAATCGGGGGTAGGCGGCGACACCCCGGTTGGTGGCAAGGCCTAAGACGAGCGGCGGGGCTTAAACGTGTGGTGGAGAAATGTGGGCATCAAGCTGCTCGAGATGTGCCAGTGCTGCAAGAGAAACAAGCAGGAAACAAGGAGGTGAGGGAGTGGGAAGAGAGGAGGAAGTTGGGGGACTGCTCGAGCAAGTCGGGTAGCTCAGGTGGACGCCACTGGTGGAGCTCGGGGCTTGGGAAGAGAATGGGGAGTAGGCGTGCTGGTGAGAATGAAGAACCGAGAAGAGAACTCTGGTGGGCTTAGGATGCGGCGGCAATGGGGAGAGTCCAGAGGAGAAGGGGCTTGGCTTGAGGAGACTAGTGGAGAGGAGCAACTCAGCTTGGGGTGCTTGGGCTCAGCTCCGTGCTGTTCGGAAGGAAGAAGGCAGGGGAGAGGGAGTTGGAGTGATGGTGGAGTAGCTCAGATAATGATTTGAGCAGCTTGAAGAGAGATGGAGGGAGGTGAGCAGCTTGGCTGCTTGGAGAAATTGAAGAGCAGAGAGGAGGAGCTAATAGGAAAAAAACAAGGATGCTCAGCTGGTTGGGAAGAAGAGAATGGCAGCACGGGAAGAAGAGAAGGCAGGGAAGCTCAGGTTGGTCTTTTAAACTGAAGTGAGGAAGAATCAAAGAAGGGGGCTGGGTAGCTAGCCACTGTTGTAGATGTTCAGAGAAAGGTTGGCACTGATGCTGAGCAGGTTGATGAGCTAGTTGAGTAGTAATGCTATCAGCAACAGAGAGAAGAGAAATGGAGGGTAGGAGGAAGGAGAATGGGTATTGGTGCTGTGTTGTAGCAGCACAGGTGGGTAGTAGAAATTAGGCACCGATATCAATTAAGGAGATGGCGTGTCACAGCCAAGCAGAAGAGTACAAGAAAAGTCGGGCACTGATGGTGCGTTGGCAAGGAAGGAAAATAGCGCGGTGCTTGGTAGAACAGTGAGCTCATACTGCTAGAGTTTAGTTCCTCTCATGCTTGGTGTCGTGTATGCAGGTGATGGGATGTGACGCATGATGGCTTCAGGAGAACTATGATTTATTTTCTATGCACACGCACCTACATTGGTAGATTGCATAGGTGCATATATATATATTTTTCCAATTAGGTTGAGGAATGATCACGTATGTAATATGGAGTGAATTAATGTTGTACATAGGCTCATGAATATATATATATATATACTAGTAATCGTGCACGTGCAACACACGTCTTGACTAACATAATTTAAACGTTAAAAATATATTCTAACATTTACAAATATAGTTTTCTATTTATACATGCATTCTACTGAAAATGATGTTTCAGTGGCTACAAGAACTTACGAATGAAGATGGTACAAAAAAAAGTAGATACCATTATTCCTATGAAATAGTAAAGAATAATGAATATGTATTGTCAAAAAAATAACATCGAACATAACCAATGACACAATACAAATGCTTCTCGCTCAATCTATTTTTCGGATCGTGGATTGTCCTGGACTGCAGTGGCGAGGAGGACACGCTGTCAATGTTGAGATTGGCGAGCAGCGCGTCAATCTCATCGACGTGGCGCAGCTTCTGCTAGCGCGTGAGCTGCTTCAGCTAGCGGTGGTGGTGTGACCATGCAAGGAGGAGGAGATTGCTGGCGGCGGTGGTGTCACGCCCTCTGCGACCCGGCTGCGTGTGCAAGGTGGAGGCCCGCGCGGGGGAGGCCAGTGTGGAGGAGGACGCGGTAGAGATCGTCGGGTGGTAGGGGGAATGCGGTGCGATCCTCGATGGTGTTGCGGCGTCGAAAGGTCACGGCAGGGTGGCGCTTGGCGGTGGCAGGTACCGACAGCAGGAGGAAATGGGGCGGCAGTGGTGCAGAAAGGGGGCGGCAGCGGGAGGAGATGATCCCGCCCCTGTGTTCTGGCGCCACGCATCCTGCACGCCTTTGCCGCTGTCGGGGCTCATTGGCTTCTTTTCGGCAACCGTGTCACTCGTAGAGTGAAAGAGACGATGATGCACGAGCGATGCGCTGGGAGGGTGGCAAGAGAAGCGTGGGGATCAAAGGAGGGTGGCGCGGCCTGGATCAGTGTAGGGCAGGATTATTGTTTCGTCGGATGGTATAGCCAGACCATCAATTGTATTGCGTCGAAGGAGATAACGGCAGTGGCGCACGGGCACGGCCAAAGCGTGGCGTGGGCAGCGGCGGCCACGCGTGGTGCATTTGGGAGAGAGGGTGCTAGAGGGTATAGCATTGTCAATGGTGGGTAATTGCTATCAACTTTAAGTAAGGACAATGGTGGGTAATTACTTTCAACTTTAAGTGAATGGCATCGTGGGTAATTTTTAGGTGGCAGACCATCAAAATAATATTAGCCATTGGATGATCATGATCGAACGGTGTAGATTGAGCCGGAGATAAGAGGGGAAAACTCTCCCTTTTATAAGGCAGTATAGATGCAAATTGGTTGACTCCAGCTACTACAAGAGGAGGTTTGTTTCAAATGGCATGCCATTAAAACCACTAAGATGCGGAGGGAAACTAATCTAAATATAAATTTAAAATGGCCACGTGCTATTTTGAAAGGTTCTGCATAGCCCAGATTAGGTGAAAACTCGTATCTCAATATTAAAGAAATATGTTTCCCAACGTTTTGATTTGGAAAATAAATCCAGGATTAAATAGACCCGACAAGAATAAAGGTGCTGAGCATTCGGGATCCTCAGAAAACAAGGGTAAAGTGAGGGCCGAATGCAAGTGTCCGAGCTCATGGAACTTTCCAAAATCATGAGAGGGGTATATACTTTAGAAAAGAGAAAGATGGTCGGTGCCTACGGGGATATATATATACATATATATCCATGTATGCATACATGGAGGTGTCCGGATGATAGACAGGCATATACACATACATATATAGGTATGTGCATGTGGAATATTTCAGGTGCGTGTGTATGGACATGCAAGAAGTTCGGCAGGGAAAAGATAGGCAAGAATTGCCTTACGTCGAGGGACGCAAGGTTGAATTAGTAAAAAGATCAAGGTGGTTTGAACACAGTTACTGAGCGGAGAAAGATATCACCTAGTGGTTATACCAGACGATACCTTACTAGAGAGACAGCAAGGTTTTAATTAGTTTTATTTAAGAGAATATTATTATTAGCACAAAAAGTGTTTGTTAGCCCTAACTTTCGAGATTTAGAAAATTGGGGTGTGACAGTATGCAACAGTAGCAAAGTAGATTGATGACACAAATGATCCCGTTGGCTGAGGATGAGCTCAACTCTTGGCCTGTAGTAGCTGCAGCGTTACAGGAGCTGGAGGGCAAGAGGCGGCTGTGGCGCTACGAGAGTGGGACTGCGGGATGGCGTCTAGCAGCGTGGCACTGAAGGAGGGGGAGGACGAGCAGTGATTGCGTGCTGCGGGAGCAGGAGACGAGAGGCGGCAGCTGTGGGAGGGGGGTCAGGCGGCAGCGGTGCTATGGGAGTGGGAGGGCCGAGGGCATGGGGCAGCACGGCGGCTGCGGCCTGAGTCGGTTAGGAAATTAGGGTTGTTTGCTGAGGAAAATTGGGCTTTGGGCTTGTCGGCCTGAGCTTTGGCCCATGTCTTGACTAGTAAATGGGCGAAGCAGGCACGGGGGGAGCTCGCCCATCACCCATACCCATCTACCCGTCGGGTATGAGTTTACGCCCATGAACACACCCACAGGCACCAAAATTCTACCCGCCCTCTATTAGGGTATTTACCCACGGGTAAATGGAAAAATGGGCGAGACTACCAACTTGACCCAGAAATATTTCCATAGATTTCTATGGTTTAAAATTTTGTTGCATATATTTTAACAAAATATTCTATCACATAGCAGAAATATTTCCATAGATGTTCTAGATTAGACGTCCAATCCCTAGTCTTGCCCAACTACTAATTATGCCTCCTATCTCACGTTAGATGCATCTTTTACCTCTTTCTCGTCTAGTTCCCACAAACTACACCACATTGCCGTTAACCACCATCCAAGAAGAAACCAACATTGTAACAAATTGGGAGCATCTATCCCCCTGGCATCGGTGACTCCCGATCTCCCCCGAGGCTATGATTGACGTGCCTCCCCATCCCTTCCCCGATGGCTATTCCCGATCTCCTCCATCCCTACCCCTGAAGGTATCCACACCTCCTCCAACCTATGACAAGTCAGCAACTCCTCCACTCGTGGCAAGGTGTTCATACCTCCTACGCGCCCAGTAGGCCTCCTTCCTGCTCTCACTGTCACGCTGCCCACCCGCTCTCCTACAAGGTTGCTTCATCTGGAGCCGCATGACGCCATGGCTACCGCAGATCTTTCTCTCGTTTACAGGGTGAAGCACCGCATCCTATGATAATGAATTGTTGTGGATAGAGGCGGATGATGTTGTACATACAAGATTTTGTTTTCTAGATCTTTGTTGCGATAGTGTAGCGTTTTTGTTGTGGTTTGAGTTCTATGTTGTTATAATCACGTGAAACATTTGTTTCTACAATCATCCAAAAATTTGGTTGCACAGGATCCTCCTATGAAGTTGTAATCATTCCAAAAAATATGTTTCAATGGTACAATGATTTCATCACAGCACTTTTCCAATCTTGTTGCGTGCCTCGACCTAATTTGTTTCCACAAAATCATCTTAACCAAATCTATTTCCATTATACAATAAGTTTGTTGCAACACCTTGTCGATGCAACAACTAAACATGAGTTCGTTTCCTGAAAATTTGGGATTTGTTTCCTTAAAAATGGATCTACGTCATGTGTTGCATGCATAACGTTGTTGCATTAGATTTAAAAATTTGTTGCATATGGTTTACCAAATTTTTTCCATCTCACGACAAAAATATCTTCCCAGATGTTCGATCATATGTCAAGATTGGACATACAATCCCTAATCCCCCGGTTAATTTAGGGTGTGTCTAATTGGTGGTATAAGTTGGACACTGATGGGTCAATCCTAGAAGCGATGATTCAAGGTTGTTTCATTGCAAGCTACTAACACTGGCACCTTTAGTGGTGATGTGAATCAGGGCTCCCGATCTTTTGATGAGAGGGAGGACTTGACCCTGACGGTTCAGCTACCAATCGGGCATGGAGAACCATACACGACTAATATCCACGTCAATCGTTGAACAAAGTCCACAATGTTCTCGACCTTGCTAGATGCATGGTCAACCTATCCACAAGAGATTTTTCCTGTAAACAAATCGAAGAACAAGCAAGAAAATAATGGCGTAAGTAACTTGAAATTGTAAATATGCTAGTAAGAGTGATAATCTCAACGAGATGATATAGTGGGGTTCCGCAAGTGGTCTTTACAATAAGTCTATCTGACACTAGAGAAGATCACGAAGTTTGCACTTGGCTAAATTCTTAACTAAACAAAACCCAAGACTTTACGCTACGGCTAGGGGATATTTATAGAGGAAAAACGTGGGGAAGGGGTAAGCCGAACCCTAGATGAATTCAGAGATTTTCTCTCTCCTCTGGTCAGATCACCCTTAGACCTACTTCTAAAATTACATGGGCTTCGCCCTAGGTGAAGGTGGCACAACACCAATAGCAAAGTTGGCCGAAACCAACTCTTAGACTTATTCAAGGTGGCTTCATTTGTTTGTAGAAGGTTGCTAGAAGTGGATCATTCTCTTGTGTTCTCCTTAGCTTGATCATCTTCACGAGCTTGAGCTTGAGCTTGCTAATCTTGATCATTCTCTTGTTCATCTTGACGAAAGCTTGGTCAACAAGTGGTGGAGTGGAAGTAGCGGTAACAGTGAGTGTATCCATAGCGGAGATGTCCACATCATCCCCCCGTCCTTGAATATAAAGCCATCCTCGACTTTCGATCACCTAAAAACCAACTAGCAAAGAAAAGAATGTGTAGGCAACATATATTTAGATACCATTCCATACATACACTCTTTGTAGTTGATCAACAATTGTTAGCACATAGCAAAAATTTATTTTATTACCCAGCCAAAAAGAATAGAGCACATAATTGGGCAATTCAAAAATTCTCAAAAAAGTATTGCAACAAAACTTGAAAATATAAGTGAAGTCTTGATGGATAGGTTCAGATTTACAATTCTCTTCCTTAAACCACCTCAACATAGGTGAATTTAATTTAATTCGAGGAGGTCGATCTTCACAGATGGAAAAGGTGAAACTTAATTAGCAACTACATGATGCAACATTTCTTAGCACTAGTGGAGGAACCACACATTGCTCGTGGTATTAGACACCATGTCCCTATTGACATGGTGGTACGACTCGGTATGAGCAGCTAGCACAAATGCTCCACCCGTACAATATGTTGTACTACTATCATTAGGCATCGGTTTGCACGGCGTTAAGGATGGTCGCCTTCATTCTCGTTTGTCTCCTGGTATTGCATGATTACGCCAGATCCTACAGTAAATATCATATTTGTCTCATTCTACAAAATGTACTAGTAAGAGGATAATTGAAGCAAACAATCAATCAATAGAACACGAATAGTCATACTAAAAGTCTAGGAAAACCGATATGATGTGAAGACCAACCTCCTCAAATATATGTATTCCAGTCACCAGTTATGGCCGTGAAGCTCAAGGAGGATGGACACATGGCTATTGTTAGCACTAGATATGCATACACAGAAATATTTGCAAGCATATCGGTTCATAGACCTAGGCAATGGCCATGGCCAGTAGGAGACGGAGAGACAACCACCAATGGATGGAAGGTCGGGGAGGTGTGGCCACGTGGAGAATATGATGGAATTGAGGTTTTAGGGTTTGCGCGTGGCTAATGGTTGTATGTTGTTGGGGAGGAGAGGGGGGCATGTGCATGCATACACATCACACATGATATAGTTAGGCCCACGTTAAAATTAGGCACATATGTAAGAGTATCTCGTGAGTGACAATGAAGCGGATATTGACTAATCTATGTACGTGCCCACTTGCTCATGTTGTAGAGATTTTTGCCCACTAATGGAGGAACATACACCTCTATTAAATGGTTAAGAAGGCAAAAATTGATGGGGTTTACTAATTTACGAACATGTGCTACCTAAGGTAGCGATGCCTTGTTGCATCTATGTCAGAACGGGAGTGTCGGAAGCCCGCATCCAACCAATCCGTAACCCTCTTGTGTTTCCCCCTCCGATCCTCCCCATTTGCTCTTTCCTTCCATCTTCGGTGACAGCGCCATCCTCGCGAGTGGCAACGCCACCTTCAGAAACGACGACAAACTAAAAGAAAAAGAGCCCACTTTCAACTCCTTTCACAAAAAAAATTCAACTTGCAAAATTTTGAACTACACAAAGTAGAAATTTTAACTTTATCATACAAAATTTCAACCGGTTAGTAAGAACTTTTAACAAACTTAGATCAATTTTCAACTGGTCATGTTCAAGGTGTCAACTACACAACCAAAATTCTTTCAATTAAAATCAATTATGACTTTCAGCTGCAACAAATCCACCTCCTAACTCTAGAATTGGAACAGTCAACATACCACATGAGGTTTCAACTCACCATTGCTGGATCCGAACTCCAAAAAATAAGAAAAAACGAGAAAAGCCAAAAGAAAATCTAGATTCAACACCAGCTCCCCCTACCTCATCCGGTGACATCTGCGATGAGGTGTGGAGGTGGCATGGTGTAGGCCCGCATCTGCACCATCGGCGGTGGTCATGGGCAACCCCGCAGATCAAGGGCGTGACACCTCATGCTCAGAGAAAGGGGACACACACACGAGGAAGGGAGATGTGTGGGAAGGAAGAGGGTAACAATGGCGGGGTCCCATCACCGGTGGTTCACCAGCAGCAAGGCGGGAGGTGATGAGAATGCCGACGGTGACGAGATAGGAAGTTGGAACGAGAAGAAAAGAAAGGAATAGAGAAGAAATACCCGTGCGCTTGTTGTTGTCTCTACTTGGTAGCGGGTGATAAAGGAGATGAGGCCCCCAAGGTTGTGTTGTCCCAACCGTGTGTTCGCAAGACGCGGAGCTAGCGCAGTTTTGCGCATTAGACTTTTCAAAAATTAATATCCCATCATTGAGAAGGATCCACGTGACCTTGTGAGTGACGAAGACAGATTGATTATCTCTACCACCACCTAAATAACACCTATCAGGATGATCGGGGATAAGCATGATCCTTGGTTCTCAAGGTAGCTAAAGATGCAACGAACGATCTGCCTCTATCACCATAATTCAAACAATAAAAGATTATTACCGCCATAATTTGAACGATAAAAGATTATTACCACACTATAGATATGTTGAGGTACTAATAAACCCTATATGGACTGGCCCACTATGTTCTACGTGGCTCTTACATGGCATCAAAGAAAGTCAAAAGGCCAAGTCAAGTCAAGTCAAATCAAAGAAGGTCAAAAAGCCAAGTCAAGTCAAATCAAAGACGGTCAAAGCAAATTAATGCAATTAGAAGGTGCATGTAATAATTAGTCTAGCATGGACTATGAACCACCTCATCCCTCCTAGTTCACCGTCGACTCATGTACCATTTTACCTAAACTACCCCTCTCTCACTCCCCCTGAAAGATAGCCATGGTCATTTGTCATGGACCCCTTGCATATATAAATCCCCATGGGGGTTACAAAATTCAGTTCATAAATGAGAAATCTCATGAGAGGAGGTCTAGAGTTCCAAGTCCCGCGCGGGGAGCTCTAAGAGCAACTTTGGGAAGTCCCGAACAATCCAAGTCTCTAGTCGAGTTCCGCATGAGGCGCCTCCCTCAATATAGGAGTAGACTGCGCTCCGCAAGGTGACTGAACCTATTCAAAAAACATCAAGTGTCATATATTGTCGAATATACGACGATCTTCTCATAAAACTGTCGTACACGATCCATTACTGTCATACCCTAACCGTTGAGCTCTTGACACTCCCTTTTTTGTTTGTTTCTATAATGAAAACAAGATACTTATGAAAGCACGAGACGAATGCGAATGCTAAAAGCAAATTGTTCAAAAAATTTAGAAGGAGACTTCACCAACGCTGAAAGAATTTGATGGAAAACGTGTTCTTTGTACCAAAATTTGGGATATGTCCGTATCCATTGGCACCGGAATTTGATAACTTGTAGCCAATATGGTGATCATGGGCACGCAGAGAAAAATTTCTGAAAGGCGGAAATATCGAGAGTATTTGGCCTCGGTCATGAAGACAGGGAAGAAGAAATGATTATGGATAGAAATTATGATCGTTTTATTTACTAAACGATGAAAGGGTGGAATGTCAAGACAGAAAAAAATACATGCGGTGATTATAAAAGAAGGTGCACCAAAAAGGACGCATCCAACATCCTGTACATATAACAAGACGAAGGATCACGTTTTTGCACATATCCTAAGACAGTAGTTGTATTTAGGTAACTTTCCACACAATTAGAAATCCACATATGTTGCGACACGGCGTGTCACGTTCATCCTCTACTCTCTTGTAACTGGCTTGAACAACATGGTTCAGTTGGGCAGATATTTAGCCATATTTTGTCGACCGGTGGACAGAAGTGTTGCTTCGCTCTCTTGCCGTCGGGCAAGAAATTTCTGGCGATTATGAGCAAACTTGCAAGAAAAGCTCTCGTGGGAAAGCAAGGGTAGAGTTTAGTAGCTTGCTTGAAGATCCAAACGCTCCATGAATTAGCGTTGCCAAGAAGAAGACGTCCTCTGGTTTGAGGGCATCGGAAGCAAGCAAAGGGCCGTCGGCATCACGAAGCTAGGCCACCACGCCGCCGTGTACTACTATATGCTGCTACTCAAGTATTAAACCGCTATAAATAAAGGCAAAGCGAACGTCTCCCAGCCCCCAATCCAAGCGCCGCCCTCCCACCACGAAACCCTAACCACAACGCCTCCACCTCGGGAGCGAGCGCCGCGGCGGCAGGAGGAGTAAGGAGAGGAGGAGCAGAAGCGGGAGAGGGCAGTGGCGGCGACGACGGGCACGATGTCCGCCGCGGTGTGCGGGAAGCGCTCCTCCTCCTCCTTCTTCGAGGAGCTCCCCCACGCGGAAGCGGCGTCCCCTCCTCCCCCCAAGCGCGCGCGCTTCCGCGGCGCCGGCGGCGACCCCTCGTCGCGCGGCGCCGTCGACCCCGGCCTCGTAGCCGTGATTCGCGCGCGGTTCCCCTCCGTCAGCCTTGAGGTGATGCGACCTGCTCGAATCCCGTGCCGAGTTAACTACGGCTATGGTTCTCTGTTCGGATTGATTGGGAACGTGAGTGTTTCGTGTGATGAGAAACCCGAAATATAAGTAGTAGCTTCCGCCGCTGTGGCTGCGCAAGGAGCAACCCAAACATCCCCCCTCGCTGCTGTGGGCACTGCATTCAGGTTTCTGCCGATGCTATTGCTGAGCCGATGTTGCGATGCTGCGCGATGTGCTTGCCATCCGTGGGTCCTAAGCTTCGCGGTGACAAGGTTAGATGGAGTCATAGGATGAAGATAGTTTGTGTTTTGGTTTTGCACTTGGCGTGGAGTAATCGTGTGCCTTTTTTTTTGTTGAAATTGTGTTGTTTGTGATACTTTTATAGCAAAATGGATGTGCTTTGCTTGCCTATATGGTTTTGCATTACGGCTGGTGTTGAAATTCGGAATTACTAGTTTAAACCACTGTTAATAGTTCCTTTGGAGTAGTAAACTTATTCAACACTGTCTGGGTATGGAAAACAATATGATTTTCTATTGGTTGTCGAGGTACTGAGATTCATGACTTTGAGAGAAGGAAGTATTGGGGTGTTTAATAATTCTCAGGATTCGTATAATACGCTGCATCACCTCAGATTGGCCATTATTTGCCTCCAGTAGTTACATGCAGAACTTCTGTTCTGACAGTTTTCAAGATTTTTAAAATTTATTTTCACCTGTCCATATAAGAGATGAGTTTGAAGCTGAATTAAGATTTTGGTCTAATAAATTTATAATATTTTTTTGAACCGTAAATATGCAAGCAACTGGTAGTTCTAACAGCATTAAATCGGAAACCTGGTTTGGGTTGGATGAACATGGCAACTGGTACCATTACAAAGCACCGATGGTCAGATGGTCATTTTCTTCGCCTGTTTTGTACCACGTGTGCCATGTCACCTGTTGTATTTCTTAACTTACATAGGATGTTGCTGTTTGATTTTGGATTCATGTCACTTGTTGCCTTTCTTAGCTTATTTAGGATGTTGCTGTTTGATTATTGGATTCTTTGAACCAATTCACTAGTTAAAAAGAAGGATAACTGCATCCTGCCATAGCTGGAAAATTTTCTACCCCTTCACTGAGTGTCAATTGTGTTTATTAGCATTGTAGATGCAGTTGGTTAACATGTTATAAGTATGTCAATTTTGAGGGCCTCTTAAATTTGATAACTAAACATAATAACAATTTGAAGCCTTACACAAGCTTTTGTCATTTCAGTTTATTGAAAAGGCTCTGGAAGAATGTGAAAACGATTTGGATTCAGCAACAAAGTGTTTACTTCGTCTACATTTAGAACCCACAGAATATAATGTGGATCCTGTGTCTCAAGCTCCCAATGAAATGTCTACTGAGGTTCAAGTGCCTGATGAAGGTAATCTTTGGATGTACCGATGTAGTCTATGATCATTCATGTGATGTTGGCACCGTCTAATCTTGTTTTGAACTAGATTTCTTTCCTCTTGGCATGGTTGATTTTGCTGAACTTGTACTTAAGCAAAAATTTTCTGTCAGCTTTCAATTTTCAGAATGAGTTATTATGTGATACTCACCTGGCTGGCCTCAACACTACTTTTCCAATAGGAGCTTCACCTATCTGTGAAATCAGTGGAAGTGTTTAATGTCATGTAGTTTCGTTACATTCTATTTCCTTTGTTCATATTTACAAGATGTTTTAACCTTTGGCACTGGGATTAAGGAGTTGGCAGAAATGACCTAACAAACCCTAATAATTCTTTCAGTAGTACTTCTTGTGCTGACTAGAGCGCCTCATGTTTAATGCAAGTAGTATGTTGTATGTAAGAAATGATTTGTATAGTTATGTCATGCATCAATTTTTTTTGGATTTTGATTAGATTAATTGGAGGATTACCCATTCATGAAAAAATGATGTTAATAATGGGACAAATATCTTGCTTTATGCTACAGGTACTTCAGATGGTAATGATGGTGCTGCATCTATAGGAAGTGTTCCTGATGCTGATAACCTTCCATCAGGTATCACCCGATGGGTTGAGATTCTTATGAATGAGATGGCAAATGCCTCTAGCATGGATGATGCAAAGGCTCGTGCCTCAAGAGTACTCGAGGCTTTTGACAAATCAATGATCTCTTGTATTGGTGAAGAAGCAATGCAGAGGTTTCAGAAGGTAGTTGAATACGCCCCCCCCCCTCTCTAAAACATTTCAGAACTTGCCTGCTTGTTACCTATCGGATCTTAAATATTGTTATGGAATATGTTTTATTGTTTTATCCTTGCCCCTTGTTTTGGGTTTCTCAAGCAATCCTTGTCCTGCTGGTAACTTGGTTCCGGTGGCCAGTGCACTATAGTTGGGTTGAGGACCAATTCTAAAATTTTAAAAGGTATTGGCAACTCTAGGTTCGCGTATACCCAGGGCTCGAATAGTTAAATTATATGAAAAAGGGATTCCAATCAATAGCACACGTTGCAAAGCCATGTTGCTGCAGGATCACGTCATTCTCTGGTACAAATCCTATCAGTAATGATGACTTCCTAAAATGTATTTCGCATATCAGTGGATGACTTCCCAAAATGTACTTTGCATTGTTAAGAGTGTTAAGGTTTCCTATTGATCTAGGTCTCTAGTAGATTGTATTGGTCTAGGTCTCTAGTAGATTAGCAGCAAAGATGGTAGCCCAAAGGACAATAGAGATCAAGAAGACTATGATCAGCGGCCATACAAAAAATTGGCTGACGCACAAAGATATTTGTGGACTCATATGGCATGGACAAACAAGACAGAGCAACGGACTATGGTGGACGCAACGGAAGTGATGACTCAGCAAAGACGATGACTCCTCCAAAACGAAGGAGTGGACTTGCAGCAACTCCCAAATGAATGGCCCCATATCTACCGATATCAGCCGGATGTACTTTGTGCATATCCCCCCACTTTCTAAAATGTACTGTTTGTCGATTTCCACTTTTTGTTTGTTTATATTACCCTCTACCAGTTTTATTTGTTGTAATTTATTTACTAGTGCTTCCTAAAAATCAAGCCATAGCATTTTCCTATGACGGTTTGGTCATACCATTCCGCAAGTGGTGCTTTTCTTCACTTCTGTAAGCTAATACCTGTTGTGTTCACTCGTAGGTTATTTGAACATGTACATAATTGAGTTAATATTGAATGGTAGATACGAAAACTACGATGGATGAAAGAAATTCAAGTGTGCAGTCTTTTATTCCATATTTCTAGTTAAAAAGGGTTTAAATTTGATCAAGTACTGTATCAATGAATTGTAAAAATTAGGCCAGTTCATGTCTAGTCTCTGGGGATTCCAGAACTTTGACTAAGTTGATTTCTGAGTAGTCGTTCTATTTCAGCCTCATGTGATGGTCTAAAACACAAACTAAACTGCATTTAGGTTTATATAACCGATTGAACTGCATTGCACTACGAATGTCTGCGGGTTTACATAACCTGTTGTTTACTGTTGGAAAGTATTTGAATCATATTTTTTTTTACAAAACAAGTTTATCTTGTGTTGTCCCTGAGATATTCTTGCTTTCAAACAGGAAATTTCGGTGTATAAGGAACAATTTGAAGCTGTCATTAGGGAAAATACTATTCTTAAGAAAGCAGTTGCAATACAGCATGAACGCCAAAAGGAGCACGATGATAGAAACCAGGAGGTTCAGCAACTGAAGCAGCTGGTTGTTCAGTACCAGGGACAAATTAGAAACCTCGAGGTACAATAGTCTTGTTGTCTTACTATCCCTTTTTATTGTTTCTTTGTTGAGCATCAGAAACGGTTGTGGTAACTGATGCTTTTCTTCTGTGTCCTGTTATCCAGGTAAATAACTATGCCTTGTCCATGCACCTCAGACAAGCTCAGCAGGGCAACTCAATTCCAGGGCACTTCCGTCGGGACATTTTGTGAATAACCGGAAACCTAAATTTAAGGTTTCCATAGCATGAGGATAGTGTTCACCTTCAGTCAGGGGCAGGTCTTGTTATCGGCTACGTTCAACATATATAGCCAAGTGATAACATAGCTTAATTTATGCTGTAGACCTGTGTAGATGTATGCCATTTGTTAGTGCTGCTGGCCCCCAGATGGGGAGGGAAAGCAGCTCAGCATCAACGTACCGTTGTATAACAATGGACAGAATATGATCAAGTTAGAAAAAGAAAAAGGGAAAGTGCATTTGCATTATACTCAGATGTGTGGTATTTCATTTTTTTTCGATCACGATTTCCTTTAATTTGGCTGATGTTGTAACAGGGAATCCCTGTTCCCTATGAGAGAAACTCTCTCCCCAGTTGGCCGGAGTCTGGAGATACTGTTTTCGACTGCACAAGTTATTCCCGGGAAGCGTGTGGTCTGGTGTTACTTGGCTCGCTCGCTGTTCATGCAAGTCACCTTAGTTGGTGCTGGCGGGCAGCAACGTTGTTGATGTGTCGTGACGGTTTATGGCTTCGAGATGCAAACTCCTTATCTCGTAAAAGTATCAATCTAATACATTCTAATTCTCTAAATTAAATTCTAACTGGTTTTTGGACCCCGTCTATTATGGAGTCGCCAACTTTAAGCTCCACTTGTCAGCTTCCACTCTTTATCATTTCCTTGTCATTTCCCGAGGTTTAAGTTTGGCATTGCAATGAATTATGATATCTTGTTTGATTGAATCACTTTTACATATTTTGCTATTTGGTTAGTTCTTTTTAGTATAATATACAGAAAATGACTTCAAAATCTTGTCTTGGATAATAGAAAAATGAAGAGATATATTCATTCTCATAGTAAGTATAGGGTTTGCATCACGCACCACATATGAAGCACCAGTGTTAAGCCACAACTGCCTCAGCTGTGCTTGTTGGAAGAAAAATGTTAGATGTGGAAATCCATTCTTGAAAGGCACGTGAAGTTTGGATATCAGTTCATACATTTTTAAACCAGTTAGTGAACAGGTTAAGCTTGACACCCAAAACAAAATAAATAAATAATTAAATGCTGCGCTATAGAGAGGAAAACTGCGTATTTTAGATATTGGTGCACGTATGGGCACCATGTTGAGCCCCGGTTAATTATACTATCTAGAGATGTTTTGCCTAAAAATCTTTTGTGCAAGCAATCTTGAATTGGCTTAGATAAGTAGTTGCTCCTTCGTTGGATCTTATACTAGGAGAAATTAAAGATCATTTAAATGTTACTCGATCCCTGCACGGTTTAGGCCATTTTGCAACAGAGGTAACTTAAATGATAGACCTTAACTTTGCATGCACTATGTGTTTCATGTGTCCTCTAACTAGTTTTTAATAGGAAAGAACATGCAGGGCAAATAGCACGCGTTTGATTTGATTGAATTGACGTCGCTAGGAAGCTCATGTCACAACTTCGAGATTGACTAATCAAATAGCAAAGGAGGAAGAGGAACCGCAGTGAAATTTTTTCACAAATAACTGAAAGCCTGTCCAAAGAATGTACATAAAAATAATTTCCAGTCTTCTAAGGAGTGTTTTTCCAAGGAATTGCTGGTTCTATATTCAATTTTTGTGACTTTCTTCAGAAGGAAGCCTAACAATAGAACGACATATATACCTCTTATGTGACGTACAGTCTATTTACTATCATTGTTTTTACTGAAGGATGCCCTCACTGAAAAAACCATTTGATCATAAAAGGAAAACATAAGAGAATACCACAATAATCTCAGAAGTCACAGTTTAATTTACTGAGTTCACAGTCATAGAACATAACATTTAGTATTGTACTACAGAACATTAATAAACCAGCACCAAATGAAATGGCTAACTTGCACTGGGTAGCAGCAGGTCAGCTCAACCTGAACTTAACAAACATGGTGTACGGTACAACACAAGAAATAAATAGATAGTCCATACATAGCTTTCGCAGCTAAATTTCAGCCCTTGGGGGCCGGCGGCACATATTATCAGAAGAATGGTGCCCTTTGGGGTTTCGCCTGCTTGCGAGCCCGCCTGCGCAGCAAGCCGTTGACCAATCTTTCCCCTGCGATGTCACTTCATCTTGGCTCTTTGAATGTCCAAGCCTAAGTGAAGCCTCAGGTCCTGAGAAGTCATCTGGCGATACAACTCCTGAGAAGTCATCTGGCGATACAACCTCCCTCCGCTGTTACAAGAACAGAAAACTTCAATACTCAACCTTGTCATGATCTTGTTACTGTTAGTGGCAGTGTAATTAGAGGCATGTGAATAATGTGAAGCTCGGTATATTTGACCAGAATGGCAACTTATATGTCGTTAATCTAGAGCTTGCAAAATAACCAAACAAAAACTGAGTCTAGGTAATGAGGTAGAGAATAGTAATTGATGGAGAGATCAGGAAGGTAACCTTACACGTAAGGGAGCGTAAGAGGTGGGGCGCATTGTAGAGCCAGCAGTGACATGCCAAGCAGCGAGGGGTCCCTGCTTCAGCTCTGTGTCGTGGAGACCTCTTCATGGGCCTCGGGTGCACAACCCTGTGTCCCTTGCATTTGCACGTCTGCAAAAGGAAAATAAAGTAGAGTTAATTTGTGAAACTCCACGTATATTTAATAAACTATCATAGAATTCCATACTTAAGAAACTGTTTTTGTAAAACTCCACATTTAAGATCACAATATATCTCAAAACTCCACATCTTAACTTTGTAATTAGTTTGACTGGTAGGTTCTACCTATCATTGTCTCGTTGCTCTCATCTAAGTATAACGTAATGCTGAGGTGGCAGCAGCCATAGCACTCCATTCCACCTAGATGAGAGCAACGAGACATTGACAGGTGAGCTTTATCAACCAGACTAACGGTAAAAGTCTAAAATATAGAGTTTTATGATACATTGTGATCTTAAATGTGAAATTTTGCATAACTGTTTTTTAAATGTAGAATTTTACGATAGTTTGTGTAATATATGTGAATTTATGTGAAATTAACTCAAAATGGTATCACTATGAAATGGCTCGGCATGCAATAAAAGAGCGGCATGAAAATTTTATCAGATTTCTAAACGCTACAAAATTGTGGTGAACACCATATAAATGAAGCCAATGTTGAATTTTAAACAAGTATTCGGTCGCTATACAGTTGCAGCTCTATGCAAAATTTAGTACCACTTAACAATAACTATAATAAAAGACTGATTTTATCCAGTAACTTATATGATAAATTAGGGAGCCACCATGCATTGTCCAGTAAATCAGCAGATTAAATTTTATGATAAAATCCACTAGCTCAACATTACCGGCATAGGTTAGTATCAAGAAAAATCTCACATTTCAAAGAATTGTCTCAAGAGCGTGCACAATCGAGATACAATCTAACGTCTCGAGTGAAGACTTGCGTACATCAATTCAACAATTATATATCATTATCTATTCGGGATCCATGTCCCCGGCCGTCCCTTGTTAAAGTAAAATTCCAGCACAATATGCAAACTTGTATAGCAATGCAGCAATTATTTATACAGTTTTTCTGTAGAAGATGTTCTATAGAAATATATGTTTAAGTTTTTTGAAGTTAATATAACATGGATCTACTGATCTAAACATGCCAGCCTGCAGAACGAGGATTGTAAGAAATTGTAGCATGGGATTCTTTATATCAAGGAAAACTTCCCCTGAGTTATAATGGCCATTGTACCCCCTGAAATATAAGTAAAAAATCTCGGAATTATTCCTAACCCACTGTGCATCTGTATTTGTGTGATTCTTGAAATTTCCTTTTATGTTCGAACATCGGATTTTTGCTTTGATTCTTCAATTTCTATTTCTCCGATTTTGTCCTATCTTTCTTAATGTCTATAATATTAGCCCCTGCCTAGTGGTAGTTTGTATGATTTAGACCAAACGGCAGACATGGCATTGCTTTCTTACGGCCAACCCAATGACGGCAGAAAGTGGTGATGGTGGCCGTTGCTCATCTATGATGGCTGAGGTAGCAGCGACCTGGTGGCCAATCAGGGCTGCTCCTACCTGTTGCAAAACTCTCGTGAACAGATCTTATCGACGGACACCGGCTATCCCATAGCGGTTAAATCTAAAAGCAATTAAGAGAAAATCGATATCCTCATGACTGTTATGGGGCGCACCTCCTCATCTCCTTAGCCACGGATATCCGCCATACAGGCTGGTCTGACCGCCCCCATGCGTAGCAGACCTTGAAAGTCCGAATCAAATTATGGTTACATCAAGCGTCTTTCTATATAAGAGTCCGGGTTACAAATGTATTCTACTTAATCCTACTTAAATACGACTAACCCTATCCGATCCGCCAGTTTGATTCCAATTTCACTACGTAACCTACCCATACACATATTCGACACTATTCAACAATCTCCACCTTGGCAAATATGGTCCTCCAATGAAAATGTCGTGCCCGAATCTCTGTGCATCGTGGAATTGAGTCTTCTCCAAAGCCACCCGACAAGTCTGACTTAACCTCAGACCTGTCATCCTCTATTGCTAAGATTGTCACCCCTGATTTTTCTTTAGTGACTCTACCTGAAAGAACATACCCTCTCAGCTTATAAAGATTATTCATGGTTCTCCTTTCCTTCATCACAGTCACTTTGTTCTTCTTGATTCTCATGGTTTGCTTGTCCCTATCCACCTTGTAGACATAACCACCGTCATGAAGAGACCCAGTAAAATTAGATTCCTTTTGAACCTCGGCACATGTCTCACACCCTTGAGTAGATGTTCCATGCCATCACTAGTCTTGATCTTAACGTCACTAATCCCGACAACACGATGTCCTGTGTCATCACTTTGGTAGATATTTCCAAAATCACCAGACTCATACATGCTGAACCACTCCTTGTTTGGTGTCAATAAACAGGAACTTGCTGAATCCAATATCTACGCTGCTGTTGACTGATTATCTAACAACATGAGAACATCACAAGTATCAACTTCACTATCGTCACCTGCCACAACCACATTGACACTGTCACACCCCGTTTTTGAAAACCTGAAAATTAGGGGTTTCAAAAACTTTTTGTGCTAATAATAATATTCTTGAATGAACCTAATTAAAACCTTGTTATCCCTCTCTAACCTTATTATCGTCTGGTGTAACAACCGTGTGATCTCATTCCCCTCCTGACTAACCGGTGCAATCTGAACCAGTATTCGGAGCTAAGTGCCTCATGGTACTTTGCGAAGATGAAGCATATATATAGCGTGGACCTTTTCCATATGCCATGACCTTCCACCACTTACTTCCCTAAGACATATCACGAAGATGTGCGCATATATACTACCTTTGTATATATACGCATACACACACACTAAACTCCTTCTTTCCGAGCTACGGGTCAAAACCTAGCCAGGCTATACGGCCTAAATCTTCCCTTCTCCTTTGTCCCTCAGAACAATCTCAACAAACTCCCCAAAAAATTTTACGTATACATGCGCTCAAATATGCAATAATGTGAAGACCCCTAATTCAAAATTTTCAAGCGAATTAATTCTCATTGTAGGTTACCTTTGAATTTAAATGAAAAGTCTTATAAAATCTCCCAAGATAAAATCTCCCAAGATTTTAGAGGCATCCTATTATGATATGCAGCTCAAATCTAGGATCGACCATCCACATCCCTTGCAAAAGATTCAAACCATTCAAAAATAAAGTTTTAACCAGTTACGAGGATGGCTTAATTCCAACTAGCTTAAATCTCCAAAGATCTCCAAAACGTGTGTGAATCAACCTATTTGAATTCTTAACCCATTTCTGAAATAAAACTTTATTTATGTCCCAGAATTTTTTCTCAAAAATCAAAATATCTGAGTGTTGATGTTCAAATCTCTGTTGAACTACTCAGCATTCTATGCTAGGAACACAATTTGTGTACCAACCGAATAACTTATTCCTCTCTGCCAACCTTTCTTGTTGATTTTCCTCTTTGCTATAGCCCCCAAATGTGTACCAACCGACTTGCACCTCTTCTCTAACATGTGCACCTTGGTCCACCCGTCATACCCTTCTTCCTCCCTCCACTTCTTTTATTTTCTCTCTTACGAATGCACAGTCGCACCATGCCACCTCTTCATCAATTGTAGCAGTCGGTGCCAAAAATCTACTGTGTAGCAACAGCACCACCGCGTGCCCCTTTCTTTTCTACAAGCCAAGCACCCCTCCAAGCTCCTTCCCCTTTCTTTTTGGGGATTTTTGATCATATACCTGAAGTTGGATAGCCTTTGATCATTTGCTCTAGTTGATGTACCTCCCTTTAAAATGCCCCAAAGTTGACATGCCAATTGATAATTTGCCCTAAATAGGTTTTTTGTGAAATAACAGCACTTAACCCTTGACCCTCCCTAAGTCAAAAGACTATTCTACCCTTCCCTTGCTTCTATGGATCCCTGCATCTCCTATTCCCGTTTGTGTGCCCCAGACGCCTTCTACCCTTGCTTCCTTTCCTTCCCTACATGGGCACCCCCCAAAGCCTCATTCCAGGACATGTTCTGTACAGCTCCCCTGTCCAGCAAGCCTCCCTCTCTTTCTCAAGGGATACCCTTTCTCAATAGCCATGAACTAAAAAATCACATGACAACATATATGTAGGGAAAATTACATGACAATATATATGTCTAAAAAAAATCACATGACAATATGTATGTCTAAAAAGAGGAGGATTTCAACACAACAATTCAAGCCTCAAATCTCACACATAAAAGTGGTAGTACCAACATAACCAGTTCACATCTCACACATCCAAGTGGCAGTACACAAAAAAAGTAGTTCAAATCTCACATATAAAAGTGCACTACACAACAAAAGTAGCTCAAATGAGTAGATTCAATTCTTCTTTTTCTTTTTGGGAGTAATCTTCTTAGCAGGTGGTCTTGCATTAACTTTTGGTGGAGACTTTGCTTTTGATGGAGATGTGGCAGTGAGTGTTGCTTGTGATCCTCCATCACCCATTAAGAGAGCGGCATAAAATCATAAGCTGCATATGAAGAACAATGGAAATGAGTTGATAAGTAAGATGTTAACCTTCTTGTGATAGGCCCAGGACTTGCACACAATTCAGTTGGCATGTCGCTCCTTGTAGTTGTAGAAGGAGTGGCATTACCATATCCTTCATTTGTAGGAGTAGGAGTTGCATTGCTAGGACCTTTTGTTGTAGGTGCTTCCCATGGTATTGTATTCTTGCTCCTGCTTTTCCTGTTAAAGAAGCACAAATATTTGCATAGGTCGAAAATGCATAGCTTCAGAACACCAAAAAATTGTACCTTTTCTTGACCCCATTCTGAGGGCAACCAGCTTGCCTGTGTCCCAGCTCACCACACCTCTTGCACTTGTTCTTGCCACCAACTTTACCCTTCTTTTCTCCTTGAGCCCCCGGTTCTAGACAACCTTTTATCCTTAATTTCCTAGGTCTTCCTGCACTTCTTTTGGGCAGTGGTGCATGCAACACAAACCTAGGATCCACCTTAGGCCATTGAGTCTTGTCTGTCAGTGGTTCTATTTCCCCCTCATATGCTGCCCTAAATCGTTCCACTAAGTAATACTCATGCACATAATTCTCCAATTGGCATTTCTTTGTTCAATTATGAATACCAATGCATGTTCACATGGCTTCCCTGTGTGCTGCCACTGTGTAAGTAGCTTGACTACATGCCTTAGGTCAGCATTTCTAGTATCTCTAACCTCACCACTGTAATTTGAACAAGGTTTATACTTAAGATGGCCGAATCCTCTATTCCTACCATTCAATTGGTGTATGACAGCTGGTAGTATTTTACCTTGCAACCTTTCTCCCATGAGTCGCCTCCTCCTAAACAACTCCATAACCATGTCTCTCAGTGTGTCTGCAAGCTGGAAAATTGGATAGTCCTTTATTCCCCTCACCCAACTGTTAAAGGATTTAGCGAGGTTATTGTTTATGTAGTCACACTTGATATGCTGGTTGAACTTGCTCCTGAAAAAGAAAGAGTAGAGAATAAGTCTTTGAAAGATGGGAACAAGTCATGAAGCAGTAACATATGATAAGACTTGAAAACTCACCTTGCCCATAACAAACTATGATGTTTTTTAAGGTATGTAGATACCTCAGGGCATGCCATGAGTACCTTGCCCATGTGGTAATCATGTACCTCTTTCCTATAAGCCCTTCTAGCAGGCCACATGTTGCCATAACTATCACCATGAAATTTCTTCATAAAGTTTTGCATGAGATGCCTAAAACACTCTCTTTGCTCAGCTTGAGGGAAAACTTCCTTCACAACATTTTCTAAACCCTTGCAAGCATCTATGGACACAACCAATACAAGAGGATCACCTATTGCTTTCCTTACTTGTTTCATAAACCATGCCCAATCTTTAGCAGTTTCAGTACCAAAGAAACCAAAAGCTACTGGGAATATCCAGTTATGTCCATCTAAAGCTGTAACTGCAGCTAGTTGTCCATTCCACTTGCCATTCAAAGCAGTTGAATCTATACTTAAGTATGGCCTACATCCATTCCTAAACCTATCAATGCAGGGCTTAAATGCAACAAAGAACTTGCTAAAGTATATATCACCTTCCACACATTTAGTGTCAATCTCTACAACACTACCTGGGGACCTCAACTCAATCTTAGCCTTGAAGTTGTAAACCAATCTGAAACTTTGTACCCAACTCCCATACAAATCACTCTGTGCTTTATCTTTCCCCTTCCAAACTGTGTGATACCCAATTGTGACATTATAGTCATCTTGGAGCTTTACCTGCAGATCTTTAGCACCAATATTAGGATTTTTCCTCAAGATAGATGATGTCCTATCAGCCACCCAGCTCTGTGATGCCATAGAACTCTTAATCTTGCTAGTTGACACACATTCATGCTTAGTAACAGTAGTCACCTACAAACACATAAAACACATAATTACAGATAGTGAGTAATATAGAGTAAGTACAAATAGTGAGTAATATAGAGTTAGTAACAAAGTTAGTACCATTATAGTTTTTTCATCTTGGTATCTCTTTGCCACAATTTTCCAATTGCATCCTTTAGCCTTACAAAAGCCTGTAAACCTGGTAGGGTCAGACTTGGCGGTTCTCATGTCAAACTCATTTTTAATTGCATATGTTCTGATGCAAATTCTGAATTCCTCAATTGAAGGAAAAGTGCTACCTACATCAAACTTTGGATTATCCCTATCAAAGGCACTGTGTTGCTCCTCTGGCATATAATCATCCACTGGAATAGCGGCATCTTGAAACTCTTCTTCATTATATGTAGTGTCAACATCAACTGTTTGGTTCAATACTACGCTCTCTATGGCTCTCTCATCCTCCTCCCGTAAGCCAAGCAACACATACATCTTCACCTCGTCCATAGGAACATCTCTATCATCCATGTCCATGTCTTGTTCAATAACAAGACTTGCCCAATCTACCATCCGAGGCCCATACAATTGGCCCTGCAGTCATCGATGCTACATCGTTGTTAGTCGCACACATCGTCAAGTCTAGGTTCGTCACACTTGACTGGCTAGATTCATTCATCGACGTAGATTGCTTAATAGTAGTCAGTGTCTCCGTATCAACCCTAATAGACATGGAGAAAAAATGCAAATCCCCTCTATGGATAAATTAACCGTGTACTAAATCTAGCGCAAATCAAGCCAACACAATAACGAAACAGCAATAAAGAGGTTACCTAGTACAAATTGGATCCATGGTGTTCTCTCCTCCCTCCTCCCCTATCTCCAAGTTCAACCA
Source organism: Stipa capillata (assembly GCA_019208055.1). Classification (NCBI taxonomy): domain Eukaryota; kingdom Viridiplantae; phylum Streptophyta; class Magnoliopsida; order Poales; family Poaceae; genus Stipa; species Stipa capillata. Next base: position 222,646 of record JAGXJF010001459.1, read on the forward strand.
CACTCCATATCAAAACCTAGGGTTTCATGGGCAGATTCAACAAGACAACCAATCAACACAAGACGAAGCAAATAAGAAGGAGATAGAAGGGAATGGAGGCTACCTTGCTGCTGCTGTGGTTCGTCACGGTGGTTGAAGGGGGGCAAGGGGGACGCCGTTGGGCCTTGCCTGGCCACGGGTTGAGGCAAGGGAGGGCGTCACCGGGGGCGGCAGATGGCGGAGGAGGACAACGGATTGCGGGGGGAGGTCGCCGACGCTCGGGCCAGGGGACGCCGGGGGCGGTCAAGGTGACGCTCGGGGGTTGGGCAGCAGATGGCAGAGGGCGGTGGTGCTTGGGGATCGAGCGGCGGATGGTAGAGGGCGGCGGTGGTCGACGAGCAGAGGACGTCGTAGGGGGGCGGTAGAGGACGCTGGTGCTCGGGGTCCGGGGGCCCGGTGGTGGGGGTCGACGCACGGGAGGGGTCGCGGGGGGCGGCGGTTGACGCAGGGGAAGTGTCGCAGGGGGTGGGGGTGGGGGAGGGGCGGCGGATGGTGGCGGACGGCGGATGGCGGCGGCGCTCTGGGGGGCTGGGGACCGGCGGCGGTGCTTGGGGATCAGCGGACCAGCGGCGGCGCTTGGTTCTCAGGGGCATCGGGGGCACACAAACAGGAATAGGAGATGCAGGAATCCATAGAAGCAAGGGAAGGGTAGAATATTCTTTTGACTTAGGGGGTCAAGGGTTAAGTGCTGTTATTTTGCAAAAAAAACTATTCTAGAGCAAATTATCAATTGGCATGTCAACTTTGGGACATTTTAAAGGGAGATACATCAACTAGGGCAAATGATCAAAGGCTATCCAACTTCAAGATATATGATCAAAAATCCCTTCTTCTTGCTACTTCATCAGTTCCAACCCGAAGCTCCACACTCCTCATCTGCTACACAAACTGAGCTAATCTTCTATCACCTCATCTTCTTCCCTCCTTTGCACCTAGGACCGCCACTAGCTAGAGGTCCCTCTCCACCGTTTTCATCCTGTCGCCACCAGCCAAGCACCCCCTCCGACACCGGTGCAGCCTTCACCGCTCTACCTTCTCTCTCCTCTAGCTCGGCAAACCGCCGTGACCTCCGGCATCTCCTCTCACCGGTGGCTCCTACTCCCCAGACGCCAAAGCAGTCGTAGCTCCCGTCTACTCCAGGGCCGCCGCTGTTGGGATCCAACTATCTCGGGTCCAATCGACACCGCCCATAGATGGTCTATATCGCCATTGGGACGATGCCGGTTTCCGTCAAGGGAACCTCACCAAGCCACCTACCTTCCCCAAGACCGACGTAAAGGCCACAATGCACCGCACGGGTCCAATCTCTGGCGGCCGGATTTATCTACTCTTGTCACTCCCTGACTGCCCCTTTCTTCTTCTGGTTTCTCCTCTCAATTTCATGCACCCGAGCTCGCCGGAGGAACCACCTACGCCCAATCGACCCGGCAAGACTGGTTATTCAACGCGGCATCGCTCCGCTTGTGACTTGCTACCTCCAGCGCTCGTGCGGCTCTCCCCGAGCTTCCTGGACTCGTCCCGGAGCACGCCACTGCTGCTAGGGTCATCGACGACCACGGTTAAGGGCCACCCGAAGCACCTCCGTCGAGGCCCACTCCCCCATCGACACCTACCCTGTCGCGCCGCCTTCATGTTCGCCGCCGGCGCCAGCTAACCCCACTGGCTGAGCCCCTCAATCACGCCCTGAGCACTTCATTGTCTCCACCCGAGCACTTTCAAATCCCTCCACTCTCCTACTCTCATTTCTCCTCCTCATTCCTCCAACCAAGCCTCAACTCCGCCCACTTCGGCCAATCCTCCCCTCGCGCAAACGACTACCCTCCTTTCTTTTTCTTGAACCACTGATTCCTCTCGGTCTTCCTTGATTCCCCCTTTTCCCCCTTGCAGGTGGGGCGACCACTGGTAAAGGACTCAATCGAGCACCGTTGGCTGGACCCCATCACCCTCGTCTCCTGCGGGAGAGCACCACCGCCACCACGGGGCATACTCCTATTTCCTCCAGGGCTCCTCGCCCCCCTTCCTAGAGCTCGGCTCTGCCGTGATGAGATGACCGCAGCTATGCCCGTTCTCCTCCCCAGCTCCCTCTATGGCGTCGTCGAGGATCCACTAAAGCCCATGCCCACTGTTGGATGACGTAGATGCGTACTCCACTATTTACATCTTCTACACCAAGAGGCGAATTCCCACCTGTATGTTTCACCGATTCTGCTTTCCTGCTTGGAAGGTGTATTTTTGTGAAATTCGTGTTCCCAACCCAACAGCAGCTCCTCCCCCTTCCTTATTTTCCTCCTGGAAATCCCTATCTTTTCCATCTTGACTCCAATTGACCCAATTCTTTCTTGTGCAAAATCCAAACCTTCACCCTAGTACCAGACTCTTAATTTTTGAAATTATTTTGAAATTCAAATTGAATACATTTGAAATTCTATGTAAACTGTGCATATCTTTTGTAAATTATTCTCATAGAAGATGATTCTTTTCCAAATATCATCTAAAGTATTATGCAATATTTTGTGTCCAGTATGTCGATGAAATTAACATATTCTTCTCTATACTAGCTCCATAAAGTAGTCCGAAACCCTATTCTGTTCGGCATCCTTTGTACTAGATCCTTACTACAACATATAGCCAAAAGTTTTGAGCAAGATTCTTCTAAGAACACTTAAAAGAGTAACAATCCTCCAACCCAACTAAAACACGGAAACCAAGATCATCTCAGGTGCTAATATGTTATCAAAGCTAGGGTTTCCAATTCTAAGAAAAATTCTTATTTCATGTGAGGTAAATTCCTTCCCACCCCTTTTAAAATACCCTAGTGAACGCTTTAATCCAGAGCAACTATTCTAAGGATTCATGAGCGTATTTTGGTTCTTTTTTGGATCTTCCTCACGCCGTTGTTTATTCACTGTCTTTCTGACGTGTAGTTCCGACGTTACGACCGACTGCATAAAGGAAACCGGAGAACCGTCGTATCAAGTTCTAGACAAAGATAAAGACCAACACTGCCAGGCAAGCATTTCCACCTTGATCATGTTGAATCTCATATGTGTGAAAACTTAATTACCTTGTTTGCAACTCTACATGCTATGTGAGTATCAACGATATTTTATGTTAGACCTAGCTACAACCTGTAGTTGCATATGACTTAGGTCCGGTAAATTAATCTTGTAACCCTAGTGATACTAGCCGGTCATCGTATGACCAGCAGAATATTAGGGATATAGGCAATAGCATGCTTAGACCTGTTTTAGAGAAATACCTAAGTTTTACCGAATCACACGAACCACCTTTGGAATGGGAATAAAACCCTCAGGAAGGCGTGTACTCTTCGAGGCGCTTGCTTGAAAGTGATGTTTGCCAAAACCCTAAACTAAAAATGGAGGATGAGTTTGATTCGGGTGAGAACAGTAAGTGGAGATCGAAGGAATGATTGTAGCATGTAGGGACATGGCTAAAAGGGTAATGATGTGCAGTCTTGCTGTAACACCCCCATTTTCCGAAACCTGAAAATCAGGGTCAACAAAAACTTTTTGCTAATAATACCAATTAGCAATGCATCGGCTTGAAACCTGTTCTACCAGAACCCTAATACGAACCAACCAGAGTCCCTCATCTCCATCTCTGTTCCCCTTGGCCTCGACCTTGTCAGAATCCATCCGGCAAGGGATACGAAACCCTGCTCGACACTCCATCCCTAACCTCCGACTCCCTCTGTTCCTTCTCCTCTCGAACCTCATGCATGTATATATATATACGTGCATATCAGTGGCCTAAATCCGACCCCAGCTCACCTGTCGTCGCATGCCACCACCACCCATATACCGATCATATGTATGCTAAAATAATCAAGTGTATATGGGCACATACACTCCAAACCCTGAACCCCTTTCCTCGGTAAAATCCTCTTTACCAACGGAACAAGAAAATATCTCCGGTTACCTTACCAATTCCCTCACCAGAGTATATATATATATCCCTATATATGTATATATACATCCGCACCCATTTCTACACCCTTACCCCTCATGTCACCTTTTTACCGTCTGCACGGTAAAACCCTAAATATTACCTTACCATAGTTATGACCGTTTCACCGTGTCACCATGTCAACAAAATATCTAATTCCTATTCACCCCTTTTACCGAATCACTGAGTTACGAACTAACCTTCTACCCTCCTACCGTGTTACCGGAACTCAAAATATCTTGGTCCGTCCTACCAGATAACCAATCCATCTTTACCATCTACCGTGCTAGCCCACACCGTAATCCCTCGTGTTGTTCCCCCTGATAACTTTCCGATTGTCCACACATACACCATAAATCCCTAACCCTAGTGGCAAGCCGTCGATGCCTGCTCCCGACACTCCCGAGTCAAACCCTAACTCTCCCGTATCCTACCACCGCCTTGCCGTCGTCAAAATCCCTACACACCCCTGTTGTCGTCAAAACCCTAATTAGGTTTTCTGCTCCCAGAAATTTAAAAAGTGTTATCACATGCACTTTTATTTCTCCAAAATGTCTAGAAATTCACCAGTAGCTCCTTGAGTATATTCTTCACCAAGTTATGAAATAAGCTTGAGAAGTCCAGTTCAAAACTTTTGAGCTGCATTCAAAACTCCAATTTGAACCAATTCCTCCCTTGAACTACAGCTACTCTTTGGCTTGCTCAGAAAATTCTGGAAAAATCCTAAAGTACTTATCTTAGTGCCAGAAGCTCAGATATACAAAAACATATATGCCTCCAATGCAAAAATCAGCCAGGAACTACATCGAACACTTTTGCCATATTTATCTGTTCCTAATGAAACCTAGCCCAAAACTTACCCCTTTGCTGCCAAATTACTCCAGCTCCTTTACCATGCATTAACAACTCGTGCCACTGCTGTTCCCTCCACAGAAGGTCTCCCTCTCCAGTGATTCAACCCAAGTGTCCTCTCATGTCAGCATTGGCATGACCATTTACCAATTTTTCTCTGCTCGATTTGAAGCTCCCTCTGCATCAGTGTTTCCCCTTAGCTTCCAGCAACACTGAGGACATAAAATAGCACCGCCTGCCACTCCCGAGCCCACCAATTCAAGCAATGCCACGCCCAGACATGGGTTGACCTAGCCAGAGCGCGCTCCAGGGCATGGCATGGCCACCCGACGTGGCTAAGACCCGTCCCGTCGCCGGCCAGCCGGACCCTCGCGCCACCACTCTCCCTGGAACATCAGAAGACCCTATGCGCCATTATTTTGCTCAGGCCCTACTCAATACCGCATGCAGCTAGGTCCCATGGCCACCTCCTCATGCTTCCTCGCCCGAGGCTATAAGTAGACCCCCAGCTCTTCCTCAGCTTCCCTCAACTTCACCAACTCAAGCATTCCCAAGTTTGGTTCTAGCTCAGACCCTCCCTTGCTCCAGCAACAAGCTCAGCCCTCCTCTTCTCTGATCTCAGCCGCTATTCCATCCCAGCAACCGCGCGAGCGTTCCAACTTCAGAAACGGAATCCCCATGCTCTTCTGAACCCAGAGGTGCTTCCCGATTTTCAAATCCTCCTTTGGAACGACGGCGATCGCTCGCCGTTAAGTTTGCCGGAGCGCCGCCGGTAGCTAGGGATTCCTCGCCGGAGCTCTTCTCCCGTGCGCGCCCCCTTTCTGTTCCTCCTTCTTCTGACCTGTGGGCCTCCTTAACCGAAGGGGTACAACACCACCGCGCCGCTGCCAGCGGGCCCGAACACATCCCGGCCCCAATGTCAGGTTTATGGGAAGCCGGCGCCGTATTCCCCCTCCTGTTCATCTAAACCAGCCGGATTCTCTCTCCTCTGTCCAGTGCAGCCCTTCTTTCTGGTTCAGTCGATTCTCGCAAATCCAGCCCGAATCTCGAGAAACTCCCCAAATAAAAGTTGCTCAGAATTAAATTTCCCATCTTTTCTATATAGGACACTTTCCAAAAATCCCAATAGATCTCTCTGTACAGCCCCAGTCCAGTAGCTATCTCTATTTCAAATATGTGTTTGAATTCTTTTTGAATTTGTGTTCAACCCTAGGAAGTTCCAGCAGGAACTCATGAGCATTTTAGGAGCCTTGCACCTAGATTCACACATGCACACCCATGTGGACTAGTTCAGAGTTTAACAGGAGATAGATTATCAGGGAAACCCTAATGCATGCATACATTTGTTTTCCCCTAAACCTTTTCTTTTTCGATTTGAATTTGATTAGAGGATGCATCCCATTTGTCCAGTAGGCTCAACATCCAAATCTTGTCATATATCCTAATGGCCCACTTGTTCGTTTGATGCATGAGTCCATGGGCCAAAGAGAACAAGTGTTATCTCGCAAAACCCTAGAAACCCTAACCATCATCTCATGCATGTATATAGGCTCTCCTTAGCTATCTCCACCATGTTAAGCCCTCCAAGAATGTTAGAAACCAGAACTCATGCATGAGTAGGCATTCGCACCCATGTTGCATGGCTCGGACAACACAAGGAACACCGATACAGCTCAAAACCCTAGCCACCATAACCCTAGGTTGCATGCACATTCCATGTGATTAGTGATATCCAACCACAACCATTCTTCCGTCAAAAACCCTGAGACCAACATGCATGCATGTTGTCCTTTATTATTTGTGTCTCGTGTTGCTTGGTTCTTATTGGCGTTATTTTCCGAACGTGTAGATATCGGTGTGAGATAAGTGCGCCAGGACGAACCCGAAGCACCCCCGCATCCGGAACCGAGCCAATACCTGTCAGGCAAGCTCTCCGCCATTGGTCATGTTGAATCCCAGTTTTACAAAATATTATTTTGTTTTCGAACCATGCATGCTATATTTTATCCCTGTTATTTTATGTAGAGTAGATATCACCGATGATAGAAAACCCTAGTTCGACCCTGTAATCCTTGTCGCCATAGGACTATGGTATTCCGAAGATTTATCGGAAACTTAGGATAGTGTAGGTATATATATACTTAGCCCCGCCGTAGATGAATTAGGTTTTCAAAAGGAAAAGAAAAGCAACACCCCATATTTCATTTGATGAAATATCGAAACGGACCGTCGCGTCCGGATTGTAGAGGTGCATGGAAGGTAGGATATGCATGGGTTGGGATATTCTACCGTGATATTGGTTCTGTGGAACCGAGTTAAAAAGGGAAGAAGATTTTGATCCGGGTTGGTAATGAAGGGTGTTGGAAGGGAGATGTTAAAGAGCGAGGTAAGGCCCGTCGTGGTTCTCGCTGCCCGTTTACGGGAGTGGAGTGGAGTCCTTCTCGGATCACCTAAGGACCTGTCTTAAGTGCCGTTTGGCCAAGTCTTACCGTACGACCACATGTCCTTTGTGGGAAGGACTTGATCTAGTAGCCGACCTGGACTAGCATGAACCCGTGGGCAGTTAGTAGAGTGCAGATGGGGTGGGGTACACTTCGAAGAGGGCAAAACCCGGGGCTACCGAGTTTTTGCCCGCCACAAAGATGGAACACCAACCTCCTCGTAGCAGGGGTACTGATTCGGGCTAGGCTTGGGACATGTCTATTCTGACGGGTTCATGGCTGGGTTCACAGCGGTGAAGAGTCTCATTGTACAAGCCCTGGACACATGCGTGCGCAGCATGCCCAGGGGGAACTACATCGTGTGGGTAAAGCCGTACAACCTCTGCAGAGTGTTTAAAACTATTCGAATAGCCGCGTCCGCGGTCATGGACGAACTTGGTCGGGCCACACTAAAGTAGTTTTGGCTCTCTGAGCCCCAAAAAGGATCTTTGGGTTATGGGTTTAAGGACGCGATCCGCCGTGTTCGCAGGGTGTCATGCTGTGTCATGAGGTGTGAAGTCGGGTTTTCCCGTGGACTCGGGCAAACCCTAGAATCCCCGTAAGTACGAGGTCAGCTGTGTCTACCTGAGGAACCGGGCGATTGGGAAACCCGTAAGTACGAGGTGAGCGTCGTCTACCTGTGGAACCGGGCAAGTACCGTGCTGTACCGCAGGTAGCGGTAAGCACAAAAGTGAACTCCCCCGGGGTACGGGCCGAGTGTTTGAGCAATATCCTATCTCGCTGCGGCGAGATGTTTTTGATAAAATCGCTTTTACATCTATGTACTTATTTCCAAACGCAAACTTACTTTCCCGCACAACATGAAACTTAGGATAGAGCCTTTCCATTGATGAAATTCCGAGCATGTCATTTCCGTATTAAACTCCCCGGCGGAGTGCTTGCGAGTACATTCAATGTACTCACCTGGCTTGTTATGTGGCCAGACCGAAGGGCAACCGTCCGAAAGCAACGACGGTATCCACGATAACTAGGGCGAACCCCAGTCAGTTGCCTGTTGGGAACGGCATATTGATGGGCTCATCACCGCTCGTTTTTCCGCTGCAAGATTTCTAGCCGTTGGGCTAAAGGTATAGTTTTTCGATCTTGAAGATCGGATTATGTATTATGTTCTAATAAGTGCGTGTATGATTTTGATACACAGGTAAACTTGTGGGTATCGGCTACTGATCTAGGGACCGGTACCGTAAACACAAGGGTTTATCCGGCCTTAAAAACCGGGTAGTCCACAGGCTTGGTATCAGAGCATGCTGACTGTAGGGAAACGCTAGATAGCATGGCCGTTAGTTAGAGTCTAGGTTATAAAAACTATTTTCAAAAATAAAAAAAAACTCTGGTTGTCGGACCCCAGATTCCATAACGGAGAGCTTTAGGAGTAATCACCCGCTAAGTCGGAGCTTCAACCCCGACCTCAACTCACGGGGGTCAAATCCGAGAGGAGTAGAGTGATATGGCTTCGAATAGCCCGAGACGTCAACCCCAAAGCTTACTCTGGCAATTTAATGCACTGAGTAGTAGGGTGATATGGTCTCCTCACTCTTTCCCACTGAGCCGGAGCATCAACCCCGACCTCGTCCCGGCAAATAAATGCACGGCTGGAGTAGGGTGATATAGCTCCCAACATCTCAGTGGAGAGTCGCTTCACAGGGGTGACTAAACTTAATAGCTCTGCGATATAAAACCTGAAATCCTCCCTGCATCACGTACTTCAATCATACACACATTGCACATGACACAGGGGGAGAAACAAACCAGTACCATCACAGAGACTCTACGACCGAAACTGCAATAATACTAGTTGTTCGGGAAACTTAACAACATATATATACAAGCAAAAGATGCTTTACACAGCGGAAGTGTTAGTTTGGCTGAGAAGCCTAAGGGTAGGGCCAAAAGCGGCGGCAGAACAAACCAAGCTGCCGAACCCAGGGCAGGACCACTGCCCGGGATCACCAGCGACTAGTCGATGTCGGTGTCTACCTCAATGTAGAAACCCTCCGCTGCGGGAGTGGTCTCCTCTGCACGAAAATAATATCAACGAATGCAAGGTGAGTACAAAATGTACTCCGCAAGACTTACAGGGGGAAAATAATAATAGATGCATCAGGTATCAAGAAAGGGCTATCTGTGGACTGTTTTTGCAGAAAGCTAATTTATTCTTCACAATACCTGTAATTAGATTGAAATCCGTCTACTGGAATACTTTGCAAGGAGAAGAGCTGAAACTGCATAATAAAACCTAAAGCAGACCATCGAACACACGAAACCCTCGATTCTTCCTCGACCACCAGGGAGGAAGCAATCGCTAACACCAAATCCTTAAAGTTGGCAAGTTTTAGATTAGGGTTATACTTGTCTAATTCGATGCGGATTCTTACCAAGCTGTCCATATCCGCGGACACGGCTATTCGAATAGTTTAAACCCTGCAGGGGTGTACATCTTTACCTACGCGTATCAACCGACTCTTAGCGCTACCGAGAACACACTTTCACGAGGTGTGCTAGCAGAGGGAGGTTGAACACGACCTTTACAATGTTTTCGACCTAGGTATGAGCCGCCCTAATAGGCTAGTCCGCGAACGACAGTTCGGCCGATACTTCGACGCGGTCCCACTAGTTGTGGCAGGTGATACATCCCCGGTCCCGGACCGTGTGTACCCCTCACTCCTATATTGTTGCATCACACCACCTCCTTATTTTCCACGCACCCAAGTCACGAAAACGGCAAACTATGCAGCTCATATCCTAAGCCTAGACAGATTATTCGGTCGTGGGTGGCCCATTATACCACCCGCGTAGAAGCACGCAAATCTTGGTTCGAAAGGACACCGGGAACCGGTCCTTGTGGGATTAACGAGACAACCCACCATGCCCCCGGCATGGCCTCTCGTCGATGCCCGATTTGAGATTAGTCAAGCTTATTAACAACCGCCCGGTGAACAACCACCTAACCGCTAACTCATCCAGAGTGTTGTGTTGCATCTGCCATCCCAGGAATTACGACATTCACGCAACTAAGCATGGCTAAGCATAAGTAGCTACGTAAATAACTCAACAATAGCAAGCAATCTATTCTAAATAGGTTGGGAGGGTCGGTGGTGTTGATTGAGCGACAAAGTAAGTTTTCATGCACGGAGTAGGGCTAACTTAACGTAAAATATCAGTTGAGCGCATGCGATACGGATTTAAAAACAAATAATAGGGTTGAAAATAATGGGATATCCGCAATATGGTCAAAGGGGGCTGCTTGCCTTGCTGTTCACTGACTAGGTCCTGCTCCTGCTCGTAGCTATACTCGTCGTGATCCTCCGGTCCTATCGGAAGAACAAAAACACCGAAACAACGTAACAATAAATACAACGTCGGAAAACATCGGCATGAGATGCAATGTATGCCATGAGCTAGAGGATGCAAAATGCAAACTAACGCAACTGGAATCAGGTTAATCGGAGTCCGGACGCGCGAGATATCGCGATCCGAATTTCTCCGGGGGTTCGGGGAAAACCCTAATTTAAGTTCTTTGACACTTTCATCTTTTCTAGCATGCGGACATGTATGATCATGACACCATTGAATAACGTTTATATCATTTGTATTCATCTGAGCTCGGATGAATTCCCGATGAATTTAACAAGATTTAAACTAATTTAAATCCCCTTTGTTGTATTTTTCTCAGCAAAAATAAAGGAGATACTTTTATTACTTAGTAAGTCAGAACATTAATCCATACAATCATTAGCAATCAATCACTGCATTAAACCTAGTTCAACATTTAATACTCCATTGCATGCGTCTTAACCGGCTAACTACAGGGGCATTAAACTCTAACTAACTTAATTACTCTACTGACCTAACTAACCACATAACTACTAACTAATTACCTAGCCAACTCACTAACCCTATTAACCTAACTACCCTAACAGAATACAACAGTAACCGCAGCATTACATTCACTGACTGCTAAGTAATCTATAGCATTTAACCTACAGCATTTTGCCCTAACTAATTTAACTACTAACCGACCTAGCTAATTACTAATCGTCGGCATTTAACACACTACTCTAACTAAATAACCACTAACTAATCTAACTATCCTATGCCCTAACCGAATACAACAGAGTAGCATTAAATCACTGGCTATTAATGAACTGATCATTAACATTTAACCTACAGCAGTAAATGCGCTTAGCCTTAACTGAGTTAGCTAACTACTAACCTAACCAACTACTGGACTAACTAACTACTAACTGACCCTACTAATCAACTAACTCATGCCCTACTACCAGGCCGGAGGGCCACTGCTCGGGGCTCGGTTGGCCGGCGGTGGGCTCGGGATGCCCGGGGCAGAGAGGTGGGCGAGGCGGGGCGGCGAGGCCAGCGGCGCTCACCGACGGGTCGTCGGCGTGGCGAGGCGAGTAGGCGCGTGGCTCGGGTGGTGGCGGGTTCCAGAGGAGGCGGCGAGGCGACGCGTGGGGCGGGGCAACGAGGAGCGGCCGGGCTCCGCTGGGAGGCGACGGCGGAGCTTGGTGGAGGCGGCGTCGACGACGGCGGTTGGCTCGGGCGCGGCGTAGACGGAGGCGACGGTGCACGGCCGACGGGGAGCTGGACCGAGGCGGGGCGAAGGAAGCGGAGCCGGGGCGCTCGGAACCGAGGCGGCGTCAGCGAGGTGGCGGGGATGGGCTCGATGGCGAGGCGAACGGAGCGGCGACCGGAGGGCGACGGGGAGCAACGGGATGAGGCGACCGGAGGGCGACGGGGAGCAACGGGATGAGGCGACCGGGCGGCGGGGTCGACCGGCGAGGAGGGAACCCGAGACAAGCGGCGGGGACGGCGGTTGGGGCTCCGAGGTGCGGCGGTTGCCGGGGTGAACCGAGGCGCGGCGGGGTGGCGCGAGGAGATGGCGGTGGTGCCGAGGGGAGAGAGGCCGGTGGTGGGTGGCGGGGTGGCTCGGCAAAGGGGGCGGAGGCGAGGAATGGCGGCGAGGTAGCGGAGGCGGGGGCGAATGCGGAGCAGCCGAGAGAGAGAGGGGGGGTTTGAGGGGAGGCCGGCGTGTGGAAGAAGGAGAAGGGGGCAGCGGCAGGCCGGATGGGCCAGGAGAGAGAAGCGGGCCGCGGGGAGAGGGAGGCCCAGTCGGGGGGGGGGTTAGATAGGATTAGGGTTTTTAGTTTTAGGGTATTGATTTCTTTTCAATTTTATTTCTACAAAATTCAACCCAAACCTAATTTCAAACCTATTCTGAAATTCAACCCTTTTCTTCAATTCAAAATCATTTAAACTTTCCTGTTGATTCAATTTCAATTAGCTTTCAAACTTGTTCCAATTCAAATGGTATTGAAATTTTAAATCCTTGCCCAATTTCAATTAGGTCAACACCAGAATGATTTCAATTTAAAGAGTCCCTAGACTTTTCTCGAACTTCTTGATGCATCACCGATCAATTTATGCTATGCCATGCTATGATGCACAATCATATAAGGTTAAAATTAGGGATGTTACAGACCTACCCCCCTTATAAGAATCTCGACCCCGAGATTCGGATTAGCTGGAAAAGAGGGAGGGGTACGCTGATCGAAGGAGATCTTCACGTTCCCAAGTAGCTTCTTCTTCGGAGTGGTTGGACCACTGGATTTTTAAGAACTTCACGTTGCGTCTTCGCGTCGTCTTCTCCATTTCGTCGAGAATTCGAACCGGGTACTCTTGGTAAGAAAGATCTTCTTGAAGATCCAGGGTATCAACAACAGACTCTGGAATTGGATCTTTAAAGCATTTTCGAAGTTGGGAAACATGGAAGACATTATGGATATTGGACAACGACGGAGGTAGTTCCAACTGGTATGCGACTTCACCTCGTTTGGAAAGGATGCGAAAGGGACCAATGTAACGAGGTGCCAACTTTCCTTTGATGCCAAATCGGTGAACACCCTTGAAAGGAGTGACCCGAAGGTAGACTTTATCGTTTGGCTCAAAGTGGATCTCACGACGATGGAGGTCGGAGTAGCTCTTCTGACGAGATTGAGCAGTTTTCAACCGCTCGCGAATCACTCGAACTTGATCTTCTGCTTCCTTAATCAAGTCCGGTCCAAGAATCTGCCTTTCTCCGGTTTCAAACCAATTGAGTGGAGTTCGGCATTTACGTCCATAAAGGACTTCAAAAGGAGCCATGCCTAGGCTGGATTGGAAGCTGTTGTTATAGGAGAACTCTGTAAATGGAAGACACTTTTCCCATTTTGCACCGAAGGATATAACACAAGCTCTAAGCATGTCTTCGAGGATTTGGTTAACTCTTTCGGTTTGTCCACCGGTTTGAGGATGATAAGCTGTACTGAACGAAAGATGAGTTCCCATAGCAGCTTGGAGACTTTCCCAAAATCTGGAGGTGAACAAACTACCACGGTCAGAGATTATCCGTTTAGGGATCCCGTGGAGAGATACAATTCGAGATATATAGAGATCAGCCAACTGGCTAGCTGAGATCTTCTCTCGGACAGGGAGAAAATGTGCTACTTTGGACAGACGATCGATGACTACCCAAATGGCATCATTTCCTTTCTGAGTTCTCGGAAGGCCGGTGATAAAATCCATACCGATCTCATCCCACTTCCACTCAGGGATAGGCAGAGGTTGGAGTGTGCCGGCGGGTTTTTGGTGTTCCGCCTTAACACGACGACACACATCACATTCAGAGATGAACTGAGCGATTTCCCTTTTCATTCGGGTCCACCAGAATCTCTGCTTCAGATCTCGATACATCTTCGTACCACCCGGATGAATAGACAGGGGAGAATCATGAGCTTCACGAAGGATAGAATCTCGAAGATCTTTATTCTTCGGCACCACAAGACGATTACCAAACCGAACAGTGCCCTGATCATCGACCGAAAAACATTTAGCAACGCCGCTAGCAATGTTTTCTTTGATCTTGCTGACACCTTTGTCTTGCTTTTGAGCGGATTTGATTTGGTCTTCCAAGGAGGATTGGATTTCAAGGTTATGGAGGGAACCAAAAGGAACGACTTCGAGGTTGAGCCGCGCGAATTCCTCATGGAGGAGCGGCTGAGTTGGTTGGATCATTAGATTATTGCAGTAGGTTTTCCGGCTAAGTGCATCCGCAACAACATTAGCCTTACCAGGTTGGTAATGGAGACCTACGTCATAATCCTTGATCAATTCCAGCCATCTTCGTTGCCGAAGGTTCAGATCGGGCTGGGTGAACAGATATTTCAAACTTTGGTGGTCAGAGTACAACTCACAACGATTACCGATGAGGTAATGCCGCCAAATCTTCAATGCATGAACCACCGCAGCGAGTTCTAGGTCGTGGGTTGGGTAATTGAGCTCATGTGGCCTTAACTGGCGAGAAGCGTAAGCAACCACATGGCCTTCTTGCATCAATACACAACCGAGACCCAGGCGAGAAGCATCGCAGAAGATGTCAAAATTTTTGTGGATATCTGGAAGAACAAGAACAGGAGCGGAGGTTAATCTGCACTTCAGCTCTTGGAAACTTGCTTCACATCTTTCAGACCATTCAAACTTCTTCTCTTTCTTAAGGAGTTCGGTCACTGGCTTGGCAAGCTTGGAGAAGTCCTTGATGAAACGACGGTAATAACCGGCTAGACCAAGGAAACTCCGTACTTGAGTGACCGATTTGGGTTGCTCCCAATTGAGAACGTCCTTGACTTTACTAGGATCCACGGCGACACCTTTTGCCGAAAGCACGTGGCCTAGGAAAGCGACTTCTTCGAGCCAAAATTCACACTTGGAGAATTTAGCATAGAGCCGATGTTCACGAAGTCTCGCGAGAACAAGCTTCAAGTGCTCAGCATGATCTTCTTCTGACTTGGAATAGACCAGGATATCGTCGATGAAGATGATCACAAAGCGGTCCAAGTAATCCATGAAGACAGAATTCATCAATCTCATGAAGGTAGCAGGAGCATTCGTTAACCCAAAAGACATCACGGTGAATTCATACAACCCATAACGAGTTGTAAACGCCGTTTTTGGAATATCTTCGGAACGGATTTTGATTTGATGGTAACCTAACCTCAAATCGATTTTGGAAAAGACGGTGGCTCCGGTTAATTGATCGAAAAGATCATCAATGCGAGGGAGAGGATATTTGTTTTTGATCGTCACCTCGTTAAGAGGCCGATAGTCAACCCACATCTGGAGGCTTTTATCTTTCTTCTCCACGAAAAGAGCAGAGCATCCCCAAGGAGAGGAGCTCGGTCGAATGAAACCTTTTTCTTCTAACTCCTGAAGTTGTTTCTTCAATTCAACCAATTCGTTTGGAGGCATCCGATAAGGGCGACGATAGGTTGGAGCAGTTCCAGGAGCCAACTCGATAACAAATTCAATATCGCGATCAGGTGGCAGACCTGGCAGCTCATCAGGAAAGACATCTGTGAAATCACAGACCACTGGGACATCGGGAAGATCAGGAAGAGGCTTGCCTTCCAGAGCACAGAGGTGGTGGTTGACAGATCCTAGATCACAAAGAACAGATTGACCAGACGGATGGAAGAGAGTTACGGTATTGGTTGCACAATCAATTAGGGCTTGATGCGCGGTCAACCAATCCATACCCAGGATGATATCGATATCGGTGGAGGTCAAAACAATTAAGGTGGCATAGAACTCAAGATTTGCAATTCTGACGCAAACTTCACGACATTCTTGGGATGCTCTCATCACCGAACCCGGTGCAAGGATAGACAATGGGATCGACATACTCTCGAAAGGAATATTGTGCTTCTCAGCAAAACCCTTAGCTATAAAAGAATGAGAAGCTCCCGAATCGAAAAGGACGGATGCGGGAGTAGCATGGACAAGAAGCGTACCCAAGACGACGTCAGGTGCTTCCTGAGCTTCTTCGGCGACCACGTGATTCACTCGACCGCGACCGGCTGGCTGAGGCTTCGGGTTTGGCTTCTTAAACTGAACATTGCCTCGAGGTTGACCTTGTCCTGGATTAGGGCGAGGTGCAGGATTCTGATTCCGGGGACATTCACGAGCATAGTGGCCAGGCTGGCCACACACGAAGCAGACTCCAGGGGGCGGCCTTGGAGCGGAATTAGACGACTGTCCTCCAACTGGTCTTGCTTGGAAACCCTGCTGAGAAGGACGAGGAGCAAAGCCTGCTGGTCTCACAGAGGGAGTAGCGCGATTGAAGGCGCTAGCTGGAATCCAAATTCTTCTTTTCTGGGAGCTGGAGCTCGATGGTTTGGCAGCATCACGGGCATGCTTGCGCGATTCTTCAAGTGTCTGCCTGCCGTGTTCCATCTTGATGGCCTTGTTCATCAGGGCTTGGAAGTTTGCGAAATCGAACGGAAGCAGCTCATAGCGAATCTCCGGGTTTAGACCTTTGCGGAACTTCTCTTGCTTGTCCGCATCGGTGGCAACGTCATTTGGAGCGTAACGAGCCAAATGGTTAAACTGGTGGAGATACTCAGTTACACTGTTCCGCCCTTGCTTCAGATTACGGAACTCTTCCTTCTTAACTTCCATTGTTCCATCTGGGATATGAGCTCCGCGGAAAGCATCACGAAACTCAGACCAGGTAATCTCATGATCCTTTTCTTGCATGGAGCGGAAACTTTCCCACCAGGCGGCTGCGGCACCTTCAAGCTGGAAAGCCGCGAAGTTCACTCGATCTGCCGTGGCAACGCGTGCAGTCTCCAACTTGCGCTCGACGGTGCGAATCCAGTCGTCGGCATCCAGAGGATCTTCAGAGCGACTGAACACAGGAGGCTGAGTTCGAAGGAAATCAGAGATTCCAATGCGATCATCCGTTTGACGGCTGGTGTTCCGAACAAGGTGCTCCAACAGTATGGTTTGTTCCATGCGATTACGCTCAATCTGCATCAAGACTTCAGCCATAGTCGGCGGTGGAGGGGGAACATTACCGGTGTTACCAGCACCATGATCTGCTGGGCGCGGATTGCCAGCCATCCTGAAGGAAGGAAAAAGGGGTTACTTCAAGATTCAGAATCGAATCCGAAGGATCGCTTACGGTAGAATGTACTGAGGAAACTAAACAGTGTGGAGAAGGATAAATGCCAAATATGTCACATATGGTAGTACAAAAGCCACGGAGCTAAAATACATTCCATAGCAACACAGATAGACATCTGGTACGTAATATACATGACCGTTAATATTACAAGCCCACGGCTAGAACAGGTACACGATCATGATACCATACCACATTCACACTTCAGGGTTTAGTTCCGATACATGATTCATCTACAACCTTAGACAGTTATAGACTTAGGAAAGGAACCATACACTGCTCTAGGGGATTAACCTATTACATGGATATAGTTTCAGCTCAGGGTACAAAAAGGAGCCAAAAGAGCTGACTACAACCATGGGTCGAACACACGAGCATGGACATCACGGAGAGTAGTCGGGCGAGTCGTAGTCCATAAAGTAGTACATCGCTGCTTCAGGCGGAATCGGCTTCGGTTCTTGGAAATTGCGAGGCACCTCACCAGGAAGTGGCTCAAGCCGATGACGAGAAATTCCAGGTACTTCCATAGCTACACGATGACGAGAAGTGTAGCGAGGTCCCGGAACTGGAGCAAAGTTGCATGGAGATGGCCTATTGGCAGCATACGGCCCTGTAAACTCTCCATGAGCTGACATTAAGTCTCTTGGAGCTTGGTTGGCATCCATGTGCTCGTTGATGAACTCGAGGGCGTGGCACAAACGATGAAGATAGCAGTCACGATCGTAGGCGGCTGCTCGATAAAGACGGTGCGTAATGTTGAGCATTGGGGCCATCTCAACGACCGTGGGATCAGGGTACATTATAAAATCTTGCCAACATATTGGTGCATTAGGATCTTCTTGTCCCACATGATAACGAAAAGGGGAATCCGTAAGCTGCGCCGCATAATGGTAACGAAGAAAATTTATGGCATTAAAAGCAGCTGTTTGGACAGCTCCTTCGTAAGAACCATCACGACCCTCAAAGATGATGGGATTTCCTGGTAGCATAGAAGGCAAATGCAGCGGTTCTGAAGGGTGTGGTCGGATGAAGACAGAAGCAACATAATCACTCAATCCAAACTGACGGTTGCGGCGATAGATAGCATACTCAGGCAGCCACTCGTATCCCAGCCTTGCCAAGATCCGGACTAAGAGCGGAGGAGCACCACCAACTGACACACAGTGAGAAGTGCCCGCCAAAGTGATATACATTTCAGCCATCTGGATAGGTGGAAACAAGGGTTAGAATGCACGATCACGGAAATAAGATAAGAGGGAAGGTAAGGAATACCCCAAACGCGTGAACCCTAACTTTTGAAAAGAGGAACGAGTAGTCAAGACCATTTTTTTAAACCAAATGAAGGGATGCGGAAAGGCTAAGATCGAGAGGGTAAGGAGAAAATAGAATCACTACTTATGATTTTCACAACTCCTTTTTAAGTTTAAAATAGTTTTCACAATTCTAGACTCAACATCGGCCAAGGTCAAAGGTCATCCTACGGACAGTCCTGCTCTGATACCAAGCCTGTCGGACCCCAGATTCCATAACGGAGAGCTTTAGGAGTAATCACCCGCTAAGTCGGAGCTTCAACCCCGACCTCAACTCACGGGGGTCAAATCCGAGAGGAGTAGAGTGATATGGCTTCGAATAGCCCGAGACGTCAACCCCAAAGCTTACTCTGGCAATTTAATGCACTGAGTAGTAGGGTGATATGGTCTCCTCACTCTTTCCCACTGAGCCGGAGCATCAACCCCGACCTCGTCCCGGCAAATAAATGCACGGCTGGAGTAGGGTGATATAGCTCCCAACATCTCAGTGGAGAGTCGCTTCACAGGGGTGACTAAACTTAATAGCTCTGCGATATAAAACCTGAAATCCTCCCTGCATCACGTACTTCAATCATACACACATTGCACATGACACAGGGGGAGAAACAAACCAGTACCATCACAGAGACTCTACGACCGAAACTGCAATAATACTAGTTGTTCGGGAAACTTAACAACATATATATACAAGCAAAAGATGCTTTACACAGCGGAAGTGTTAGTTTGGCTGAGAAGCCTAAGGGTAGGGCCAAAAGCGGCGGCAGAACAAACCAAGCTGCCGAACCCAGGGCAGGACCACTGCCCGGGATCACCAGCGACTAGTCGATGTCGGTGTCTACCTCAATGTAGAAACCCTCCGCTGCGGGAGTGGTCTCCTCTGCACGAAAATAATATCAACGAATGCAAGGTGAGTACAAAATGTACTCCGCAAGACTTACAGGGGGAAAATAATAATAGATGCATCAGGTATCAAGAAAGGGCTATCTGTGGACTGTTTTTGCAGAAAGCTAATTTATTCTTCACAATACCTGTAATTAGATTGAAATCCGTCTACTGGAATACTTTGCAAGGAGAAGAGCTGAAACTGCATAATAAAACCTAAAGCAGACCATCGAACACACGAAACCCTCGATTCTTCCTCGACCACCAGGGAGGAAGCAATCGCTAACACCAAATCCTTAAAGTTGGCAAGTTTTAGATTAGGGTTATACTTGTCTAATTCGATGCGGATTCTTACCAAGCTGTCCATATCCGCGGACACGGCTATTCGAATAGTTTAAACCCTGCAGGGGTGTACATCTTTACCTACGCGTATCAACCGACTCTTAGCGCTACCGAGAACACACTTTCACGAGGTGTGCTAGCAGAGGGAGGTTGAACACGACCTTTACAATGTTTTCGACCTAGGTATGAGCCGCCCTAATAGGCTAGTCCGCGAACGACAGTTCGGCCGATACTTCGACGCGGTCCCACTAGTTGTGGCAGGTGATACATCCCCGGTCCCGGACCGTGTGTATCCCTCACTCCTATATTGTTGCATCACACCACCTCCTTATTTTCCACGCACCCAAGTCACGAAAACGGCAAACTATGCAGCTCATATCCTAAGCCTAGACAGATTATTCGGTCGTGGGTGGCCCATTATACCACCCGCGTAGAAGCACGCAAATCTTGGTTCGAAAGGACACCGGGAACCGGTCCTTGTGGGATTAACGAGACAACCCACCATGCCCCCGGCATGGCCTCTCGTCGATGCCCGATTTGAGATTAGTCAAGCTTATTAACAACCGCCCGGTGAACAACCACCTAACCGCTAACTCATCCAGAGTGTTGTGTTGCATCTGCCATCCCAGGAATTACGACATTCACGCAACTAAGCATGGCTAAGCATAAGTAGCTACGTAAATAACTCAACAATAGCAAGCAATCTATTCTAAATAGGTTGGGAGGGTCGGTGGTGTTGATTGAGCGACAAAGTAAGTTTTCATGCACGGAGTAGGGCTAACTTAACGTAAAATATCAGTTGAGCGCATGCGATACGGATTTAAAAACAAATAATAGGGTTGAAAATAATGGGATATCCGCAATATGGTCAAAGGGGGCTGCTTGCCTTGCTGTTCACTGACTAGGTCCTGCTCCTGCTCGTAGCTATACTCGTCGTGATCCTCCGGTCCTATCGGAAGAACAAAAACACCGAAACAACGTAACAATAAATACAACGTCGGAAAAACATCGGCATGAGATGCAATGTATGCCATGAGCTAGAGGATGCAAAATGCAAACTAACGCAACTGGAATCAGGTTAATCGGAGTCCGGACGCGCGAGATATCGCGATCCGAATTTCTCCGGGGGTTCGGGGAAAACCCTAATTTAAGTTCTTTGACACTTTCATCTTTTCTAGCATGCGGACATGTATGATCATGACACCATTGAATAACGTTTATATCATTTGTATTCATCTGAGCTCGGATGAATTCCCGATGAATTTAACAAGATTTAAACTAATTTAAATCCCCTTTGTTGTATTTTTCTCAGCAAAAATAAAGGAGATACTTTTATTACTTAGTAAGTCAGAACATTAATCCATACAATCATTAGCAATCAATCACTGCATTAAACCTAGTTCAACATTTAATACTCCATTGCATGCGTCTTAACCGGCTAACTACAGGGGCATTAAACTCTAACTAACTTAATTACTCTACTGACCTAACTAACCACATAACTACTAACTAATTACCTAGCCAACTCACTAACCCTATTAACCTAACTACCCTAACAGAATACAACAGTAACCGCAGCATTACATTCACTGACTGCTAAGTAATCTATAGCATTTAACCTACAGCATTTTGCCCTAACTAATTTAACTACTAACCGACCTAGCTAATTACTAATCGTCGGCATTTAACACACTACTCTAACTAAATAACCACTAACTAATCTAACTATCCTATGCCCTAACCGAATACAACAGAGTAGCATTAAATCACTGGCTATTAATGAACTGATCATTAACATTTAACCTACAGCAGTAAATGCGCTTAGCCTTAACTGAGTTAGCTAACTACTAACCTAACCAACTACTGGACTAACTAACTACTAACTGACCCTACTAATCAACTAACTCATGCCCTACTACCAGGCCGGAGGGCCACTGCTCGGGGCTCGGTTGGCCGGCGGTGGGCTCGGGATGCCCGGGGCAGAGAGGTGGGCGAGGCGGGGCGGCGAGGCCAGCGGCGCTCACCGACGGGTCGTCGGCGTGGCGAGGCGAGTAGGCGCGTGGCTCGGGTGGTGGCGGGTTCCAGAGGAGGCGGCGAGGCGACGCGTGGGACGGGGGCAACGAGGAGCGGCCGGGCTCCGCTGGGAGGCGACGGCGGAGCTTGGTGGAGGCGGCGTCGACGACGGCGGTTGGCTCGGGCGCGGCGTAGACGGAGGCGACGGTGCACGGCCGACGGGGAGCTGGACCGAGGCGGGGCGAAGGAAGCGGAGCCGGGGCGCTCGGAACCGAGGCGGCGTCAGCGAGGTGGCGGGGATGGGCTCGATGGCGAGGCGAACGGAGCGGCGACCGGAGGGCGACGGGGAGCAACGGGATGAGGCGACCGGGCGGCGGGGTCGACCGGCGAGGAGGGAACCCGAGACAAGCGGCGGGGACAGCGGTTGGGGCTCCGAGGTGCGGCGGTTGCCGGGGTGAACCGAGGCGCGGCGGGGTGGCACGAGGAGATGGCGGTGGTGCCGAGGGGAGAGAGGCCGGTGGTGGGTGGCGGGGTGGCTCGGCAAAGGGGGCGGAGGCGAGGAATGGCGGCGAGGTAGCGGAGGCGGGGGCGAATGCGGAGCAGCCGAGAGAGAGAGGGGGGTTTGAGGGGAGGCCGGCGTGTGGAAGAAGGAGAAGGGGGCAGCGGCAGGCCGGATGGGCCAGGAGAGGGAAGCGGGCCGCGGGGAGAGGGAGGCCCAGTCGGGGGGGGGGTTAGATAGGATTAGGGTTTTTAGTTTTAGGGTATTGATTTCTTTTCAATTTTATTTCTACAAAATTCAACCCAAACCTAATTTCAAACCTATTCTGAAATTCAACCCTTTTCTTCAATTCAAAATCATTTAAACTTTCCTGTTGATTCAATTTCAATTAGCTTTCAAACTTGTTCCAATTCAAATGGTATTGAAATTTTAAATCCTTGCCCAATTTCAATTAGGTCAACACCAGAATGATTTCAATTTAAAGAGTCCCTAGACTTTTCTCGAACTTCTTGATGCATCACCGATCAATTTATGCTATGCCATGCTATGATGCACAATCATATAAGGTTAAAATTAGGGATGTTACACTGGTATCCTCACCTTTGCTGAAATTGGACCATCTGCTCATCCCCTCTAGTGCTCTCTTACCTCCCCAGATTTTCTGAACCGTGGAACAAGTCTTGCTCACCTTGGCTTTTTGTTTTGAAAATTTTTAGATGGGTTCAATCGAGAAGCATGACGAAACCTTTGCAGCCAAGACCCCAGGATTTCCGCAGCTGTTGCGTGAAGCCATTGCCCAATGTGGAGGACTGTCCCTTCCAGAGTACAACGTTTTCAAGCAGAAAATGACCGAGGCATCAACTGTGTATTGGGCTAGAGTCATCATCTTCTGTAAACGGAACGGAGATGTCCAGACCTTCAAGTTCATCGGACCCCGAAGCCGAGCACCCGACCAAGCCATCCAGAGAGCAGCATATCAGGCGCTTGCGCATCTACGCAACGAGCTTATTGAGTTAGCCAATCATAGGGCTACTCAAT
Source organism: Stipa capillata (assembly GCA_019208055.1). Taxonomy (NCBI): domain Eukaryota; kingdom Viridiplantae; phylum Streptophyta; class Magnoliopsida; order Poales; family Poaceae; genus Stipa; species Stipa capillata. The sequence continues at coordinate 246,100 of JAGXJF010001459.1, forward strand.
TCTTCCCACAGCACACTGCCCTGGAGAATGTCCGAGTATACGTTTCGGCAGACCAAGAAGACGACCCTGCTATCGTGAATCTGGCACGATATGTGAAAGCACAAGACACCCTGACCTACCAGGCCCTCACCGAGCTAAAGGAAGTTCGCGACGAGCTGAATTATGTGCGAGAGCAATGGAAGCTATCCCTGGCGCTGCTGCAGAAGACCACCACCACTGCCATCAAAGAAGAATCCCTTGAGCCCCGTGACATCCCCGTCGCCAGTGAAGACCCACCACAACCATCACGCAAGAGGCACCGTGGCAATACCCGCGCCTATCAGCGGAAGTTCACCCCAAGAGCCGGACCCTCCCGCGCAGCTCAAAGGACCGCCCAAGCCTACTCCAATTTTCTGAAGGCAAAAGGACGCGGAAGACAAGGACGATTCGAAGGAAGACTCGAATGGAAGAGGACCAGCAGAAGATATGGTTCAGGAACAGCTCGCAAGTTAGACCGCTAAGGGCTCCATGCACCTATTGCAATGAGCCGTGTATCCCTGTGTTCAAATAAGTAGACGTTGCTTGTGTAATAGTAATGGACTGTAGTCCATAGGAACTTGTACTGTACTTTCAACTGTATCACGTGCGGCAAGACACGCTAGTAAGTGTGGTACCCTGCCTCACCTAGATTAAATAAAAGGCCAACTAGGCCAGTATTTTCAAAACAAACCCTGTAACTATTTGCAAACAGCGAACGCCGCTAGCTATCTCATCCCTCCGCCGCGCCTCTTAAATGAGTCGTGCGCCCACAGTACCTCTTGTCCCCTGAAGCTGGACAGGAGTCCTTCCCTGTTTTTGAAACCAGAAGCTTCTTGCCTGGCTATAAAAAGCCCTCCAACCAGCTATCTTCTCCACTCCTACCTGCCTTTGCAACCAAACCAGAATCACTTCTAGCTTCTCTCTCCTTACTCCCTGCCACCGTTGCCCAGTTACACCATGCCTAACGGTACGCTCTATCTCGAGACTACCGCGGCAAACCTTCCAGGGTTCACAGATATCCTGTGGGACCATCGCCTGGCGAGCCCTCAAAGCAACACAGCGACCGGAGTACGACGTCTTCAAGGAGGAGTCCGCCGACATCGCCAACTCGTACTGGGCGGAAGTACACGTCTACCAAGCCGACTCCCAGGGCGCCCCAGCATTCCAGTTCTTCGGAAGATCCATGCCATCCCCCAACATGGCCATCCTAATGGCCGCTTGGGAAGCCATTTCCCGCCTCCACCACTTGGTTCCGAGTGTGGACCGGCGTGCCTTCCACTACTACCCTCGCCGTGCCCTCGGTGAAGACGCCGTCTTCGCCAGCACCCAAGCGGAGCACGACCTAGCGGTGATCCACCTGACCCGCTATCTCGAGGCCCAGCATGACATGCTCATCCGGCTTGCCGACTCCTTGATTCTGACCCGGCAAACCATCGTCCAGTTGCATGCTCTGATCGCCTCCCGTGACTCCACCACCTCTTCTACCAACGCCACAGCACCGGTGAATCCACCCTTGCTCGGAGTACCGGTCGCCAACGGCGTCAGCCACACGCACACCCAGTCATCAGGATACTTGGGACTGTTCACAGCACATGCGGCAGCCTCCAGGGCCGCGCACCGCCGCCGGAACGTTCCGGTCACCCCACACAGCACACCCAACCCCTCCGAGGACGGCGATGACCGTGCCGGAGTCATTCTATCCCAACCCGCCCCCTTGGATGTAAACCAAGTGGACTAGAACGTGGCTCTTAAGGAAGTACCCTTCCGGAGCCTATAAAGCGTGTATTTTGTTGTATTGTATGTTAGGGCATAGCCCCGTGCCACAGGCACTTGTATGTATATATGATCAGGTAAGTGCCCCTAGGCACCTATCTGTATGAATGCAATGTTTTTTTCGAGTTTTTATTGCTTCTTGGTGGGTTGCCCCCAACCGCAAAAGCGCTATCGCGCCTTGTTGTGTTCGTTCCGGTGTAGCACCAAAACCCCATACTTTCCTTCTCATCTCTAAGCTATTTTCCCTCTTTTCTACACACATGATGGAAGGAGAATCTGCATCAAACCAGCAAAGGCCGTTCGCTGCAGCAAGCCATATAGACTTGTCTCTGATCTCTGTTTCCTCTACTCCATCCAAATCTCGGGGACGAGATTCCCTTAAGGGGGGTAGGTTTGTAACACCCCCATTTTCCGAAACCTGAAAATCAGGGTCAACAAAAACTTTTTGCTAATAATACCAATTAGCAATGCATCGGCTTGAAACCTGTTCTACCAGAACCCTAATACGAACCAACCAGAGTCCCTCATCTCCATCTCTGTTCCCCTTGGCCTCGACCTTGTCAGAATCCATCCGGCAAGGGATACGAAACCCTGCTCGACACTCCATCCCTAACCTCCGACTCCCTCTGTTCCTTCTCCTCTCGAACCTCATGCATGTATATATATATATACGTGCATATCAGTGGCCTAAATCCGACCCCAGCTCACCTGTCGTCGCATGCCACCACCACCCATATACCGATCATATGTATGCTAAAATAATCAAGTGTATATGGGCACATACACTCCAAACCCTGAACCCCTTTCCTCGGTAAAATCCTCTTTACCAACGGAACAAGAAAATATCTCCGGTTACCTTACCAATTCCCTCACCAGAGTATATATATATATCCCTATATATGTATATATACATCCGCACCCATTTCTACACCCTTACCCCTCATGTCACCTTTTACCGTCTGCACGGTAAAACCCTAAATATTACCTTACCATAGTTATGACCGTTTCACCGTGTCACCATGTCAATAAAATATCTAATTCCTATTCACCCCTTTTACCGAATCACTGAGTTACGAACTAACCTTCTACCCTCCTACCGTGTTACCGGAACTCAAAATATCTTGGTCCGTCCTACCAGATAACCAATCCATCTTTACCATCTACCGTGCTAGCCCACACCGTAATCCCTCGTGTTGTTCCCCCTGATAACTTTCCGATTGTCCACACATACACCATAAATCCCTAACCCTAGTGGCAAGCCGTCGATGCCTGCTCCCGACACTCCCGAGTCAAACCCTAACTCTCCCGTATCCTACCACCGCCTTGCCGTCGTCAAAATCCCTACACACCCCTGTTGTCGTCAAAACCCTAATTAGGTTTTCTGCTCCCAGAAATTTAAAAAGTGTTATCACATGCACTTTTATTTCTCCAAAATGTCTAGAAATTCACCAGTAGCTCCTTGAGTATATTCTTCACCAAGTTATGAAATAAGCTTGAGAAGTCCAGTTCAAAACTTTTGAGCTGCATTCAAAACTCCAATTTGAACCAATTCCTCCCTTGAACTACAGCTACTCTTTGGCTTGCTCAGAAAATTCTGGAAAAATCCTAAAGTACTTATCTTAGTGCCAGAAGCTCAGATATACAAAAACATATATGCCTCCAATGCAAAAATCAGCCAGGAACTACATCGAACACTTTTGCCATATTTATCTGTTCCTAATGAAACCTAGCCCAAAACTTACCCCTTTGCTGCCAAATTACTCCAGCTCCTTTACCATGCATTAACAACTCGTGCCACTGCTGTTCCCTCCACAGAAGGTCTCCCTCTCCAGTGATTCAACCCAAGTGTCCTCTCATGTCAGCATTGGCATGACCATTTACCAATTTTTCTCTGCTCGATTTGAAGCTCCCTCTGCATCAGTGTTTCCCCTTAGCTTCCAGCAACACTGAGGACATAAAATAGCACCGCCTGCCACTCCCGAGCCCACCAATTCAAGCAATGCCACGCCCAGACATGGGTTGACCTAGCCAGAGCGCGCTCCAGGGCATGGCATGGCCACCCGACGTGGCTAAGACCCGTCCCGTCGCCGGCCAGCCGGACCCTCGCGCCACCACTCTCCTGGAACATCAGAAGACCCTATGCGCCATTATTTTGCTCAGGCCCCTACTCAATACCGCATGCAGCTAGGTCCCATGGCCACCTCCTCATGCTTCCTCGCCCGAGGCTATAAGTAGACCCCCAGCTCTTCCTCAGCTTCCCTCAACTTCACCAACTCAAGCATTCCCAAGTTTGGTTCTAGCTCAGACCCTCCCTTGCTCCAGCAACAAGCTCAGCCCTCCTCTTCTCTGATCTCAGCCGCTATTCCATCCCAGCAACCGCGCGAGCGTTCCAACTTCAGAAACGGAATCCCCATGCTCTTCTGAACCCAGAGGTGCTTCCCGATTTTCAAATCCTCCTTTGGAACGACGGCGATCGCTCGCCGTTAAGTTTGCCGGAGCGCCGCCGGTAGCTAGGGATTCCTCGCCGGAGCTCTTCTCCCGTGCGCGCCCCCTTTCTGTTCCTCCTTCTTCTGACCTGTGGGCCTCCTTAACCGAAGGGGTACAACACCACCGCGCCGCTGCCAGCGGGCCCGAACACAGCCCGGCCCCAATGTCAGGTTTATGGGAAGCCGGCGCCGTATTCCCCCTCCTGTTCATCTAAACCAGCCGGATTCTCTCTCCTCTGTCCAGTGCAGCCCTTCTTTCTGGTTCAGTCGATTCTCGCAAATCCAGCCTGAATATCGAGAAACTCCCCAAATAAAAGTTGCTCAGAATTAAATTTCCCATCTTTTCTATATAGGACACTTTCCAAAAATCCCAATAGATCTCTCTGTACAGCCCCAGTCCAGTAGCTATCTCTATTTCAAATATGTGTTTGAATTCTTTTTGAATTTGTGTTCAACCCTAGGAAGTTCCAGCAGGAACTCATGAGCATTTTAGGAGCCTTGCACCTAGATTCACACATGCACACCCATGTGGACTAGTTCAGAGTTTAACAGGAGATAGATTATCAGGGAAACCCTAATGCATGCATACATTTGTTTTCCCCTAAACCTTTTCTTTTTTGATTTGAATTTGATTAGAAGATGCATCCCATTTGTCCAGTAGGCTCAACATCCAAATCTTGTCATATATCCTAATGGCCCACTTGTTCGTTTGATGCATGAGTCCATGGGCCAAAGAGAACAAGTGTTATCTCGCAAAACCCTAGAAACCCTAACCATCATCTCATGCATGTATATAGGCTCTCCTTAGCTATCTCCACCATGTTAAGCCCTCCAAGAATGTTAGAAACCAGAACTCATGCATGAGTAGGCATTCGCACCCATGTTGCATGGCTCGGACAACACAAGGAACACCGATACAGCTCAAAACCCTAGCCACCATAACCCTAGGTTGCATGCACATTCCATGTGATTAGTGATATCCAACCACAACCATTCTTCCGTCAAAAACCCTGAGACCAACATGCATGCATGTTGTCCTTTATTATTTGTGTCTCGTGTTGCTTGGTTCTTATTGGCGTTATTTTCCGAACGTGTAGATATCAGTGTGAGATAAGTGCGCCAGGACGAACCCGAAGCACCCCCGCATCCGGAACCGAGCCAATACCTGTCAGGCAAGCTCTCCGCCATTGATCATGTTGAATCCCAGTTTTACAAAATATTATTTTGTTTTCGAACCATGCATGCTATATTTTATCCCTGTTATTTTATGTAGAGTAGATATCACCGATGATAGAAAACCCTAGTTCGACCCTGTAATCCTTGTCGCCATAGGACTATGGTATTCCGAAGATTTATCGGAAACTTAGGATAGTGTAGGTATATATATACTTAGCCCCGCAGTAGATGAATTAGGTTTTCAAAAGGAAAAGAAAAGCAACACCCCATATTTCATTTGATGAAATATCGAAACGGACCGTCGCGTCCGGATTGTAGAGGTGCATGGAAGGTAGGATATGCATGGGTTGGGATATTCTACCGTGATATTGGTTCTGTGGAACCGAGTTAAAAAGGGAAGAAGATTTTGATCCGGGTTGGTAATGAAGGGTGTTGGAAGGGAGATGTTAAAGAGCGAGGTAAGGCCCGTCGTGGTTCTCGCTGCCCGTTTACGGGAGTGGAGTGGAGTCCTTCTCGGATCACCTAAGGACCTGTCTTAAGTGCCGTTTGGCCAAGTCTTACCGTACGACCACATGTCCTTTGTGGGAAGGACTTGATCTAGTAGCCGACCTGGACTAGCATGAACCCGTGGGCAGTTAGTAGAGTGCAGATGGGGTGGGGTACACTTCGAAGAGGGCAAAACCCGGGGCTACCGAGTTTTTGCCCGCCACAAAGATGGAACACCAACCTCCTCGTAGCAGGGGTACTGATTCGGGCTAGGCTTGGGACATGTCTATTCTGACGGGTTCATGGCTGGGTTCACAGCGGTGAAGAGTCTCGTTGTACAAGCCCTGGACACATGCGTGCGCAGCATGCCCAGGGGGAACTACATCGTGTGGGTAAAGCCGTACAACCTCTGCAGAGTGTTTAAAACTATTCGAATAGCGCGCGTCCGCGGTCATGGACGAACTTGGTCGGGCCACACTAAAGTAGTTTTGGCTCTCTGAGCCCCAAAAAGGATCTTTGGGTTATGGGTTTAAGGACGCGATCCGCCGTGTTCGCAGGGTGTCATGCTGTGTCATGAGGTGTGAAGTCGGGTTTTTCCCGTGGACTCGGGCAAACCCTAGAATCCCCGTAAGTACGAGGTCAGCTGTGTCTACCTGAGGAACCGGGCGATTGGGAAACCCGTAAGTACGAGGTGAGCGTCGTCTACCTGTGGAACCGGGCAAGTACCGTGCTGTACCGCAGGTAGCGGTAAGCACAAAAGTGAACTCCCCCGGGGTACGGGCCGAGTGTTTGAGCAATATCCTATCTCGCTGCGGCGAGATGTTTTTGATAAAATCGCTTTTACATCTATGTACTTATTTCCAAACGCAAACTTACTTTCCCGCACAACATGAAACTTAGGATAGAGCCTTTCCATTGATGAAATTCCGAGCATGTCATTTCCGTATTAAACTCCCCGGCGGAGTGCTTGCGAGTACATTCAATGTACTCACCTGGCTTGTTATGTGGCCAGACCGAAGGGCAACCGTCCGAAAGCAACGACGGTATCCACGATAACTAGGGCGAACCCCAGTCAGTTGCCTGTTGGGAACGGCATATTGATGGGCTCATCACCGCTCGTTTTTTCGCTGCAATATTTCTAGCCGTTGGGCTAAAGGTATAGTTTTTCGATCTTGAAGATCGGATTATGTATTATGTTCTAATAAGTGCGTGTATGATTTTGATACACAGATAAACTTGTGGGTATCGGCTACTGATCCAGGGACCGGTACCGTAAACACAAGGGTTTATCCGGCCTTAAAACCGGGTAGTCCACACTTGCTCGAATCAGTTAAGGACTGAGCCTAAGTGCCGCTCGACCAAGTTCACCTCGTACGTTCACATGTCCTTTATGGGAAGGACTTGACCAAATACTTTGTCGAGTGCTAGTGTCTGGACCTGTGGGCAGGAGGACGAAAGTGCTAGGTAGATTGGCATTCCTAGAGGACCTCCACGTGACTACGTAGGGAGTCATTTGACACAAAGGTAAGTCCACTTTGGGTTGTGGGTTGAGAGTCACCGAGCACAAGCGGAGACTGGGTAGATCTTATCTAGCGGGTCCAGCACTGGTATGAAAGTAGGGAAAATGTCTCGCTGTAATAACCCTACCGGCACCCCTCATAAAGAGTGCTCATCTGGCCATGGCAACAAGGAGGACTTACATCATGTGGGTAAAGCCGTACAACCTCTACAGAGTGTTAAAATCTATTCAATAGATGCGCCCTCGGTTATGGACACAACTTGGAATAGCCACACACTGGTTAGATTAAGTTTTGATTGTGAAATCTGGGAATGGGATTAAGGACGTGGGCATGATGTGTCCACAGTGTGCAGTTTGAGCTACAGGCTGGTAGTGAGGAACTGCAGGAGTGAAACGTAGCCCTTGCTGCGCGGTGATAGCACAGAGAAGGCTTTAAGGAATTCCTGAAGCGATACAAGGGTTATCGGCCACTAATTGATGATTTTCTTGAATGTAAATGACGGGTTTGCTTTCAGAAATGCTTTTGAATCTACTTTTATCATAATTCAAAAGAGAACTTACTTTTCCGCTCAACAATCAACTTAGGATAGAGCCCTGTTTATTGAACAAGCCTGGCATGAAATACATCTGTTATACTCCCCCTACAGGATGCTTGTGAGTACATTTAATGTACTCACCTGGCTTGTTGATTTGGCCAGACGAAGGAGACGTCGATTCCGAAGACAACATCATGTTCACCAAAGTTAGGGTGTAACCCCAGTCAGTTGTCTGTTAGGTATGGCATATTGATGTGCCACATCACCGCTTGATTTTTCGCTACAAGATTTTAGCCGTTGGGCTACAGGTATAAGACCTCGATCTCGATGTTCTATTTATATCTCAGATACTGAAATATGCGTGTATGACAATGATACACAAGTTAACTTGTGTGTATTGGCTACTGATCATGGGACCGGTACAGTAAACACAAGGGATTATCCGACCTTAAAACCGGGCATGCCACAACTTGGTATCAGAGCCACACCGACTATAGGTTAAACCTAGTTAGCACGGGAGTTAGTCATAAACCCTAGGAACAAAACCTTATTTTCAAAAGTATAGATAAAAGATACCCTAAGAGTGGGTTCTACTCTTCTTACCCTCCCTAGCTTCCACTCTTATCTACATTGTCCCAAGAAAAACATGAAGGTTTTTTTTGCACCTTCATCTACTTCAAAGACTTTAGATGACTTCCAGTTAAGTGAGTACTGAGACCCAGGCAGTTGACGTGCAAGAATTACCAACTTTACCGAGGAGCAATTTCTCAGTCACAAGATGCCCTACCAAGACGGACCAGCAAGTTCAACCTGGTGCTCTACCTTGCCCTAACTAACAAAGCTTGCGGGCGTACACCTTGGTCTCCACACTGACACTCAAGATAGATTGCTTCTTCACACGATTCAAGAATTCATCAAGACTCGCTACAAATGGGTCAAAACCAACCGTTCGAACTTTCAAGTCTACGACGTCAAGAGTGTGGGAACTTGCAATGGAGACACCACATTAAGTGGAGAAGATCCATGGACATGCGACGCCCTGACAGGAACGAGAAGCCAACAATACTGAAGGAAGCCCCACCAAGGGCAGCGATCTTAAAAGTTACCGTGTGGACTAAACCCATAGGTTGGATCACTAGACCTCACTTGCCGTGAGCAGTGAGATGGGTACCCCTCTTGAGTTCAAGTCTTAGGTGTCCTTTGTGGTATACGCAATATACCCTATGACATTATTTGCAATGTGCCATTTGCTTCGTGTTCTCTTGCTTAGGTGAAAAATGTGACATGCACATATGTCTCCCGATGCATGTAGCGGTCACACCCACTGTTGAATAGTTAATAGGCCTTACCTTATCTTCAAGACCAAAGTAAATTTTGTTGTCCCCTCCGTTTGACCCTTCCCTTGATTCTATCCGATGTCACCTCTTTTTGTCAACCATATGTGAATTCTTTCTGACAACTTTGGCTTTCCTTCATCCCTAAGCCACTGACTAGACAAGACGTAAGCCTTCGTCTTGTCCCGAGGAAATCTCTTCTTGGAATCCCTGTTGACCTCCAGGTGCCAAACGGCTATTTAAAGCCCTATCTTCACTGTTGTGTTGCACACCCGTGCCCCTCTCTCTTTGTCCAAATACCTCTTTCTTGCCAGAAGAGCACATAGCTCCTAGTGCTCCTCTTCCTACTCATCTTCCCTTCCCAGTGAATATGATGCCTCATGGTGCCCTTTGCTAGGAGACCACCGCTGAAGAGCTCACCGGATTAACAAATATTCTGTGGACCGTGGCTCAGCAAACCCTCGGAGCGACGCAACGCCCTAAGTACCTTGTATACCTAGGGAGTATCTCTTGTTCCTTGCATGAGTTCTGGGCAACAACAAGCAACTTAGGATAGAGCTATTCCTTGAATTACACCTTGCATGAAATATTATCGTTTAATTCTCCTATGGGAATAGCTTGCGAGTACATTCAAAGTACTCACCTGGCTTGTTGAATTGGCTAGACGAAAGAGATGTCATCACCGAGGATACTATTGAGAACGCGAAAGCTAGGGCGAACCCCAGTCAGTTGCATGTCGGGTATGGCATATTGATGGCCCACATCACCGCTTGATTTTCACTGCAAATTTATAGCCGTTGGGCTACAGGTATCGGACAAACGACCTTGACGGTCTATTTACTTAGTGTATACTGATATACGTACATATGACAATGGTATATAGGTTAACTTGTGTGTTACTGATCCAGGACCGGTATAGTAATCACAAGGGAGTATCCGGCCTTAAAACCGGGTACACCACAGCTTGGTATCAGAGCCATACTGACTGTCGGTTAACCCTAGTTAGCATGAACGTTAGATGTAAACCCTAGATATAAACAGTATATTCGTAAAAATACCTCAACTCAATATAAGCGTGGGTTCTATTCTCCTTATCCTTCTTAGCTTCATCTCTTACCTACAATGCTTCAAGAAGAACACGATGTTTTCTCCACCTCTCATCCATTTCAAAGCTTTAGGCAACTCCAGGAACGCAAGTAGTGAAACCCATGGGGATAATGTTCGAGAGTTCGCCAACCCTACCAAGAATCAAGATGGATTGTGATGTCGCCCAATCCAAGAAGCCCGTCGCGACTCGCTACAAATGGGTAAAGACCAGCTATTCGACCTTTTAACTCCATGACGTCAAGAGTGTGGAAACTCACAAGGGAAACACCGCATTAAGTGAAGACCCATGGATAGTGGCACCCTATCAGAAACGAGAAGCCAGTGACACTGAGGAATGCCCTGCCAAAGGGCGGCGATCATCAAAAGCTACCGTGTGGGCTAAACCCATAGGTTAGGCCATTAGAACTAACTCGCTGCGAACAGCGGGATGAGCACCCTTGTTAGAACGAGTTTTAGGCGTCCTTGTGGTATACGCGATATACCCTGTGGTGTGATTGCAAAATTCATGTTACTTCGTATTTTCTGACTTGTATAAGAAATGTGATCTGTACATATGTCTTTCGATGCATGTAGCGGTCACATCCACTGATGAGTAGTTAATAGGCATTATCTTATCTTTAGGATCCAGTAAGTCCTGCCGTCCCCTCTGTCCACTCTTTTTCTGGATTCCCTCCGATGTCACCCCTTCTTGTCAGCCTTGTGTCATTTCTTCCCGACAATTTCGGCTTTCCTCATTCCTACGTCATCGAGGATAGGATGTAAGCTCCTGTCTTATCCCGAATAGCCTTCTTTGAATTTTTCGTTGACCATCAAGCCATCGACCGGCTATATATAAAGCCCCACATATGTTTTTGCACCTCACCACCGTGCAACCTTCCACTCACCTAAAACACTTTCTTGCCGGAAGCATCCTTCGCTCCTGTGCATTCCTCCTTGTTCGCTACCCTCTTTTCCGCGAGCACAATGCTTTATGGAACCCTATACCAGGAAACCACCGCTGATGAACTCACCGGGTTCGTTGATATCCTGTGGATCGTAGCCCGACAAACCATTGGGGCAGAACTGCGCCCTTCGTACCGTGTGTACATAGGTGATGCCCCTGGCACTCTGCATGAATTTTGGGCAGTGGTGCACGTTTACCTAGGCAACACTGATCTAGGCATGCCCCTATGTTTCATTGGGAGAACCATGCCTACCACCACAATGGCCATTCAACTGGTTGCGTGGGAAGCTGTCTTCCACCTTCGCCGACTGGTTCCAAGCATGAATCAGCGACCTTTCTTCTTCTATCCTGGCGGTACCCCTGGAGAAGGCACTGGATACGCCAACTTGCACCAAGAAGAAGCCGATGCCACAGTGGAAACACCTCGCTCAATACATTACTGCCCAGCACGACCTGCTTACCTAGCTAGCAGACTCCTGGATTCTGGCACCAGGAACTAGCGTTCCTATGCTTCCCCAGCTCTTTGCTGGCACCTCCTCGACGGCATTCACCCATGCCCCTGGTATCGAAGCGCAACCCCTATCAAGAGTACCAGCTGCTAGAGAAGGCATTAGTCGCTCCAGAAACACTATGATTACTCAAGGTCTTCCACCCTCTCGAAAAGCGAAGGCCCCACGACGTGGCTAGTACACCCAGGTCTCCGACCTAGATAAGGGTTACGTAGTCAAAGTGGGCCGAGTCTAGCTTAGCCCTCTTCGTGCCACTAGTTGTATGTGTGTTATCATTGATTTGATGCTTGCGGTAGAAGTTCGCTTCGTGCCCTTTAGCACTAGGGCAAGGTTGTTTGATACGCTATTAGGTGTATGGATAAGTGCCGTGTTGTTTCCCTCGTCATTCCATGGTGTCTTGAGTGCGTTTTGGCTTTTGTAAAGCTATTGCATGTTGTGTGATTCCAATCGATGTGCGATGCCACAACCTAGTGTTGTTTCTTCTCCTCGTCTAGCTGCTAATTTCCCCTCTATCGTGACCTACCTTCTCTCTCTGTATTATCTCTTTGTTTTGCTAACAACTTTCAAATCCTCCCAGTTACCTTCAATTATTGCCCCGATATTCTCTCCTCGTTGCCAGCAATATGCCCACCTTTATCTAACCGCCTTGGATTTTCCCTCCCCGGAGGCTATCAATCGAACGTTGGCGGCAGGACCCTATCTAGGGCTGCACGCCACACGTTCCCACCGAGCTACCAAACGGCTATATGGACCATGTTCCCTTCCTGCACCACACTTCGTGCCCCTTCGTCCTTGCATAGAGACTTTCTCCTCTGAAAGAGCTCTTCGCTTCTGGTGCTCCTCTCCCCTGCTCCACTTCCCCTTCCTCCGCAAAAATGATGCCTCAAAGTACTCTTTGCCAAGAGACCACCGCTGAAGATCTTGCCGGCTTCGTCAGCGTTCTATGGGCTGTAGCTTGGCAAGCCCTCGGAGCGACACGACGACCAGAATATGAAGTATACCGAAGCCAAAACCCCGACGTCGTGCCCGAGTTTTGGACCGATGTTCATGTCTACGCCGCTAACACCAATCCAGGCGCGCCGTTCCGGGTCTATGGAAGAGCCATGCCTACCCCGACTATGGCTATTCAGATGGCCGCCTAGGAAGCCATTGCCCTTCACCACTATCGTGTCCCTGGTATGAACCAGAGAGCGTTTTCTCTTCTATCCTCGCCGCGTCCCCGGAGGACGCACGAGGTTTACCAACTCGCCTCCAGACAAAGACGCTGCGGTGACCCATCTCTCACACTATCTGGTCGCTCAGCACGACCTCCTCACCCAACTGGTAGAGTTCTGGATCTCGCTGCAACAGATCTCCTCTCCCCTGCATTCTCCATCCACTTTCAGCGACTCTTCGGCAACTTCCGCCTATACTCCTGAAATTGACAAGCATCCTATGCCAAGAGCACCAACAGCCGAGGAAGGTACCCACCGTCGCAGGCGCAATGCTGCCTTTCAACGCGCTCCGACCCCATCTGAGAGCCAGAATCCTCAGGAGGAAATCGCTCCACCCCAAGCTCTCAATCCGGAGTTAGGTCAGGCTGGCGATGCACGCCGAGTTTGAGTTATCCAACTCAGTATATCTGGTTGCTTGTGTGCTTGTATTGCATTAATCTTCGCCGTTACATTTGGCCTGGTGCCTCCCGGCACTCGGACAAATTTGTTTGATGCGCTTGTAGACGCATGGCTGCGCCTCATGCTAGTTTTCTTGCTGTTTTATTTGGGATTTCAATGGGTCTTCCGACCCTAATGATGTTATCAAATGTTGCTCGTTTTTGTTTGTGTGCAATAATTAAAACCTAGGTTATCCCTCTCATCTCCATGCTATTTTCCCTCTTCCCTACATCTAACGCCAAAGCAAATGCCCCAAATGCAATGCCACTTCTCTGCACAAAAGACCATCACCTCATCTACGCCGAATCGCCCAAGATGCCTGCAATGAATTGGATTCCTCCTGCAAATCACACTCAGGATGCGCAGGGTGCACATGGCACTAGACCCTCACCCAAATCATGGCCGACCAACGCCAAATATCAGCACCACGGTGACATACAAAATGATGCCAACCAAGAACGAAGAGCAGATTGGCAAAACTACGTCGAGGCAGGACGGCACTAACCACTTAGGAAATGATGACCACTGGAAATCAAGGATGAATTTGGTGCTTCGGATCAACATATACCCCACCAAATTTTAAGGGGGCTAGACCTGTGAGATAAAAACCAGGATATAGAATGGTAGCCTAGGAGCTTGCCATGGTGCACTCAAATCACTACAAAGCTCGTGACCTAAAGGCCGGAGGATTCAGCCTGATGGCTACGCTCCGAAATCTATAACGCAGAAGCTCGACAAAGGACTTGAGTAATCTGCCAGGATCCTCCATAACAGAAGACCATACGACATTACCCCTCTGCCCTTCCCCTAATCTACCCGAATCTCCGGGACGAGATTCCGTTTAAGGGGGGTAGGTTTGTCACACCTCGATTTTCCAAAATCTGAAAATTAAGACTTTCAAAAAATTATTTACTAAATAACGCTAACTAAAGTACGCCCGATTAAAACTTTATTTCAAATCATGCTAAACCCTAAAGTGAGACAAGCCAAAATATTCCACCTCTGTTCCTATTCCCTTAAACTCCGCTTGCCGAAGCTCTGTCCGGCGAAGTATACAAATAATGCTCCACACCTTGTCTCCATGCGTGGCCCCTCGCCCTTGCACTCCCGCCACGAGCACATCTTCGGCATCCTCTTCCTTTTCCTAGTCGGTGTAACCCAGACCGACGTCTGCAGCTACATTCTCAGCCGGTACTTCTATGAAATTGACACGTATATACGTCGCGAACCTCTTCCGAATGGAGTGATCTTCTGCCACCTACTTCGCCATGACCTATCATGAGTACGAGCACATATATATCTCTTTTACGTACACGCATATACGCAAAACCCTAAATCCTTCTTTTCGAACTACTGGTCAAACCCTAACTCGGCTATATAACTTAAACCTCTCCTCTTACTTTATCCTTGATACCCATCATTAACTAGTGCACGGGAAATCGTGCAAGTATGAATAGTGTTAAACCCTAAATGCCTTGCGACAGCCATTCTGCCCCCGTCACCGATGTCGTCTGTTCAGACCTCTTGTATGTCCACACACACGCTCCTGAAATTTCCCCACATGCATATACCTATGTATGTAGGTGTATATGTCTGTCTATCATCCGGACGCTTCTACGTATATGCATACATCTCCTAAGTGCGCATGTATCCCCGTAGGCACCCTACCACCTTTTCTCTCTCCTAGAATATATAGGCATCTACGCATGCTACCTGGGCGTGCGCGTATGCATGAAGATGGAAATCCTAACTTTACTCAAAACCAGCCCTGACACGTCCCATCATCTGCTCAACACCGTAAGCCTGGCATGGATTGAATTCTTGCGGAATGAATTCAATACTAATATCTCGGTCCTACCATACACACGTGCTGACTATTGCCAACACACTAACCGGTGCCCAACTATCCCTATTTTCCTGAAGAGCCACAGAAGTCGATGTTAGCTGCTGCTCCTCTTAAAGCCATGCTGAGTTGCCCATTTTTTCTCAGCTCACTCTCCTCTCTCTTTTCTTCCTACTACTGCAACCTGTGCAATCTGCCACCTCCTATCTACCAACAGTAGGCGGTGCCAACCCATTCATATTCACCAAGCCATCTCTCTTCCATCAATAGCAAACAGTACCGAGCTAGAACTGCGCATCAACAGCCCTACCACTCTCTCTCCTGATCCACTGTAGCACAGCCAGCAACATTTATCTCCCGACTGTGTTCTTTTGCTCTACCCGAGCTTCTAAGACTGCAAGCTCTCTCCCCATTCGTTCTTGCGGTCCGAGCTATTTCTTCCTCCCTTAGCCGAGCTCCCCCTGCTCAAACTTCCTTGCCCATCCCTACTCCACAAGCTCCACCGAGCTCAGCCCTCCTCTCTTCCTCAAGTGCTCCCGAGCTCCACCCCTCCTCTGGAACTTCTCTACTCCTCCTCTACCTCAAACAGCCGAGCTCCCCCAGAAGCTGCACGAGCTCCTCAAGCTCTTCTCCCCTCCTAACTCTCTCTTTGCTGCCTTACCTGAAGTCCTGAGCACCCAAGTGTTTTCTCCAAGCTACAGCTTCCCTACCACCCGAGCTGCACTGCTCCAATTCCTCCCTAAGCTTGTTCCCTTCTCCCCGTTCGTCTTCCCGAGCATCTGCTCCCCAAGCCAAGCCGAGCAGCACCGACACTCCTTCCTCCCTCCCTTGCTCCCGAGCTTTCCCCTCTACTTGAGCTCCTCGGTAGCTTCCTTAGCATCAGCACGACACCGAGCACTGCTCCCTCCTTCTCCCCAAGCTCTTCAACCAGAGCTTCCACCTTCCCCGAGCTGCCCCATCGCTCATTGATGCCGAGCCGAGCACCTAGACCCGCCGCCACCGTGGAGCTCCAGAACCACCGCCCGTCATCTTTGTCGCCAGGAGCCACGGCCACATGCTCTTCCTCCCGCTGCTGAACTCAACCGAGCGCCGCTCGCCGGAGTAGCCCCCGCACCGCATCTATTCGCCACTACCCCTCCGACTACAGTCGCCATCTCCTTTGACCTCACCTCCGGCAGCTCCGCCTCGGTCCTCTTATCAGCTCGCTGCCATCGGACACGCTGTCGTTGGCCACGACAAGGTAAGCCACGGTAAACGCCCCAACTAACCCGTCGCTAATCACTCCCTCCCATTAGATTAGCCCTAATAGCACTTCTGAAGAGTAGAGAGAGAAGACCGGATGAGAGCCACAGTGCCCGAACTGACAACGCGGTCCCACCAGATGGCATAACGGGTGCACGTTCCTTGCGAGTACGCATTCTCGTATTAGACACGCATTTCCTTTTCTGCTCCTCAAAATGTGTCTTCACTTCAGAGAGGCGTAATAATCCTCTCTTCCTTCTAGGAGCTGCTTCAGCCAAGCTAGAGGCGCATGCCCATAATACGCCTTCTCCGCTGCAACGCGTAAAATGCCCGAACCAAAGCGCAATCTGACCGGTTTCCAGAATAGTACATATTGAAGTTTGGTTCAACCGGTTCACCTAAAAATAATCTGGTTCTTGAGAAACACCCAAAATAAAGTTTGATCCTAAAATATTTAGCAACTTTTGGTTTAAACAGAATTTCAAAATTTTCAAATTTATCTTGTTGTACAGAGAGAAATTCAAATACCCTTTGAATTCAAACATTTTTCCTTGAAAAATCCTTTGAACTTGTGATCCTTTCTAAGACTCTCTAGCATGGTAAGCTTCACTCTTCTGGACTTTTCAAAAAACACATATATATGTATCCCGTGTTTTGAAGAACAAAAGAAGTGTATATAAACCCTGAATACCCCACATCCCTCAAATGCTTATGACTTAGTATATTACTCCAAAGAGTTGAGTTAACAAAATCTCCAGAATATTTTAATAGCCATACTGACCCTTTCAAACGTAACTAGGAAAATTACTAAGAGCTTCTAAGGTAGTAATTCGTTAGAAGCTAGTAATTCGTTATTAATCAATTAAAGTTAGGGTTTCCGGTTCTACGAGAGCTCTTATTTCATGTGAAGGGAGTCTCTTACCGTCCCTTCAAGCCCTAATACCACCCAAGTCTAGGGCGCATGTGTTAAGAGTCCATAAATGTATGATTGATTCTTGTTTGGTTCTTCCTTACATCGTTGATTAATTCGCCGTCCCTTCGACGTGTAGATACCGATGTTAGGAGTTACCACGCGAAGTATTTCGGACAATTGTCGAATCGGGTTCAAGACCGAGCCCCGGCCAATTTGCCAGGAAAGCATTCCCACTTTGATCATGTTGAATCCCATATGTGTGAAATTAATTATTATTTTTGCGAAACTTGCATACTATGTGGATATCAACGGTATTTTATGTAGACCTAGTTATACCCTTTAGCTGCATACGACTTAGGCCTGAATATCCAATCCTTGTAACCCTAGATATATTAGTTGGTTGATATTCGACCGATAAGAGTATTAAGGCTATAGGCATTAGCCTAGCTTAGACCTGCTGTAGATAAAAACTAAATTTTCGTTCGGTTTGTACGAACTCCCTTGGGACATGGGAAATAAAACCCTCGGATAGCATGTGCTTTCCGAGGTGACTGTTTCAAAAGAAATGTTTGCCAAAACCCCAAATGAAATGAAGGAGGATTTTTGATTTGGGTGAGAATGGTAAGGGCAGCCCGGGGCTGTAGAGTACCAGGAGGCAGCGTGGTCGTCGAGGATGAATATGGAGTCTTACTCGAATCGATTAAGGACCGAGGCTAAGTGCCGCTAAACCAGTTCCTCACCGTACGTCCACATGTCCTTTACGGGAAGGACTTGGCTTGGTACCCCGGCAAGTACTAGGGTATGGATCCGTGGGAAGTAGGGAGTATGTGACTAGGTGGTTAAAGTCCTAGAGATCCACCACCGCTGGGCGTTTGGGTGTTGATGCGACACAAAGATGGGGAGTCCCATTTTTGGTCCGGAACGCAAAAGTTGGGTTACCCACCTAGCGGGTCCAGCTCTAGTATGGAAGCGGGTGAAGGTCACGTTGCAATAACCCTGCCAGCACAACTCGCGAAGTGTGCCTATTGGATCCTGGCAACAAGGGGGACTTGCATCTTGTGGGTAAAGCCGTACAACCTCTGCAGAGTGTTAAAAACTATCCGAATAGCCGCGTCCTCGGTTATGGACATGAACTAGTAAGGCCACACATTGGTTAGACTAAGTTTTGTTTGTAAAAACCTGGGAAAGGGACTAAGGACGTGGGCATGATGTGTCCACAGGGTGCAATTTACGCTACACGGCTGGTAACAAGGAATTACAGGAGAAGGAGGCTAGCCGTACTACCCGGGATAGTACGGGCTGAGCATCGAATTAAGCAGTGATAGACGGAGCTATCATTTGAGATGAGAAAAGGAGGTAGCTGGGTCTACCTCGAGAAGTTTTGTTGCTTTGGATTGCTCTGGTTTACAAAACTACTTTGGAATCTACTATTCTCGTATTTAAATTGAAAACTTACATTTTCGTACAACAAGCAACTTAGGATAGAGCTATTCCTTGAATTACACCTTGCATGAAATATTGCCGTTTAATTCTCCTGTGGGAATAGCTTGCGAGTACATTCAAAGTACTCACCTGGCTTGTTGAATTGGCCAGACGAAAGAGACGTCATCGTCGAGGATACTATTGAGAACGTGAAACCTAGGGCGAACCCCAGTCAGTTGCCTGTTGGGTATGGCATATTGATGGGCCACATCACCGCTTGATTTCCGCTGCAAATTTATAGCCGTTGGGCTACAGGTATTGGACAAGCAACCTTGACGGTCTATTTACTTAGTGTATACTAATATACATACGTATGATAATGGTATACAGGTTAACTTGTGTGCATCGGCTACTGATCCAGGGACCGGTACAGTAATCACAAGGGAGTATCCAGCCTTAAAACTGGGTATGCCACAACCTGCTTACCCAACTGGCGGATTCTTGGATCTTATCGCTCAGGACCATCGATCCCCCGTTCTACTCCAGTGACTCTTCAGCGACGTCTGTATACGCTCCCAGAGTCAATGAGCAACCCCTACCAAGATCGCCAACAATCGGAGAAGGCATCCGCTGCCGCCGGAGGAGCACCACCACCCCTCGGAGCACTCCCACTTCCTCGAAGGATGAACGTCCCTGTGACAGAATGACTCCACCCCAGGCTGCCCGCCTAATTATAGACCAGATAGTCGAGGCACACCGAGGTTGGATTAGTCCCATCTGTGCCGCTAGTTGTATGTGTGTTCTTATTGTTTTAGTGCTTGCCATAGGAATTTGTTTCTTGCCCTTCGGCACTAAGGCGCACTTGTTCGACACACTCTTAGGCGTATGGTTAGGTGTCATATTGGTATTCTCGTCATTTTATTGGTGTTTTGATTGGTTTCTCCGGCTCTTGTGATGTTATTACTTGTTGTGTGATTTCATTTTTATGCGATACCAAAACCCCATATTGTTCCCCCTCGTCTGGCTGCTATTTCCCTCTTTCCTACCTAAACAGCTCATGTGGAGGCGAATCTACAGGATGGGTACATTAAAGACATATGCAACTATTAGTATCCGTGAAGGAATGGTTTCCCCATCTGAGAACCCGAGCCTGCAACCATTCCCTTCCCCTACGCTCTACTTCTTCGAAGGAACAACACTAGCTTTGGCAGACCACCTATTTCGCAAGCGGAATACATCATTCATTGCCTACCGCCAACCACCTAAAGGTGTCGATAGGAAAGCCAAAATTACCCGCTTCAACTACAAAGAACTGGGGCGTTACGCCAACCAGCGCTCCCTTAAGAGGAAAAAAAGAGCAAATGCACCCGGCCAATGGAGGAACGAGTTTGCTATCGATGTGGTACCAAGGGGCATGTTGTCAAACAATGTCTTACTCCATAGCCCTCCCCTGCCCCTCTATTTAAAGAGATCCTGGAGCCCTCCACCTACTTCGACTCAAACTCAAACCCTAAACCAGATTTCGATTCAAACTGGAGTCCAACTCAGACTCCACCTCCACCTTCAATAAGACTCCTTGTGGCTGCCCCTAGCCACCCATGTCCTCCGATCTGGCCTCCTCTTCTCCTGTACACACGTTGTTGTAGATCAGTCCACGTCCTCGTCAAATTAAAGCCGTCAGACCCGTTCGACACCTCCATGTCCTAGGCCCGACCCTACATGTCACGGTGCACCAAAGGCCCTGGCTCTCCTCAGCTCAGTGAGCCGTTCTGGCTCACTCTCCGCCAAACATTGCCTCTACCGAAGCTGCTGGTCTGACCAACCGGTGCCGCCATCTCGGCACCCTGACTAACTCGGGCTCTGTCCGTGTTCAATTCAATTCCGCCTCCCCGACCGGTCAAACTAGCCCACCTGGCCAGTTTGACCATCGGTGCCACGCCTTCCCTTGACGCCCTTACCGGATCGGATCCAGATCCGAGTTTAGGTTAGATCTAACCATGTGACTGGTCTATCCAGCTCTCCTGGCCGGTCTGGCTGCCTGTGCCATCCCCGCGCGCCCTGGTCTCTCCACTTGTAGATCCATACACGGGGACACGTGTGCCGCCGCCCTTGCCGACCGTGCCCATACACGTCGACAACCTTCCTCGGTCTCTGTTGAGTTCTTCCACATTGCTTCAAGATCCTCCAACCTTGCACTTTTATACCACTTGTTGCAAACCCAGCCCCATCATGGATCGATCTTATCGACAGACACCAGCCGTCCCACAATGATTAGATCTAGAAGCAATCGAGAGAGAGAATTGACACCAATATTTATTAACAAGGTTTAACCGAAACCTACATCCCTGGGGCCGTTATCGGGCGCATCTCCCCATCTCCTTAGCCACGGACATCTACCGGTAGACTGCCTCCGGGGGCTGGCCGGTCTGGCTGGTTATATAGGCCAGTCTGACCGCCCGCTGTGTGGCATACTCCTAAAGTCTGAATCAAGTTATGGTTACATTGAGCAGCGCCCCCTTATATAGGAGACCGGGTAATAGAGGTATCATATTCAAATATGAGTTTGGCTCCAATTCCACTTTGTAACCTACCTGTACACAAATTCAACACTTTTCAACACTACCAAAAGTGTAAATAGAGCCTACTATAGGGATAAGAGTCTATCTTTTCTATGAAAAATAATGTGTAGAGAGAGGGGGGACAGATGGCCTACACTTTGCTGACATGTCGTCCACATCATCATCTACAGTGGTAAAACTATGTCCAACTAAGTCTAGAGAGTTATTTTCTCTAGTGTTAAATGTTTAGTAGGTAGAAGGGTTGGTATTGTAGTTGAGGAAGTTACATATACTATGCATAATTATAACACCCTAGGCTCAAAATTTGCTCAAATCCCAGTCCAGTGTAGGTGCACACAACACCAAGCTATCGATAATACTCAATAATGGATGGCACAATATCGACCCGCAATATTTTTTAGGATAATATTATTTTGATTATGGGCCAACTTATCTACTAGTAATACTTTATTCACATGCAAACTAACTAACGGGAAATGATGAATTTTGCTGGCAGCAAATTTATCGGGCCATAGAAATTCGTTGGGGCGTAGTCCTCTTAGTGACGTGCCATATCAGAACCCGAGTGTGGTGTTAAATGAGCAAGAGCCGGGTCGTCACTCACTGGCGCGCTACATCAGTGCCCGGATGTAGTGATAAGTGTGCAAGGGTCTTTGCATTTTACTCGATGGATACGAAGGGCAAGGAAGCTAGTCGATGCAAATAGGATTCGTGTGGGCAGTTGGAATGTAGGGTCCTTAACTGGAAAGCTACGAGAGTTAGTTGATGCTATGATTAGGAGACATATAAAAATCCTCTGTGTCCAGGAGACTAAATGGACGGGCCAGAAGGCAAGGGAGGTGGAAAATATTGGTTTCAAGCTATGGTACTCAGTGTTAGTTAGGAATAGGAATGGTATATGTATTCTGATTGATAAGAACCTCAAAAATGAAGTAGTGGACGTCCGGAGACAGGGTGATAGAATTATTCTAGTCAAGCTAGTCATTGGAGATTTGGTCCTGAATGTTATTAGTGCTTATGCCCCATAAGAAGGTCTCGATGTGAGCATAAAGAGGCAATTCTGAGAAGACTTAGATGACATGATTAGAAGTATACCACTAATGAGAAACTCTTCATATATAGGAGGAGATCTCAATGATCATATGGGTACATCAAATGTGGAGTTTGAAAAGGTGCATGGAGGATTTGGATATGATTATAGGAACCAAGAGAACAATGACATTTTAGATATTGCTCTAGCTTACTACCTGACGGTCGATGCTTACTGCAGCTTGCTACCTGGACCGTCTTAGCGCTGCATGTGCTCGTGTCATGATTTTATTTTCTTGGCACCACGATCTCGACGACGGCATCGCGGACGCGGGCTACGTGTTGGCACGCTCCGATATTTCAGCGCGGACGTCTATGTCGGCGGCATCTCCAATCGATGGCGGATGTGACAGACGAGAGCTAGACGGTGTGAGCTCCGGTACGTCGACGGCACCCTCGATCGCGGGTGGGAAGGACGAGAGCTGCGCATTGACAAGCTCTCGCGCGTTGACGGCGATCTTCGCGGCGGACGGGGCGGCCGCGGCTACACATTGGCGGGCTCCGGCATATCGCCGTCGGAGACAGCGGACGCGATGGGCGAGAGCTACGTGTTGGCGAGCTCTCTCATGTCGACGACGATCTTGACGACGAGCACCTTCTCCGACGGTAGACAGGAAGGATGAAAGCTGCGCATTGGCGAGCTCCAGTGCGTCGACGGCATCTCCGATAGCCACTGCATCCTTCTCGTCGTAGCCATTCTCCAACAGCACCACCACCATGCTAGATGCAAGGGGAAAGGAGAGGATATAGAGAGAAATAAATGGGTCGTCAATATCGATCTTTACCAGCAGAGGAGATGGCAGCACTACTACAAAAAAGGTCATCCACTATATCTTATCACTGACTGGCATGAAAAAGCCCGTCAGACTTATCACTTATCACTGACGGGCAGCTGGATACACGTCAGTGGTGACTCTATCAGATGGTCCGTTTTAGGGGAGAAAAGTCATCACTGACGGGCACAAAAGTCGGCCCGTCACTGATGACTTCAGCAGAAACATGAAATTTCACGAAAAGTCATCACTGACGGGTCCGAAGTTAGACCCGTCAGAGATGTCAAGCATATCACTGACGGGCACAATAGTCGGCCCGTCACTGATGACTTCAGCAGAAAACATGAAATTTCACGAAAAGTCATCACTGACGGGTCTGAAGTTAGACCCGTCAGAGATGTCAAGCATATCACTGACGGGCACAATAGTCGGCCCGTCACTGATGACTTCAGCAGAAACATGAAATTTCACGAAAAGTCATCACTGACGGGTCTGAAGTTAGACCCGTCAGAGATGTAGAGAATATCAGTGACGGGTAAAAAAGTCTGCCCGTCAGTGATGTGAATCCCGCCAACTCAGAAATTTCAAAACCCGAAATTTTTCACTTATCACTGACGGGTTAAAAAGTTAACCCGTCAGTGATGTGAATCCCGCCCAACTCTGAAATTTCAAAACCCGAAATTGTAGAATCCCGCCGGGTATATAATTCACCTCAGTGCAACGCACTCCACTCAACTCCACTCAAATCCAGATCTATATTTCTCTCCATCTCCCTTCCACCCTCCTCCTCTCCTCCTCTCCTCCTCTCCTTCCTAGAAGCACCCTCCTCAAGCATCCCACTGTCAGATCCTCATGCCCACTACCGGCCCCTTCTCCTCTCCAACTCCATGGAGTCACGGTGAGCACCCACCTCTCCTCCCTTCCAACCTTCCACCCTTCTCTTCCTTCTCACTCTTCTACTAGTGCCTAAATTTTTTATTTTTTAAATTTTTTTGTATTTTTTTGTAGCAGCTCTACTCCCTCACGGTTCGGAATCCATAAAAATTACCGCATTTCGAGCTCGGGAAGAAGTTCAACGGAGGGAACGGAGGGTTCGGTAGCGGGGATTATTCGTTCGGGGCCGAATTTGGAGTGAAATTTTTTATTTTTTAAATTTTTTCTCATATTTTTTCTAGCAGCTCTACTCCCTCACGGTTCGGAATCCACAAAAATTACTGCATTTGGAGCTCGGGAAGAAGTTCAACGGAGGGTCGGAAGAGGCGACATTTCGTTCGGAGGGGCAAAAGTCAGTCTTAGAGGGAGAATTTGGAGGTGAAAAATTGTACAAGTCTGAAGACGTGTAGATTTATTAGATGCGCCTCGTCGATACGGTCATTTTGAGTGGTCGTGGACCCAAAACGGACACCGTATGCAAAAGTTACAGCCGTTTTAGTGAAACCCTACCCGGCACTGCCCGGGTAGGGCTTTTTTTTTGCGCCTCTGAAAACGTCATCACTGACGGGTATAATACCTCACCCGTCAGTGATGACTCTCATCACTGACGGGTGAGGTATTATACCCGTCAGTGATGACGTTTTCAGAGGCATCTAAAAAATGTCATCACTGACGAGTGTATTGTTTTGACCCGTTGAAAGGACCGAGATGCCGACTAGGGGGGGTGAATAGTTGGCATATAAAATCTTCTATTTAAGTTGTCAGGTTAACTTCACAGATTAATAGTAACAGCTGTGACACAGGTAGGTGACACAGGTGAGAACTATGTGTAAATTAACACACAGCTGTCACACAGGTGAAAGGCACAGGTGAAAAGATAACCTAACACAGGTGATCTACTTAGACTATCTGAGACACAGGTGCTAGCACAGATGAGAACAAGTGAATGAAACAGCTGAGTAACAGATGATCACACACAGGTATAAAGGGAAGCTAGCACAGGTGAAAAGGTAAGTGCAACAGAGCAAGTCTAAGAGACACAAGCAAGCAAGAGTAAACAGATAAGCATGCAGTACAGGAAAGTAAAGGAGACACATAGATTTTTCACCGAAGTTCCCAACTCTTGCAGAGAAGGTACGTCTCCGTTGGAGAGACCACTTCTAAGAGATGGCCAGCACTGAATCGTGCTTGTTCTCCGAGTACCTGATCTTTCAGGACTCTTCCTTCTTGCTTGTGGAGATCCTTTTGCCTTGCAGCAGGTAGACCTCAGAACACCTTCACAAACTACTGGTTCAGCCCACACAAGCTTGGGTGATACCAGCAACTCCTACACCCGTCTAGGAGCAGACAAACTCCAAGAGTAACAGATGATCCAGCAGCAATCTCTTGGAGGAACCTTTGCTCGTGCTCTAGCTCACAAACCCACTCGAACTAACCCTTAGGCACTTGGCTCTTGTGGAGTGGTTGGAGGCTTTGCAACGGTCGTATGAGAATCACTGATTTGAGCAAGGTTGAGGACAGAGTCCTCCCCTGGTCCCCTATATATAGGGTCCACAGGCACCTGACCATTACCCTGTTGCCACGTAGGATTGAGTGAGTCACCGGTGTCAACCACCTGTGACACAGCTATACCCTACGCTCAACAGTAATCGGCTCAGGCAGACCGACACCTGTGTCACCGGCGGCACACACAGGTGAACCCTTAGCTGATAGCAGCACTACCCAGCCCGGTCCTGGCACACTACATGCCCTCAGCATACTTTACCTAAGCTACCTGAAAAGGAGAGAACCTCCGATAGACCCCTGACACAGCAGACCCTACCGCAGAGCAGTTCCCTTAGCTTTTACAAGCTCTACCGGTACAGAGGTGTACCTGAGTCATAGAGCGGAAGACCACCTGTGACACAGCTGTGTCACACAGGTGCCTAAGGCTCTAGGGTTTTCATACAACTACATACTTTTGTGCAAAGCTATTGACACAGGGCAATTGGCCTCAAAGCACCAATCCCCTTGACCAACACTCTGAGCAATGAGCAAGGTTCCCTTAGATAACTGCTACTGTTTCATCCCTCTTGATAGTACGGGTGGTTCCTATGGACTCAAAGAAACTAGCAAATCTAGGCTTCACCTGCCACCAGCTGAAGTCACGGCCCTTGACGCATCAAGCCACCATCACCCTGCTTGCAGCTCCCTGCACAGCACCAGCTTCTTCTCAGCTGTGGCACAGCTCCCTAGCACAGCCATCTCTTTGTCCTTGAACCCACCTTGTACCTTTTTGGTGGCCATCCTTCTCTGGATAGCCCTTCATCATGGAACCTGTAAGATCTGCTTACACTCAAATGTAAACATTAGATTCCAGTTTAGGTTGCCATTAACCATCAAAACCAAATTAGGGCCTAGATGCTCTTTCACCCGTCAGTGATGATCTTTATCAGTGACGGGTAATTTACCCGTCACTGATAATACGAGTCACCACTGACCATTAGTTACTGACGGGACGGGTACTCGTCACTGATAAAGGTTTTTCGCCCGTCAGTGTTGATGTTTTATGTAGTAGTGCAGCCAGGTTCCTCGTCCTCGACGATGACGTAGACAGAGAGCTTCTCGTGTCGGTGAGGATCTTCACGTCTCGATGTCCCCGGCTGCGTGTCTGGACTTCCTCCTCGTGAGCTCTGGTTTCTCGCTCTCATCTCTCTGTCCTCCTCTGCGGTGCGTTTCCCTCTTGGTTTTTATAAGCAAGAGGTAGCTAGGGTTACCTGGAGCAGGGCCAAGCGCGTTGCATCCGCTGCCGTGGCGTTTTGGGAAGTCCTAATCTCCTGGGATCGATTGATGATCTCGTCGTGGACTGCTGCTCGTATACGCTGATCTCAGTTTCCATTTACGTGCCGAATTCTTTACGTACACATCAAGTCATGCAACGTTCCGAGCCTTCCGAAAAGCTTGCCGAGTAGCTGGTGGATCCCGATTAGTTCAGGCTCCCATGCGTTCATTAATATCTCTTTGAATATACTTGTACGTGCAGCTGCTACGCTGCAGAATGCGTACATATACTATTAGCAAGCGCTGCAGAATGCGTATATATACTATTAGCAATTTTTGAATTAATCTAATCCAGAAAAATATTATGACACATGCGCAAACAGGATAAACCAACTCAGGCGAACTAGACATGCAACAGAAAACTAGATAACAATATAGCACCTCTATTTCATTTGCATCGAAAGTAAAGCAGAAATTCAGAAACACGTATGTCGGGATAACTGCGACGAACGATCCAGCGTTGGTGTCAGAAGCCATGGCGATGAAGTCCTCGTAGTCGAAGTAGTCATCCGATGACGAGGAAACAGTCAAAGCAGCCGTGCAGTCGTCGATGAAGACGAGTCGAGGGAGTCGTGCGGTCGTCGATGAAGAAGCAGATCGGTCTTGAGCAGTCGCGCTGAGACGCTCCCCAAAAACCTTATCGCCCCTCACCCGGTACAGGTTCTCGAAAGGCGGGATTCCGGAGGCCTGCTCTCCCGCACTGCCGTGTACGCGGTCACTGGGATGGGAAAGCCGGAAGGCAGCACAACAAAAGGAATGACGGCGGTGGAAGAGAACGAGGAAGCAGATGCAAGTGTTACTTTTAGGGTTGCCCTACTCCTCCTCTTATAGCCGCTCGGGTAGGACGTGGGATTACGACTCCACATTCGAGTCGGTAGCCGCTCGGGTAGGACGTGGGATTATGACTCCACGTTCGAGTCGGTAACCGCCTCACAATCCGATAATCACGGGTTAACGCGTCCGTTAACAACTTGTGCAAAACTTCTGTCCCGAGTGGCAAAAATACGAGCATAGATTCTAGCCCGGCTCGGCTCGATCATGACGCGCGTGACGTGGCGAGGTGGGCGGCGGAGGAGGAGCGCGTGTATTAGTCCTATTCTCAAGCTCTTAGTGGGGGTAGAACACCAAGCCTTATATATTGGTGTAACTCCCTCTCCACTAGCAATGTGGGACTAAGTCCCACCACTTGCCATGCAACCATATGAGCCTTCGAGATTTTCCAGGAATTAATTGGAAATGGGCCTAAAGCCCATTAATTCTAACAATCCCTCACCAGATCTCGGAGGCACATTTGATTGCCTTTTGTTCCAATACACTGCTTTGATATACCAGTGTTTTCAGTGGAGACCGATTAAGGTTGAACATCCACCTAGAACATAAAGATACGCTTGCTCACAACTGACCAATGGACTATGTCTTGAATTGTCGGTTTTGCGTGAACAAGTTTCACCTAATGTCCTACCGGTACTAGGCTGTCGTAAGCTATCCCGCGGATGGAGCATATAAGTCTCACTCCTGGCCTATTCATGAGCTTGCTAGAGATTACCCTCATCTCATAGACTGTGACCAGCAGTCAGACTCACATAGGTGCGTTCTTTCAAGACTGCTCTATAGGACAGCGTCTTTGCTTGTAAAAACCACAGAACACATTAAGATAAAAATCAACCTGCCATACAGATTGTGAGAGTGTTGCATCATCAACGGAGTAGGTTAGTAGGTCACTCTCCTCCAGTTAGGGTCCGTTTGGTTCATGGTCAAGAGAGGATGGGATATGGCCGCCCAGATTTTTTGGGATATGGTGGCCCAGTTCTGTGTTTGGTTGAGTGGATATGGCCAGCCTTTTTTTTGTTTGGTTGGAGGGATGAGTTTTTATTGGATGAGCCAATGACTTGCGGGTCCCATACGTCATTGACTCACTCTTCTCTCTCCGTCTTCTCTCTCC
The DNA here is from genome assembly GCA_019208055.1 of Stipa capillata. Taxonomy (NCBI): domain Eukaryota; kingdom Viridiplantae; phylum Streptophyta; class Magnoliopsida; order Poales; family Poaceae; genus Stipa; species Stipa capillata. Next base: position 275,195 of record JAGXJF010001459.1, read on the forward strand.
ATCCTATCTCCACTTTCCCCTAATCGCCATCCTCTCTCTCTCACCGGCAGAGCTCCGAACTCGTGTAGGGGCAAGGGAGCACGGGCCGGCGAGGCGGCGGGCTCGCGCGGGGGCAGCCGAGCTCGGGCAGGGCGGAGCTCGGGGCGGCCGGGGCGGGCCGAGCCGGAGCTCGCGCCGGCGGGGCGGAGCTCGGGGGGAGCGGACGGCAGGGGGCGGCGAGGCGAAGCCGGGGACGCGAGGCGGCATGGATGGACGCGAGGGTGGCCGGCCGGGTGGAGCTCGGGCGGGAGGGCGGCGGGCCGACCTTGGGTGGGCGCCGGCGGGGGCGGAGCACGAGCGGCGCCCGGCGGGGCGGAGCAGCCGGAGCTCGGGCCGGCGGGGCGGAGCACGGGCGGTGCCGGGTGGGGGGCGGGGAGCGGCCGGCGGGGGGTGGCCGGCGGAGGGCGGGGAGCGGCGGGCCGGGGGCGGCCGGCGGGGAGCGGCCGGCGGGAGGCTGCGGGCGGAGCTCCGGCGGGATGGGGCAAAAAAAAAGTCTAATCACTGTTATCAAATAAATCACTGCAATTAACAATGTTAAACACGATTAGCAAAACTTAGGCTCATCTCGTCCGGCAGTTTTGGGCGGGTGAGCTCATCCAGCATCTAGGAGGAATATTCCTCTGGGGTGGATATCCCTATCCACCCCATTCACCAACCAAACATCCAAAAAACTGGATGGATCCACCCCATCCCACCAAAACCCTCCAACCAAACGCACCCTTAACCAATAGCTTGTTTTCCCAGGTCCTAATTCACGGGATCTCCGATCACATAGGTTGGGTTACCACCATAGTAACTCACGTGGGTCTCATACCCATCTCCCTAGATGCTCCCATGAATTACCATGGTAAAACCAAATGCATCCAAATTTCCTTCCAGTTTAAGTCCTAAACACCAAGTAGAAGTTCTACAAAACATTCCAAGTCATTTGAAATTGGATTGTATATTTAAATAAAAATATTTTCAAATAGACAGAACTAAAAAACCTTAATTAAGTCATTTAATATTATTCAAATTTTACAAAATTTTATACATATAAAGCTTATTTATATTTATGAACCTATTTAAGCAATATTTGGCAAGTATTTGAACTACCTATGGCTCAAACCTAAGTTTGGATAATTTTCCAAATTAAATTATTTTAATCTGTGAAAAATCATGGAGGTTATAAATATATTAAGGATACTCTGTAAATTTTTCCAAATTTAAAAACTCAAATTTGAGTCCTCTGTTAGTTGAGACCCTAGAATAGAACAAAAAAAGGAAAAAGAAAAAAGGAAAATCCCTTACAGGTTGGGCCGACCTTCTGGCCCATTTCCTTGCGTGCTTGGGCCGAAGCCCGCCATTAGCATCGGCATCGCTTCACCCGTGCCTCTGCGACCAACAAGCAGGGCCCATCTGTTGGGCCTTCTTCCCCACGCGTCCCTGCCACGCGTCGCGCGACAGTCCTGACTGGCACAGTTTGCCGCGACGGCTACCTACTCCGTCGTCGTCTCCATCGACCTACTTCGTCGCCCCATCATGTGTGCACACACCTCCCGAGCTGCCATCTGGCTCACGTCATCATCGTAAGGACCGTTGGGCCAACACCGATGCGCTAGGCCGATTCTTCTCTAGCAGCTGCCGCTTTCTCCCCGTTATTTTTCTACCACCCGTGAACCCTCTTTTGCATCGCCGACCTCGCCAACACACTCCTTGTTCCTCTTACTAGCTTCCGGAGCATTTTGCGAGCTCCGCCATAGAGTTCCCTTGCCAGAACATCTTTGGCACTGTGAGCTCCGGCAAGCTCCACGGTGGCATCATTTATCTTCATCGTGTCCGATGGGGCGATCTTCCTCCTAACCTTGCCACCTTGCTCTGCCTTCTCTCTCTGACCTCATTTCTGCCTTTGCTCAGTGCAGAGTGTTAGCAAAACACTGTCGAGCCTGCCATCATCTTCAAGTCTGGCGAGATCTGTAGTAGCTCGAACCACGTCCTCCAGTGAGCTTTAGCAACAATTGTCAATTCCCTTAGTTTCCTGTGGACTCCCTCTTTCTCCCTAACCACCTCTTCATCCTCGGCTTCCACCATAAGTCTTCATCGAGCGCGACCATCCACCAGGAAATTCACAAACCTCGCCATCGACCTCCTTTCGATCAATTGGTGATTGGATCCCACTCAGGAAGCCTTTGGCGCCAAGACCTGGGTAATTCCAGCACTACATCGATCTCCCGGATAACATTGCACCTCTCTCACTGCTGACCACCCTATCTTCCTCGGATCTAACCTCTTCCGCCTTGCTTTCAAGCTCAGATCCACTCCCGGTGAGCTCCTAGTCTGATCCCGCTCTTTTCCTCATTGCCTCAGTGTTGTATCGCGCTCGCTTGAGGTGCTCTACTTCTAGCCACTGCCGATGAGCATTGCCTCACCATTCTGACGAGTCGTCGGCTACTTCAACCACCGAAACGAATGCCCTGTGCTGACCGCATAGGTGCTCATCGAAGCGCGGCGCGGCGTGAGCTGTTCGCTGGCCGATTTGGCCATTATGATCCAATCGTTATGGTCAGTATTACCGTTGGCCGTTACGGTCAAAATGGTTAGGGTTAGGGTTAGCTAACCACAATATGACCGGTGGCCAACCCACTTAAAAATTTAGTTAAATGCAATTTGAGATAATGTGTGAATGAAAAATAGGCCCCACTGTTTACATATTCGGTTTAAGAAAAGTAAAAGTGAAAATCTTGACATGTAGGTCTCATATGTCATAGGCTCACAAAATAAAGAAAAAGAAAAATGTTAATGGGCTAGGTCCGACAAGTGGGCCCAAAGCCAAATGGGCCAGTCAACCTTGACCAGCCAAACTGAATTTTGGCCTCACTAGTCAGCCACTGTGGCTAGAGTTAAACTGAGTAATATTTTTTTAAATATTTTCTTTACTAAGAAAAAGACAGAAAATGCTAAAAATGATGAAAACTCGTAAACATTTTAGAAAATTCATACGAACTCCAAATGAGTTGATTCTTTTTTGTAAATTAATATTTTAATATGTAAATATTAATGATATAAATTTCATTCATATTACTATTGTGGAAACTTAGAAATTCCTGAAATGCCCTTAACCCTAAAATTTGAATTCAAATATTAATTTTTTTTGTATCTTTAGTTTTATAACTCAAAATTGAATGAAGTCAATTGCATTAGTTTCATAATTTCAGTTCCTAAATTTTAGGATAAATTTCATGCATGATATACTCTCCAATTTTACTGGTATTTATCAATTGCCTCTTTTCATCGTTTTCTTGTGTTTTGGTATTCTCTTCGATAGAACCTGGCAACAAAGGATAATGCAAAGTTGATCCTCAGTATGATCAGGGGTATTACCACCAAGGCAAGCTCTACAAAGTTAATTTATGTTATGGCTTTGGATGAGATATTATGCTTCATTGCATATGTTTATATGTTGCTATTGCGATGGATGAAATCACTAGCATGATTAAGTTTTGAATTTGTATCATGACAGTAATATGGACTAATGAATTATGAAACTTAATAAGTGAGATTGAGAGCCGGGGTAATGCTTCAACAGATGAATTGATGGGCAAGGTGATCGTAAGCACCTCAGTTGTCCACTTGATGCCGGTGTAGTGGGGCTCTACCTGTTACCCACAGTGGAAGTGTTATGCGGAAGTGTCAAGAAGTCATAGTCGGCCAATATGAACTACGACACTTCATAACACTTCCTTATTGAGAAACTTGGTCAAGTCTTGGTTGACTTGGTTAGAAAATTGAATTAAATCTTGGTTGACTTAATGTGATGAAAACGGATGAAATCTTGGTTGATTTCAATTGCTTGCTGGTATGAGATTTATGTGTAAAATTTGAGAATTAATGGTCATGATGAATTCATGTTGATATTGCTTTATCCTTCATGTTCATGCCATGTTTTAATATGTTGATGATGAAATACTTGTGTAGTACAATATTTTAATTCTTTTTCATTGTCATGCTTAAGTTCATTAGGATGAGCTTACAAAGCATCTTGCAAATATGAAAGTAATTACCGGAATTTAATTTCTAAAATGTTGTAGGTGATCCTAGCGTAGGTGAGTTCTATGATGTCGATAATGTCGAATCTGATGTCTAGTTGTTTTGTTTGTTCCTTTCGGTCATATGGGGGTTATGTGTAGCTTTAGAGATGGTTATGGCTGCCATCTCAGGTGATCTTAAACATGTTCCGCTGCCGCTCACTCTTTTATTTTGATGTGAACAACCTTCGAGTCATGTTGGTTGTACGATAAATAATTATTATGTGTATGGGGATGTGCTTATGTACTTGTAATTCTTTCTTTATAGAGATTGTCTTATGATAGCAAAGTTGTATGTAGCATCCCATACACCATGCGTGTATGATTTTGAAGTGTATGAGACAAACTATATAATTAGGGTGTTCTTTCGTTTTGTTAAATGTGATGGTTTTCGGTTGAGTGACCCACTAGTTGTGATGTGCTTGCTGGCTAGGCAGGGTGTGGATAATTCTAGCCTCCGAACTAGGTTAGAGTGATGATACAATTGTCGGGCTCCTCCAAGATCCTTGCGTTTACCGGTCTTGAGAACGGCGCTAAGTCTTTACAGGATTTTTGGGATTGCATTCAGCTCTTATTATGTTGTGTGTGTCTTTGCCCGGCTTGACCAACAGTGATGCATAGGCCTGTGGTACATATAAGGTGTTGGTCCGGTGTCGAAGTATCCAATTGTAATAGATGTATACGACACAATTACGTATGGTATGTTGAATAGTTATTTGGGTATTTAAACTATACATCACATATAAATGGGTTATAATTGTGGATCTTGATAATAGGTATCCTGGAAAACTCGTTTCCAGAGACCTGCAAGGGCCCATTTTCCCTCTCTCTTTACGGCCAGGTCCATCCTGTGGACCTTCCGATGCGCACCGGCTCAACAGGCTAGAGCCGGTGGCTGGTAACCAGGGGCCCCAATTGCCTGCGCCGTCGACTGTCATAGTTGTTGGATCCGGCACGGCACCGTGCTTGCCCGTGATCCGCGCGTCAACGTCACAAGTGCGTGCATCGCTGGCTGCTGTACATCGTGCATCGGTGTAGCCTGCAGAGTAGGCGGGTGCTTCAATGAGGAAGGACGAAAAGGAAGGGAAAAGGAAAAGGGCCGGGAGATAGGGACGGGAAATACTTGCAGGCAACTTCACGCAGGCACACGAAGCAAACCCACTTTTTCTGAACGCTGAGGACCAGCTAATGAAACATAAAAATTAAAAGAAAGCAAACATATGCAGAGTAACATAACAGCTCTATGAGGCAGTACCCGATTGTTGTATTGTTGTCCATTATAACAGAACAATAGCCACTGGTTCAGCATATTTACGTCCCTGCTTAGTCTATAAAACTACTTCTGGTTGTAGATGGACGGATTTTGAAGTACAATATACTGTCTCTCAACTCAAATGTAGAAGCTGCCTCATTTTTTCCATTTACTGACATATATCCAAACTTGAACCAATGCACGTACCAGAAAAGACGTGAAATGGTTCAGAACTATATGAATTCAGAAAGGATCATTTTGTCAATTTCTTCTGTTCGACTTGTTCATCAGTGGCAATGCGAGATTAGTTAGAAACATGTTTCAGTCAGAAAGAAGAGGTCACCACGCATCATCATTGGCTGCTCTGGCATTGGCGCGCATGCGCTCCAACCCCTCGACGGGCACGGAGAGTGGCCCAGCGCGCGCGTGCCATCTCGCGCCGTGCCGCCCGACCTTGCCGGCGACGTCCTCGACGGCCTTGAGAAACTCCTTGGCCTGCGCCGGCGAGATCACCTCCTTGGCGGCGGCCTCCACGGCGCGCCACCGCAGCTTGTCGGCCCGCCGCGCCGCGCGCGCGCGCCATCTTGCACGCCTCCTCGGCCGCTGTCTCGGCGAGCGAGTCCTTGGTCTTCTCGTACGCCAGCTTCATGGCGTAGGTGGACTGGTACTCGGCCACCTCGCCGTCCAGCGCGGCCTCGCGGGCGTGGAGGCGGCGGGCGGGGAGGGAGGGGAACAGCGCCTGGAGGAGGGTGAGGAGGATGCAGGACGGGCGGAGATCACCGCCGAGCCAGGAGAGCGCGGCGACGGCGAGCGGCGGGTCGTCGGGGCACGCGATGAGGGCGGGGACGTCGCGCGGGCGGATGGGCGGGCCGGCGGCGAGGCGAGAGTAGCGTGCGCGGAGGCGGGCAAGGTCGTCGGTGATGTCGGCGGTGGCGACGTTGTCGCTGTCGCTGGAGTCGGAGGAGAGGAGGCTGCGGTGCGCCGTCGGGTCCACCGCTCCCGGCGCTGGTTGTCAAGAAACAAGAAGCACAGATTAGCAGGAATCCACGGGAATCTGACAATAACTCGGCGACATTGAGTATGAGATTGAAAGCCAGGAATCCTTCTTGGACGAGAATTGAGCAAGGAAGAGAGGGGCAATCTTGTACAGCAGGGGGTAAAGCAGGGGAGGCAAGAGAGTATGCCCTTCTCCTTCTTGGTGGTCTTTCCGCGGCGGCAGTACCCAGCGTCGTAGCTGTAGTAGTAGTCGTCGGCGTCGTCGCCGGCGAGGGGGCTCAGGAACGGCATTGTGCGCAGAGAGAAGGAGAAGTGGTGGGCGTGGTGGGTGTGCTCGTCGAGGCAAAATCTTAAAGGCCTGTTTGGGTGGCTGGCTGGCTGGCTGGCTGGCTGTCTGGAAAAACTATTGACCGTAGAAAAATGAGCATATAGTTTTTGGTTGATCCAAATAATTTATAGCATTTTAGAAAATAAGCACTAAAATTTTAATATATTATAAAAAGCTAGCAGAAGGCAGCTTTTCCAAACAGCTGAATTTGCACTGCAAAACCCACAGCTACTATTGGCAAAAGCTGCTAAAAAGCTAGCCGTTTGGTTGGGCTGTAGCCTTTTCCAATGAAAAGCTGCTGAAAAACCCAACCAAACACCCCCTAAGGTGCGTTTGCCGCTGGTGTGCCAGAAATGGTTCGACGGTTTCATCCAACGGTCCAGATTAATTGTTGCTACCAGGACAAGTTCATGAGCTACCTAGTGCACTTTCTCTTTACCTTATCCACCTGCACATTATTAGTCTCAGAAAAAAAAAGGGGAATTCGATGGTTCAACTGTTTGATTTCATCAAACAGATTAGTGGAATTTTCAAAAAATATTTATCACGATACCTTAAAAATTAGAGTAAATTCGTGGAACCTCACATATTTTATACAGAAAACTCCATATTTAAGCAACAATTTTACAAAGATTCTACATGTAAGTGCACTTTTGTCTCACAAGACTCCATATTTTGAATTCTATGGTTTCCCAAAGTCGGTTTGACGTGTATGGCCCATCTAGCAGCATGTTTTCCCTGACTTAGTATCTGACTCATGTTATGTATTGACAAATAGTGGAATATGGTCCTTTTTTCTAGCAATTTGGAACAATTATTTTGGTTGATTACTAAACTATGGTCATTGTAATGGATTAAGCGACAATCTGATACACGATAAATTAATTAGTTTAGGTGTGCAAGGTCCATTAAGTCTTAAGTAAGGGAAGAGTCGTCACTATCATCGGATCAACGGTGGGTAACTAGACAATATAATATGTGGACGATATAAAGTATTTATAAACATGACGAGAAATGTTGCTTAAACGTGGATTTTCATGTAGTTTATACAAAATATGTAAAGTTTTAGGAAATTTACTATCATTTTTAAGCTCCTGTGATAAAGGGTCCGTGAAAATTGTATTAATCTGCTTGGTAGAAACAAGCAGTTAAACCATCAGGCTTGCAATGCCGTACCAACAAAGATCAGAGGGAAAGCGCGTTGACGGTTTGGACCCCTCGTCAAGAAAAGAAAAAGGAGAAATTTCTCCTCCTTTCCCTTCCCATAGCAGCAGAGCACATCACTCGCTCCCTCCACTCCATCTCCATGGTAGAGAGTGCGCTTGGTGGCCACTAATGGCGCCGCTCTCCTCCTGCTTCCTCCTCTCGCTCCACATCGCACTGCTGCTGCTAATCCCCTGCTCCTGCCAGGTAGCTACCCCTCCCTCAACCGGTTCTTTGATCTGTTTCTCCCCCACAATTCCAATTCTTGGGTGTATCTGTAGCTCGAGCAAGCTCTTGCCCTCCATTTCGATCTAATCCTTGCTGCCTCACTTGCTGATACACGGACTTAATTGGCCTCGCTACCTTGTCAACTTTCCTAAAAATTGTGTGATCTTTGAGGGAGGTGTTTACTGTTTAGCTGTTAGAATCGGTCCTTGCAACATGAAATTCACTGCTGGGTTGGGTATCAGCTTGCTTGATACGGTTGGTTCCTGTCTGTTTGCAGGTGGGGAATTCGTGCTCGTCAGCGCGCGACTGCGGGACGGGCCTGTACTGCGGCGATTGCGCCGGCGCCGGCACGACGCGGCCGTCCTGCATCAGGGACCTGGCCATCCAGCCCACCTCCATTGTAATTCTTTGCATCCCCCGTCAATGTTTGCTTGTCTTTCGCCGTAGCTTGTGCTGAGCATTTTCTCATAATCCTGTCCTTTAAACCATGGGATGGGGCCATGCTTGTTTTATTTAGGTGAAGGGGCTGCCTTTAACAGGTACTCATGGCTGGTGACCCATAATTCCTTCTCCATCCTCGGCGAGCCGTCGCACACCGGGGTCGAGAGGGTTACATTTTACAACCAGGAGGATAGTGTCACCAACCAACTGAGGGTAACTATTGGATCTATAAGCCAATTCTTGGGTTATATATTCAGGAATTTGTAGGATGGGTGTTTTAGTCGGGGTGTTCTTTCTTATATTGGGTATTTGCAGAATGGAGTGAGGGGATTGATGCTGGATATGTATGACTTCGACGGTGATGTCTGGCTCTGCCACTCCTTGCAAGGGCAATGCTACAACTTCACCGCTTTTGTAAGTTCTTTTCTTTGTAGATAACAGCTATTTATTTTTATTTTTTAGATAATACATAACAGCATGAGATCTTATTTTTAGTTAGCCCGTCTCAAATGCAATTTAGTTATAATATCCTAGTAACCCAATGCCTATCTTAAAATTATGAATTCATGAACTCGGAGTTTTGTGCTGTTTTGTCACTATTATGATTCTATTGTATTTGGAACCAATAACATTTCCTTCCTTGTGGTAACTAATTGGAATTAATAAATGTAGGAAATGGAAGTTAATTTATACCTTCCTGAAATTCATCATTAACCTTGCGGGCTGTTGCATAAAGCTCCCCAGACTAAAATGTTCAAATGAATTATGATGTTAGGAACCAGCAATTGACACATTAAAAGAGGTGGAAGCATTTCTCTCTGAGAATCCAACAGAGATTGTCACGATATTCATTGAGGATTACATTCATTCACCGATGGGATTGAGCAAAGTGTTTACTGCTGCGGACTTGATGAAATATTGGTACCCTATATCGGAAATGCCAACTAATGGCAAGGACTGGCCAAGCGTCACAGATATGGTTGCAAAGAACCACAGATTGCTAGTGTTTACTTCCGATGCTTCAAAGGAGGCTAGCGAAGGAATAGCTTACCAATGGAGCTATTTGCTGGAGAATGAGTGTAAGTGGCTTGCTTCAATAACATAAAAAAAAACGTTATTTTGGTTGTAGGCAGCGATAGCTATGCCATGCTGTGATGTGCAAATTGAAAATACATTAAATACAGTAGTACTACTGAATCTTCTCAGTTCAGTGATTGGGATAAGGCAATGACAGTACTTTTATGTCTTGAGAATCTTATTCAACATGGATTTCGCAGCTCAGTGCCCAGTTCGGTGGACCATGAGATTCTTGTGTGATGATTCATTTTCGTATTATTTTCAGAACTTTAGTAAATGCACCTAGTACCAACTGTGCTATTTTCCCTTTTGCCCTAGTTGGACAACATTGGTCAAAATTGGGATTAATGTGATAAAGGTATAGTGCAGCCAAATAATACAAAGTGCATTGTGTCTAAGTCAAAGTTGAAACTACATATCAAATGGCTTTGTACTTCTCTATTGGTGGTAGATGTTGTTTCCGAGTTGTGCCTGTATTTGACACCAAGATCTGTATTAGGAGGTTTGTGTGTACTATATAGTTCCTGATTAAGAGACTGCAGTATGTGTGTCAAACTAATTGGTGATTAGAGCAAAATTAATCAATATTGACCTCAGAATATAGTTATGTGATATGTCGGACTTCTAGGGATTTTTCTTGTGAACAACTGTGGCATGAAGTGTTGGGATTCAAGATACGGATCAACTTGCATGAAGTACCAAGATGCATTCTGTTGTGTTTAGGAATTTATAAGCATACCATTTTATCATAGCTGCTATGACCGGTTTTGGCCAGGGTATGGATAGTCTTCAATCCAAGGCAACTTAGTCCCCTTCTATATATAACCAAACTCATGTACTAGTTGCCTAGTTGCACCCCAGAAAAAGGGATCAATCCCTCCCTTGAGCAGGTCCACTCAACCCTGGCATACTACCATTAGATGTTTGATGAATTAAGAACTACCTCAAAAAAAATTGGGAAAATTTCATGTTCCTTTGGTGCTTGAACCAACAAAATTTTCACAACAATTGAGTTTTCACCTGATACGTTCCCTACCAATATTTCAGAATATATTTTATGTCACCACTATATGCAGCTTAAAAACATTGATCTGGAGTAATTTGTGTACCAGTTCGGTGGTTGCGTACACAGTTGCTTTCTGAACCTTGTATTGGTTATACTGGTAGATATTACTCAACTTGCATGCATCTCTAATTGACTCATTTTTGCTAATTTCCCCCAAGAACAAATATAGCAGATCTTATCTTGTATCAGTGATCACATTTTATTTCTCATGATCATGGCAGCTGGAGATCCAGGGATTGCGCCTGGCTCTTGTCCAAACAGGAAGGAATCACAGCCACTGAACTCAAGATCTACATCTCTGTTTCTGCAAAATTACTTCCCGACAATTCCTGTTGAGAATGAAGCATGCAAAGAGAATTCTGTTGGACTACCACAGATGGTCCAAACTTGTTATGCTGCAGCTGGAAATAGAATCCCGAACTACATAGCTGTGAATTTTTACATGGTAATGCTTCATCTCCAGTTCCGCACAGATACAAACAAGATATGTCTGGTACCCAACATAACTATTCTTACTATGACATGTGCAGCGAAGCAATGGTGGTGGTGTTTTTGATGTTCAAGACAGAATCAATGGCCTCACCCTATGTGGTTGCAACACCATTGCAGCTTGTCAGGTAATTGACTAATTGTGAAGCCAGCAATTTTCTTTCAACAAAAAATTGTAGAACCCAAGTTTGATATGTAAAATTTGCTTTAGCATTAGAACATGTTTTGCAGCCAGAATTTTATATATAACTAAATAGTATTAACAATGAATACTTTATCCCCCTTCTATTAAGTTATTTCGTTTCGGCGATCATTAATGCCAGGCTTATCAGCATGGCTCCACTGGGAATATTTTAGAGGGCACCATTCCTAGTTTGGCGCATACAGTTTCTGTCATATCTTCCATTTTTGAATGTCATATTGTGTGTTTTGGAAGTCTCATCAAGAAATGTTTGCAGGCTGGGGCACCAACGGGCGCATGCAAGAATACGGGAGCACCTAATCAGACTTCCTCTTCTATAAATGGAAATGTCTATTCAGGAACCATACAATTCAAGTCACCTGCTTCAGAGTCCAGCAATACTTCCATCTGGAGTAGCTTTGTTGTTTCGCTAAGTCTTTTGTTGATTCTTAAGCCTTTTTGATCTTTCAGGCTTTAGTTTCAACCTCTTCGCGGGTTTGTCAATTTTCCTTTTTTGTATCAGCATTTGTTGTCATGTTCCTTCTGTGATGGGATGATGGTTAGTAACCTACTAGCTTTCTAGGTTAGATTCAGAGAAGTAGATAATGAGGTTGGGCTCAGTGTGGATAGAACAATTAGTGTGCAATGCTAGCAATGTTACATTGCACCCTTCACAAAGACAAAGTGGTACAAAGAAAGTTGAATGAATTGTGTTCCTATTGGTTAATCGAAATGCAAGAGTTTTACATGCTCCGCAATTTGGAAATTTTATGTTTCAAGTTGTTGTATAATAAGATAAAAAACTAGTTCTTAGCAAAAACAAGTTCTTTTACATGGCCTTTCAAGTAATACTGAGAGAAACCATTGCATGTATGCAAAAATATGTTTGTCTGGGTCATGTTTGGAGCATTCCTTTGGTGGCTTCAGAACCTGTAGAAGTTAGAGAAATTTCATGAATTAATAAGATAAAAACGAGTTCTTAGAAAAAACAAGTTCTTTTACATGGCCTTTCAAGTAATACTGAGAGAAACCATTGCATGTATGCAAAAATATGTTTGTCTGGGTCATGTTTGGAGCATTCCTTTGGTGGCTTCAGAACCTGTAGAAGTTAGAGAAATTTCATGAATTAATAAGATAAAAACGAGTTCTTAGAAAAAGCAAGTTCTTTTACATGGCCTTTCAAGTAATACTGAGAGAAACCACTGCATGTATGCAAAAATATGTTTGTCTGGGTCATGTTTGGAGCATTCCTTTGGTGGCTTCAGAACCTGTAGAAGTTAGAGAAATTTCATGAATTAATAAGATAAAAACGAGTTCTTAGAAAAAAAACAAGTACTTCTTTTACATGGTCTTTCAAGTTTTACAGAGAGAAACCATTTTATGTATGCAAAAGTATGTTTATCTGGGTCATGTTTGGGTCTTTTCTTTGGTGGCTGCAGAATCCATAGAAGATGTGCACAAATTATTTTAGAGAAATTTCATGAATACTCCAAATTGTGTTTCAAGGAATACCATTCTGAAGAGCGTTTGCTTTAGGAATACCATTTCTGTCCTCCCCATTTTCCAACCTTTTCCATGCCACTCTTGTGTTGCTGTTCTTAAGAACTCGTTACTATTTTGCTACTTGGTATTTGGTTAAGACCTTGTTATTTTGCTGGTCAAATTAGTGATTTGAAGTACGTAAATTCCAATATCGAGTAGCTTGGATGATGTGTTGTGGTGAACTGCTCTTTGTGATCTTTAACATGTCATATATGCATCGATATAGTGCTGAAGTTCTGCAGAGTCTCTTCTGAAACCTTTAAGAAATTTATTAGCAAGAAAATGCACGAAGAAACTTCAATTGAGGCAAGATAATGCAACAGCACAGTAAACGGTCGGAGTCCCGGCAGGGGTATATGTTGTACTTCTCATGGTATGTTATCTATAAAAGTAATCCTTCCGTCCAGAAATATAAGACGCACATGTTTTTCGAGATTTATCTTTGATCAACAATTAGTTTAATAGATGTAACTTATGTGATACAAAATTGGTATGTTGGAAAGTGCTTTTAAATACGAATCCAATGGTATAACTTTCATATCACACTATCTATGTATTGTTGAACTAATTATTGGTCAAAGATAAATCTTGGAGACCGTGTGCTTCTTATATTTCTAGATGGAGCTGAGAGCAGGTTATGGTATTTTCTGAAGCAAACACTCCTTGGAGCAGTATTTCTTGGAACATGATCTTTAATGTTCTCCACGACTTTGCCACGGTTGCATACTTCCGCTTGTTGCTAATATCGAGCTCACGCAACATAGGATCAGTGTGGCATACCCGGTTTTAAGGCCGGATAAGCCCTTGTGTTTACTGTACCGGTTCCTGGATCAGTAGCCGGTACACACAATGTACTTGATACAGAGTTATACAATACCGAGTTTATTACATAAATGATCGGCAAGATCTTTAACTTTTCATACCAGGCCGATTGGCCGAATTGAAACAGCAGCGGAAGAGGAACACGTGGTAGCTTGCCCATCAATATGCCAAACCACAGAGGCAACTGACTGGGTAACGCCCTAGCCTTCATATTCGACGTCGGTACTTTCAGAACGTTTCTTCTTCTTATCTGGCCAAATCAACAAGCCAGGTGAGTACATTGAATATACTCGCAAGCTCTCCCCCAAGGAGAAATAACAGATATATGCATGCACGGTTGTATCAAAAGAAGGCTCTAACCTATGTCTCATGTTGTGCGGAGAAGTAAGTTTTCATTCGAAATAATTAAGTAGATGATGAAAGCTTATTTTCGAAAACAACCTCGGCCCTGCCGAGTCATATCAATAAGTCATAATAGCATACCTGCAATTCGGCCGTTCGCCACGGGAGCGGCCATTTATCTGCATTAGATAGCCATTTGTACCCTCAGGTAGAACGACGTCCAATAATAACTCCTTTCTCCTTAGATAGCCGTTCCTACACTCCAGTAGAACGGCGTCCCACTCATAACCACACCTCCCGTGTAATCGCATTACACGAGGTACTCACAACTCACTCTGCATGCTCATTGAGCCAGATGCGTCCTTAAAACCCATATCCCACCTTTCGATAGCATAGTCTAACCAGTTGTGTGGCCATACCAGATTGTGTCCATGACCGAGGACGCGGCTATTCGAATAGATTTTAACACTCTGCAGAGGTTGTACGGCTTTATCCACAAGATGTAGTTCGCCCTGGGTACACTGCGCGCCGTGTACTGACAGGGCTAGTACAACGAGACCTTTCACCCGCTTTCGCACTAGAGCCGGACCCGCTAGATGTTTTACCCAACTTTACTTTTGTCTCGCAGACTCAAAAATAGGACTATTCTCATCTTTGTGTCGGACGACTCCCTACGCTATACGGTGGAGGCCCTCTAGGACTTCAACCGCCTAGTCACATACTCCCTACTGCCCGCGGGTCCAGGCGCTAGCACTAGACGGAGTACCGGGACAAGTCCTTCCCATAAAGGACATGTGGACGTACGGGGTGAACCTGGTGTAGCGGCACGGTAGGTTCAGTTCTTAAATGATCCGAGAAAGACTCCACACCTTGTCCGTCGCACGGACCGCGAGTGCCCCGTTAGGTCTCAGCTCGCTTTAAGTTCCTGCCTACTCTCGCCCTTCATTTCTAACCCGGATCCAAATCATCTCCATTTTGTTTTTCGTTCGAAAACATTTCCAACCCGTGGATTATACCGTGACTCCATCCTCGATGGTCACAGCGGTCCATTCCCAAGTTACTCTCCTTTTGAGATTACCAGGAATCCGTTCTTTTTGCGAAAACCTACTTTTCCTCTATGGCGGGGCTAAGCCATACATAGTGTCGGCGGAGTGGGGCCCAGGGTCCCCCAAACCGCCGGCGGAGGCCAACCGGATGCCGCAGAGCGAGCCACGCGGCGGATGGGCCGGAGTGGACCCCGCCCCGGCAGCCAAGTGGGTCCGGCGTTCAAGCCCGAACGCTCGGGGGCCTTCCCCGAGCGTCGCGCCCGCGTGCAACCTCCTTGAAGGGCCTTGGGCTCCCGAAAGCCCAAGGCTCGGCAATCGAGGGAGCTCTGGGGGTCCTTCCCCGAGTGCCCGGCGTCCCCGGGTTCGTGGGCCCCAGGGGAGCGCTCGGGGCATTCCCCCGAGCGCTCCTCCCGGAGCTCCGCCCGAAGGGGCCCCGAGCGATCCCCTAACGAGCGCTCCCCGAGCGCTTGAGGTCACTCGGGGGCGCCCTGGGACAACTGGCACTCCTCGCGTTCGAAGAGGCCGCTCGGGGACGTAGAGCTCGGGGTCGTCGGGTCCCCCTGTGGAGCCCACCTCCGGGCTCGTCATCGAGTGGCTAGCTTCTCCCGCAAGCCTCAGCTCTGGCAGATGCATTTAATGCACGTCAGTTCGGCAAGGAATCCTAAGCCCTATGAGGGCATGATGACGGCCAGGCCGGGCCCCACCCGCTCAGGCGATAGGTTCCTTTGCCTATCACCTTTCGCATGATGATGGGCCCGCCTGACAGCTTTGTTGACCGACCGGGCGCATCGCACCGCACGCCCCTGTCGCTGTCACGCTTTTTGCCCCCTTGGGTTGCGTCACCGCGCACCCCGGTGCGCGGGTTTGGTCGCTGACGCCCGGGGCCCAGGAGCGGGTGTTTCACCCGCTCTGTCAGAAGAAGCCCGGTAAGTCTCCGTTTGCGGGACCCCCTGGGAATAAAGGTGTCAGAAGCCCCTGTTCAGAAGCATGGCGAGAAGACGCCTGGCGCGGAAATTGGCGCCGGGCATTAAATGAAAGGCATGGGTCGCCCCGTTGTGCCCACGTCACGAGGTGCGGGTGGTTACGTCCTACCCACTCGAGCGCATCCTCCGTAACCGGGAGGCCACTGGGCGAGTCGTCGAGTGGGCCATCGAGCTCGGGGAGTTTAACCTGCGCTTCATCAACAACCACACGGTCAAAAGCAGAGCTCTAGCTGACTTTGTCGCCGAGTGGACGCCCGTGCCAGAAGACGAAAGCGAGCAACTCTCCGCCAACCCGGGACAAGGAGGAACCGAGCATTGGACTCTGCACTTCGACGGTTCCCTCACGCTCAAGGGCGCGGGGGCTGGAGTGGTTCTCACCTCTCCGATAGGTGAAACACTCCAGTACGTCGTGCAGTTGCTCTTCCGCGCCACCAACAATATGGCAGAGTACGAAGGCCTCCTCGCAGGGCTGCGCGCCGCCGCATCCCTCGGGATCCGCCGTCTGCTCGTCAAAGGCGACTCCCAGTTAGTCGTCAATCAGGTGTCAAAAGGAGTACCAGTGCTCGGACCCTCAAATGTCGGCATACCTGAGCGAAGTCAGGAAGTTGGAGCGGCGTTTTGATGGGCTGGAGCTCCAGCACATTCCTCGCCGCTACAACGACGCTGCCGACGCCCTATCGCGACTAGCCTCCTCTCGGGAGCCGGTTCCGGCTGGGACCTTTGAAGAAAGGCTCTCTCGGCCGTCCGTCGAGGCCGCCGACCAAGACGAAGGGGGAACCTCGCGCCAAGGCGAGTCTACCCAGGCGGCGCCTTTCAGTGGGAGATCCTCCCGTCAGGCCGCCGCCGGGCGAGCACCTCGTGCTTGCCACCTGTTCTCAGGATACCTCCTGGATCTCCGAGATCCGAGGATACCTGAAAGAAAACATCCTTCCCGAAGACGAAGCCGTTGCGGAAAGAATCGCGCGGCAATCAAAAAGGTATGCGCTCGTAGATGGGGACCTCTATCGGCGCTGGTACCAACGGCATTCTCATGAAATGCATCTCCCGGGAAGAAGGCCACGACATGCTCGTGGATATCCACGAGGGCGAGTGCGGTAGCCATGCATCGTCTCGCACGATGGTCGGTAAAGCCTTTCGGCAAGGATTTTACTGGCCGACGGCCCTCGAGGACGCCTTTGAGTTGGTTCGTCGCTGCGAGGCCTGCCAGTTCCACGCCAAGCAGATAAATCAGCCCGCTCAGGCACTCCACACCATCCCCCTCTCGTGGCCTTTCGCGGTCTGGGGGCTGGATATCTTGGGCCCGTTCCCCTCGAGCAGTCGGGGGCTACGAGTACCTTTATGTCGCCATCGATAAATTCACCAAGTGGACGGAAGCTGAGCCAGTCGTCAAGATCAACAAGCAGTCAGCGATCAAGTTCATCCGAGGCATCATGAGCCGGTTCGGGGTGCCTAACCGCATCATCACGGACAACGGCACTCAGTTCACGAGTGATGCTTTCCTCGAGTACTGCCAAGCCCTCGGGACAGAAATTTGCTTCGCCTCTGTCGCTCACCCCCGAGCCAATGGACAGGTCGAGCGCGCGAACGCTCAGGTCCTTCGGGGGTCTCAAGACAAGATCGTTTCGACAGGCTCAAGAAATGCGGAGCCGGCTAGATAGAAGAGCTTCCCGGCCGTCCTTTGGTCAATCCGGACGTCCCCCAGTCGGGCGACCGGTGAAACCCCCTTCTTCCTCGTCTACGGGGCAGAAGCAGTCCTTCCCTCCGAGCTCGCTTTCCGGTCCCCTCGGGTCGCGGCGTACTCGGAGGAAGATCAAGATCAGCGTAGGCTGAAGACGTCAACTTCCTTGAAGAACACAGGTGCCGAGCTGCCCTCCGTGCCGCCAGATATCAACAAAGCCTCCGGCGCTATCATCAGCGCCGCGTCAAGCCGAGGTCTCTTGAAGTCGGGGACCTGGTGCTTCGTCGCGTCCAGACGCGGGAAGGGAAGAACAAGCTCTCCCCCATGTGGGAAGGACCCTACCGAGTGACCAGAGTCACTCGGCCAGGCTCGGTGAGGCTGGTTGCTGAAGACGGGATGCCGCTGCCCAACGCCTGGAACATCGACCTCTTGCGCAAATTTTTCCCGTGAATGGCCCGGGTAAGTTTTTGCTTTTTAGGGTCGGCTCCCCGAGTGCCAAATGAGAGTCACGGGAAGTTCCGGGTCTGTCACCCTAAGCCCTGGCTGCTCGGCCTGGTTCCTTAACCCCGAGCGCCAGTCCGGCCAAAGGTCACCCGAGTATCCCACGCGCTCGCGCCCTGCGCTCGGGGGCTCCCTTGTACCCCAAGCTATTTAACTTAGCATCATAATCAATATAACAATGCAATTTCCCTTTGTATGAATTCCTTGTGCAATGTCAATTTCTATGTTCAATATCAATATCCTCTCGCTATCCAGCAAAGTAGTCTTTTTCCGCGTTTTTCTCGGGACCCCGAGTCCCCCCCCGGTGCGAGTAGGCCCCACCGGTCCGAGCACGAGCGGTCGAGCCAGTCCAATGTCTGTTCGCGGGCCGTAAGACGCTCGGGTGTTTAGCTGTACCCCGAGCACGTCCGAGTCAGGGCAAATAAGCCCCTGGCCACCCGTGCTCTGCTGGTCAGCAACCCCGAGCGCTACCCAACTACATGTCATTCGGGTAGCCTCACTCTTCGTGCTCGGGACAGGCTGGCAGTTCCGAAAACCCGTGGGCCGCGACAACAGGCGAGCCCTTGTAAGACCTGCGGAAAAAGTCCCGTTTTGCTGAGTAAGCCATATAATCTCTCATTAAGTCAACAGGTTCATCCTGACGAAGAGCTCGGACACCACCCGCTGGATTAATGTTAAGTCTCGGGGCACTAATACAACAAGGAGCCTAATTTCTAAGCTAAGTTTCTAAGTCATTCCCTTTTGTTTTTAAAGCTCCCGAGCAGTACACGGGCGAGTAGTTTTTACTCGCCAATTTTTCCAAGTATCTTCTGTGCTCGCGAGGGGTTTACATGAAGGTAGCGACGAGAGTCACGAGGAGTGCTTCGGGTTGTCCGCTCAAAGCCCTGGTGTCTTGCCTGGTTCCTTAACCCTCGACATCAGCCTGGCAATTAAGCCGCCCAAGTACCCTACGCGCTCTCGCCCGCGCCCGGCGGTTTTCCCAGTAACGTTCCAGAGACACAAGGGAACATTGCTGTGTAAAAATGAAAGTTCTCCAAAATAAGAAAAAGTACACAAACATGCTACGGTTAGTGTGACATATACCAATAACTGCTCGTTCCAATAATTGTCCCGAGCGCAAAGACTTGGGCAATTTTTTGCAGGCAAGCAACGAAATCAGAAGTTCGGCTCGGGGACACTCGGTGTCCCGAGGGCGGGCCTTCCTTCGCTTCAGCACCGGCGCGTCCAGCTCTCGGGGGCTGGGGCCTTCGGGGGACCCGAGGGCCTTTCTCCGTCCTTCTCCGAACAAGAGCCGGACGCTTCGCCCGACGCAGCAAGGGAAAGAAGCAAGTTCCAGCGCAAGAACAATAAGAAGGAAAAAGCAAGGGACGAACGGCCTTCGGGCCAGAGTTCGTTGCATAACAAAAAATTCAAGCAAAAGTTCTTACAAAAGGGCCTTGCCCTGGGCTAAGAACAGCAAAAATTGAAGATAAAAGGAGGAGCTACGCCTCGCCGGCGCCGTCGCCGCCGCCGTCGCCGGGTTCCTCCTCGCGGGCAAACCGCAGGGCGATCTCCTCGGCGACCCCGCGGACTGCCCTCCGAGCTTCCTCCTCGCCGGCTTCGTCGATCCCTTCCGCGGCCGGCTGCAGGGAGAAGTTCGGGTCGCGGCTGCGGTAGCACGCCAGAGTGTGCTCTGCCACCACGACCGCGAGCTCCCGGCCTTCCTCCTCGATCCGCTGGGTCACGGCGTCGCCGAGCCCGACGAGGCGCTCGGTGATGTCCTGGAAGCCCAGCGCGATGTTCCCGGGGAGATCGTCGATCCTCCCCGGCAAGGATGCTTCGCCAAGTCCGGCGGCCAAAGCGGCGTTCCTCGCGCGGAAGAAGATGTCCTTCATCATCCGCGTCGTCTCGCGCCGCTCAGTGAGGAGTTGGACCTTCTCCTTCTCCTCCGCCTTCAGCGCCGCAGCCGCCTCCGAGGCCTCGCGTTGCCGCGCCGCCTCCACCTCCTGGAGCTTGGTCTGGACCGTGCGCTTGGAGGTGCGCGAGTCCTCGAGCCGCCCCTGGAGGTTTCGGACCTCCGTGCGAAGATCCTCCATCTCCTTGGCGAGCTCCGAGCGAGCGGCCTGGACGCGCGTCTGAACTTCAGCCTCCAGCGAGTTGGCCCCCTTTTCGAGCTCCTCCTCGCGGCGGCTGAGTTCCTGTGCCTTCGTGTCGGCCTCCCTCTCTCGGAGCTGGAGCTGCTCTTCCCGGCGAGTGAGGTCGCCGGCGCGTTCCTCCAGCCGCGCCCGCTCCTCGTCGGCGCGCTTCTCCCGCGCCTCCAAGTCCTGCTCGCGCGGGGCAAGTGCCGCGGCCCGACGGCTGAGGTTTCCTTCCCACCAGTCGAGCTTGTGCTCCTTCTCGGTGAGCTCCCTCTCCCGCTCGTCCGCGGCCTCCTGCTCCCGAAGGAGGTCGGCTTTTTCCCTCTCGAAGTCCCGCTTCGCGATGCGTGAGCGGGCCAAGAAGTTCTCCGCCGCCTCCGCGAGCGCGGCCTCCCGGTCCTCCAAGGACCCCTCCCGCTCGTCCAAGGACTTCTCCCGATCCTCTAAGGCCCTCTCCTTAGAGGTGAGGTCCTCTTGGATCTTGTCGATGGCCGCGCGCGCAGCGTCGAACACATCGGCGGGGACCCTCCGAGACGGCTGCTCTCGGGGCGCGGCGGGCCTCCACCCTGTCAGGACGAGGACGTCGAAAAATTCGGACTCCTCCTCCTGTTGGGGCTCGGGACGCCCGGCCACGGTTGAGGCCCCGGCCCCTTCCTCGGGTCGGGTCCCCTCGGGCCCCTCCACCAGGGCCAATTCTTGTCCAAGTGCCGCCGCCCGCTCCTCGGGCTCGGCGACGCGCGACTCCTCCTCCGCCGGGGCGGCGCTCTCCATCGCCTCCGGCATCTCCATTGCCTCCGGCGCGGCCGTCTCCGCGCTCGGGGCAGCCTCTTCTCCTGAGGCGGCTTCAGCTCTCGGCGCCGGCATCGCGCTCGGGCTCGGGCTCGCGCTCGGGGCAGCAGGTGCCCCCGGGGCGGGGTCCTCCGACCGCTCGGGGCCGGGGGACCGCTCGGGGCGGGGTCCCCGGCTCGCTCGGGGCCGGGGGACCGCTCGGGGCCGCAGCCCCGCTCGGGGTCGGGTCCACCGGCTCGCTCGGGGCCGAGGGAACCGCTCGGAGCGAAAGGCGCGCTCGGGGTCGGGCCCGCCGGCTCGCTCTGGGCCGAAGGGCCGCTCGGAGCCGTAGCCCCGCTCGGGACTGCTGCCGCGCTCGGAGCCTCCGGAGCTCTCGGGCCCGCAGCCGTGCTCGGGGCTGGCGGAGCCCTCGGGGCTGTAGGCGAGCTCGGGGACGGCCGAGACTTCTTGCTCTCCCTGAAAAGACAAACACAGCCAAGCTCGGGTCAGTTCCCGAGGAAAACACTTAGCCAAAAAAGGGGGGGGAAAGGGGGGGAGGAGAGCTCTCGCTTACCGCCACGAGCCTTTCGGAACCTGGCGTCCCGCGCCAAGGGGGGACGTCGGGCCCTTCCTCTTCTGTCCGGCGGCGGCGCCCGTGCCCGCCGCCGATGGACCTCCGGTCGGCGCAGCTCCGGAAGACCCTCGCCCAGAACCGCCGCCAGCCCCCGGCGCCGCAGGGCGCGCGGGCGGCGGAGGCGGCGGAGGCGACGGTCTAGAGGGCCGCTGCCCCGAAGACCCTTGTCCGAAGGTCCGTTGCCCAGAACCGCCGCCGACCCCCGGCGCCGCAGGGCGCGCGGGCGGCGGAGGCGGCGGAGGCGGCGGCCCGGCGGGGCGCTGCCCGGAGGATCCCTGCCCGGAGGATCCTTGCCCGGCGCGGCTGCTCCCCACTCCCGTCGCTTGCCGCCCCGTGGTCGGCGGTGCTTGCGGCCTCGGCTTCGGTGCTTGCGGCCGCGGCGGTGGAGACGGTGGAGGCGGGGCTTGCCCCTTGCCCTTCGGGTCGGCGGGGTCGTGGACGGCGACCGGGGCGCTCGGTGCCCTAGCCGCGCGCGCTGCCTCTGCCTCCTCCTCGTCCGAGAAGATTCGGATAGACCCGGCGGCCTGGCCGGCCTGCGCCCGCCGTCCGCCGGCGGACTCACAATGCCTTTCGCATCGCACGTCGGCATCATGTCCAGGATGGACTGCCGTTCCGCGTAGACGCAGAGCGGCAAATCCGGCCGCGACAGCTCGGCGAGGGAGACGTCCGATACCCCGAGCAGTATCCTCAGGTTGGCGGCCATCTCCTCCTCGCTAAGGTTCGTGTCGGCGCCGATCGCCGTCCGGCCGAAATCCAGGTCACCGGTATACATCCACGCCGGCCGCTCGCGGTCCCGCAGCGGCGCCAGCCGGCGGCGCAGGAAGTCGCCGACGACCATTGTGGCGTCCAAACCCAACTCCCGGAGTTGGGAGATGCGATGCACCATCACCCAGAGGTTCTTGTCGTCGTCGTCGAGGTACTCCCACGATTTGCGGTGCTCCGCCGGCGCCTCGGGAAGAAGGAGCGACTCCGCCGGGTCGGTGTTGACATAACACCAGCTCTGGCGCCAGTCGTCCCATTTGTTCCGCAGGTCTTGCGGAATGTAGGGGTCGGCGATCTTCGCTCGGAGCTGGAAGTTCGCGCTGCCGCTGACCTCCACCCGGGCAGAGCCCCGCGTCCTCCCGACCGTGCGGGGTCGGAGGACGAAGTAGTGCCTGAAGAGGGCCACCGACGGCATCACTCCCACAAACATCTCGCAGAGGTGGGCAAAGATCGCCAGCACCACCACGGAGTTGGGGGTGAGATGCAGCAGATGGATCCCGTACGACTCCAGGATCGCCATGAAGAACGGCGAGAAAGGCGGAAGGAGCCCGGCGGCGAGGAAGCTGATGAAGATCACCGTCTCATCCGCCCGCGGCTCCGGCGGGTACGTCGCCGCCCGGACCGTCGTCGGGTCCGGACGGCCCTCCGGCACCGTCAGCTTCCGGACCTTCTCCATCGCCTCCTCATTGAGGAGGCGGGACTTGGGAACCGCGGCTTCCGGCTCCGGGGAGGCTGGGTGGCTCCTGCGGCGGGTCATGGTGGCGGCGGAATTGGCGGCGAAAGAAAGTTTTCGGGAGGCGAAGAAGGTGGCGGCGAGAGGAAGAAGACGAAGCGAGCGCAAAAAGCTTTGGAAGCAAAGTGTTTGCGCAGGAGTCGGAAGTTTGAAAAGGTGTGGGGTCGGTTTTCTTTTAAAGAAAAAGACTTCCTCAGAAGATCAACCGCCCGCATCCAGCGTTTTTCGTGCAATCGTGGGTTGTCAGTTCACTGCCGTTGGCAGTGAGACTGCGGCCGCGCGAAACCCGGAGGGCGTGTAATCATGGCCTGCGAATTTACTGCCATATGGCAGTGAAGATTCGGCCGCACGAAACCCGGGGCACGCAACCGCCCGCGCGCGGCGCGAAGAGCCGCGCGCCTTCCCCGCGCGCATTAAAAGCTCCCCTCCGCAGGGCGCATGAAGATGGGCCGGCATCCTCGCTTTGGCCCAAGAAGAAAAGGCCTTATCCCCAGTCGCGGCCCGTCGGGCCATCTCTGGGAGACAAGGCCGGGGGCTACTGTCGGCGGAGTGGGGCCCAGGGTCCCCCAAACCGCCAGCGGAGGCCAACCGGATGCCGCGGAGCGAGCCACGCGGCGGATGGGCCGGAGTGGACCCCGCCCCGGCAGCCAAGTGGGTCCGGCGTTCAAGCCCAAACGCTCGGGGGCCTTCCCCGAGCGTCGCGCCCGCGTGCAACCTCCTTGAAGGGCCTTGGGCTCCCGAAAGCCCAAGGCTCGGCAATCGAGGGAGCTCTGGGGGTCCTTCCCCGAGTGCCCGGTGTTCCCGGGTTCGTGGGCCCCAGGGGAGCGCTCGGGGCATTCCCCCGAGCGCTCCTCCCGGAGCTCCGCCCGAAGGGGCCCCGAGCGATCCCCTAACGAGCGCTCCCCGAGCGCTCGAGGTCACTCGGGGGCGCCCTGGGATAGCTGGCACTCCTCGCGTTTGAAGAGGCCGCTCGGGGACGTAGAGCTTGGGGTCGTCGGGTCCCCCTGTGGGGCCCACCTCCGGGCTCGTCATCGAGTGGCTAGCTTCTCCCGCAAGCCTCAGCTCTGGCAGATGCATTTAATGCACGTCAGTTCGGCAAGGAATCCTAAGCCCTATGAGGGCATGATGACGGCCAGGCCGGGCCCTACCCGCTCAGGCGATATGTTCCTTTGCCTATCACCTTTCGCATGATGATGGGCCCGCCTGACAGCTTTGTTGACCGACCGGACGCATCGCACCGCACGCCCCTGTCGCTGTCACGCTTTTTGCCCCCTTGGGTCGCGTCACTGCGCGCCCCGGTGCGCGGGTTTGGTCGCTGACGCCCGGGGCCCAGGAGCGGGTGTTTCACCCGCTCTGTCAGAAGAAGCCCGTTAAGTCTCCGTTTGCGGGACCTCCCGGGAATAAAGGTGTCAGAAGCCCCTGTTCAGAAGCATGGCGAGAAGATGCCTGGCGCGGAAATTGGCGCCGGGCATTAAGAGGCTGTTTGGTTCCCAGCCAAAAATTGCCAAGCCGAATTTCTGGCGTGCCAACGTTTCTCTGGCAATTGTTTGGTTACCGGCCACAGTTTTGGCTCGCCACACTCCACACTCGCCTCCGCCACAGCTATCCCCACCAAAAGTGTGGCGGGCTTTTTCCCTGCCACACCGCCTAGTGGCGCGCCACAATCCCCAATCGCGCGTAGAACTGTTGCCGTCTCCACCCTCCTCCGCTCTCCATGGCTGCCCCGGGTCCGTGCCGATTTGCTCGCTGAGGTCGCCGCCGCCGGCCTCGGGAGGGCGCGGCATCTCCAGATCTGCCTCCGCCAGTCGCCGTCCCCGCGCGACTCCACCTCCAGATCCGCCGCCGCTTCCGCACGCGATTTCACCACCCCGCCGGCCTCTGGAGGGTCACAGCCGCCTCCCCGACCCGGCCCCGACCATCTCAGACGCGAGGAGCCCCGTCTAGGGTTGGTCCGCCAGGCGGTCGCCGCGTCCGAGGAAGACTTCTCCGCCGTAGCCGGGGTCGACGCCGTCGTCTGCCTCCTCTTCCCTCTCCTCCGGTACGCCCCGCTCATGGCCGCTAATGTCCATTTTCTCTAGCTTCTTTGCAAAACTGAAAAAGAGTAGGTAGCCATTACCTAATGCACTTGCACTTCAGCACAAAAAAAATGGATTCTTGTTCGTGGTTGCTCGCGTCGACGTTGCCGTGGTCGGGGTACATCGGCGGCGGCGGGCGCTTGCTGCCGACCAGCATTGGCGGCGGCGGCGCCATGCCGCCGAAGTCCTGCAGGAAGGGGCTGCTGCATTTGGAGGAGGAAGTTTGGGGGGAAGAACTGGGAGGCCATGCCACCATTGGTAGCCATTGGCTTCATCCAAGGAGGAGGAGCATGGGGGAAGTAGCAGTATATCAATGAGAGAGGTGAGATGTTTGTTGAGTGTGTGAGTGGGAGAGAGGAGGCAGAGGTGAGGAAATGCAAATATGAGGTACTAATTTGTTTGCTAGAAGATAAAAAAACAGAGAAATTAAGAGAGCTACGTCTTTTTTTAAAGCGTCCAGTAAAACGTCATTGATTTGTCAATGGATTATCATTCCTTTTCTTATTCTTTCACATTACTTTGGATGGACTCATTTATATGCTAAAATTGTTTATTTTTCGAGCAACCATATGCTCAAACTATGGCTACTTCCTTTCTTATATCAGTATGAACCAATAAAGATCCTATCTTTTGACTAGAGTCCATTTACAGGTAAGAGTTGTGCTATGCAATCTACACAAATTTAGAGTGGTCATCCGTTGTATGATCAATACAACTGGTGTTCTATGATAGGCTCCAAAGTCCAGAACATTCATGGTCGCCTAAAAAAAAATCAACACGTATAAATGTTAGTCTTTGGTAAAGCGGCAAGTGTCTTGATGTAGCTTCTCGTATGAAACAACATTTACTAATGAAATGAGGCATACAAACTGAATTGGATTCGTTAGAGCGATGCTAATCACCAGAAAGGTTCAGACTAAAAAACATACGAGATTTCCCCTCCTTTTCAAATTCTGTAGCACCAATTGCTCTATAGAGTGTCAAAGTTTGCAGTAATTTATGTTTTCAATTATAATTTTGGTCGGTGCATTGTAACTATGGTTCCTAGTCATTAGATTGAAGATAACTCTAGATCAGACTTTCCTTTTTACTATTGCCATGCATAGGTTTTTCTTTTACTGATTCCATCATATTTCTTAATATATGTTTTAGATGGATCAAAGGCAATTATATTTACAATATTACTTGGAGTACTGCCATTACATATGGAGGAGAAGAATGATTGCTGGTATCCTTGTGTGTGTAACCATGTACTGGTATATGATTAATACAAGAAAAAGGAAAAGAATAACATATGCTCCCATGTTTGATAGAGATGTGGAAAGATTGAGACGTCTAAATCGTTTGTACCACGGAACTGATGCCCACTGCATAAGTGAGCTGCGTATGAGGAAAGTTGTCTTCCATAAATTGTGCGCTGAGCTTAGATCACGTGCTCTCTTAGAGGAGACCTATCATGTCACAATAGAGGAACAAGTCGCCATGTTTATTCATGCTGTGGGCCTAAACTGGACTACTAGATCAATAGCCTTTGAGTTCATCAGATCAACTGAGACTACTAGTAGGTATTTCCATCTTGTTTTAGATGCCCCGTGACCTCATATGCATCAGATCTCTTGAGACGCACTCAAAGATAACAAATTCCACTGGCAGATTTCACCCTTACTTCAAGGTACATCCAAAATTGATAATTAGTATTTGAAGTACACTCTAAATGTCATGTTCATCTAACTGACAAACCAAACTTTCTATCTTCGTAGGGATGCATAGGTGCCCTGGATGGTACACATATACCAGCGTGTGTACCTATCCATATGCAAGACCGATTTAGGGGTAGAAAGTCCTACACCACTCAAAATGTGCTAGCAGCGGTTGATTTCGACCTAAGATTCGTATATGTTCTAGCTGGATGGGAGGGCTCAGCTCACGATTCGTATGTGCTTCAAGATGCTCTATCACGTCCTAATGGCCTTAAAATACCTGAAGGTAGGATTCTAAACCAATAGCTCCAATCTAGAACTTCCATTTATTAGTTGTTACCTAACTAATCTGCACGACATAACGATGTAGGTAAATATTTCCTAGCTGACGCTGGATATGCAGCAAGACCTGGTGTGTTACCCCCATACCGTGGTGTTCGGTATCACCTAAAAGAGTATAGGGGCACTAGGGAACCAGAGAGCCCAAGGGAGTTATTCAACCTTCGCCACTCACAACTTAGGACAACTGTTGAATGAGCATTTGGTTCCCTTGAAGAACCGTTTCAAAATCTTTGCAAGTCAGCCATTCTTCTCTTTGAAAACACAAGTGAAAATTGTGATGGCCTGTTGTGCGCTGCATAACTGGATCTTGGAGGACGGTCCCGACGAGTATGTGTACGACGACCTTGCTTGGTATGCAGCCCTACCACGGAGTGTAAGAAACCGTAGTGATATGCACCAGGAGAATGTGGCATGGGCTAACAAAAGAGAAGAGATGGCTCGAAAGATGTGGGAAGATAAAGTAGGACCAGCTGTAGCTTAGATGGAACATATGAGTGTCCCCATTTATTATTTCGTTGTATGGAACATATAAGTGTCCCCATTTATTATTTCGTTGTACGGAACATCTGAGTCCAACCTTTGTTATTTTTCTGTATGGAAAATATGAGTGTGGTGCTTCATTCCTGATAGTTTATTGTTGATTTACTATATATTATATAATGTGCATTTTCCCTTGTCTTGGAAAACAGCAATGACAAAAAGAAAGCTGAGGGTTGATGATGTTGCGTCCTCTCGTGAGAGGACCGTGACCTGGCATGAGGACCAAAAGCAATTCATGCTAGAGTGGTACATCGAGTACATGAAGGGACAACATGCAGGCTTTAAGTTCAAGAAGCAACATCACATGCTGTGTGCTGATGCTTTGAACAAGAAGTTCGCTATGGGGGTTACTGTTGATCAAGTGGACCGTCAGTACAGGCACTACAAAGAAAATTGGAAGATTGTTGCAGTAGCTTTGAGCAAGAGTGGCAATTCATTCGACCATACCAGATGTCTGCTGACTGTTTCTGAGTCTGAAAAGGCAAATCTCTGTGTAAGTTGTGTACGTTTAGTTCAGGTTGGCACGCATAAATTGCATAGCAGTTCATGACATGTTGGTCTTCCATTTGCATTGCATTGCAGGACAGAGCACGATGCCTGCTCTCCAAGCCCATCAAGTTCTTCAAGGAGATGCAGGAGCTATTTACAGGATGTAGCGCTGATGGTTCCTTGGCTATGGACCAGAACACCTGCATGGATGCTAGTGATGATTCAGATAGTGATGATGCAAGAGAGTTAATTGACCTCAACGGGTACACACAACCTGAAGACACACTTGGTGAGGATTCTGACACTTTGCCAACTTCTAGCAAACATCCAACAGGTGACAATAGCTGCTCCTCTAACAATAGTCGAGCGGGGAAGAAGCGTCCAAGGGGCAACAACGGTCCACCACCTACGAAGCCATCAAAGAACAAGAGTCGTCTTGCGGAGTGCAATGATGAAATCAAGGATACTCTGAAATCACTTCGTGACACGCTTGCTGCCACTGCTCCTCCCCAAATGCCGCAGCTCACTGATCCTCATGCATCTTTGTGGCAGAGAATAGAGGCTATCCCAATGACACCAGATCAGAGAATTCTTGTCGGAGAGCACCTGTCTTCCAACGAGAATGTAGGTAAGCGTGGCTGGTTGTGCAACGCCCGCGATGATACTCTGCATGCCTGGGTGTTCAAGTTCTTATGCGAGAAAGAAGGTCTGAACCTCTGAAGTTTAGCCATGTGCCCTTGATGTTGGCTAGAAGTGAACTAGTAGTAGCTATGCAGTCATTTTGGATGTTCCTCTAGTATGGTCCATTTTGGATGTTGTCCTCTAGTATGGTGTATTTTCTTAATCTGATGGGAATATCAGATATGTAAGTATTGTCTGTCTTGTAAGCATACAGGTGTGGATGGTTCCTGGAACTGAGACCAATGCGCTGATATCTTGCTATGATTTTGCAATTGCTTGTTCTTTTGTTATTTTTTTCAGCGAACGATAAAGAGATCTGCGACTTGACAAATGGTTTGGAGGATCACAAGGCTGAAATTCCTGGCTGGGACCCTGCAGCTCGACAAAGGTACATTCTATTCTCAGTTATGTTCTTCTAGTTCCTATTTGTTCTCATCAATGTAAAACTAAGAATTACATGCCAAGACTTGAAGTGATTGCATGAATCCAATCTATTTATATGATCTATTTGTTACCTGGTTCTTGAGTATCCTTGAGGGTTCTAAGTGCACATTTAATTTGCTTAATTGCCTGGACAGATTCGACATTTTCCTTCATGCTTGAGCAGTGGAAGAATAAATTGCACCTTATAAGTTATCTCATTTGTTTGTTTAACTAGAAGAAATACTAATTGCTTCATATGTTGAATATGTTAGGTTTCATTTCCATGTTTTACTAGTGCTAGAATTTTCCAAACTATTAAACTCCACATACATATGTACCACGTTTTCGACCTCAAAATACTAAGTTGTTCAGATCTGATTCCTTATCATGTGGGTTTTAAGCTTACCAGTTTGCACTGATTTGCACTTGATAATTTGCACCTTATAAGTTATATTCTTCGGAAGGAATACTTTTGCATGTTCTCAACTCTCAATGGTGCAAAATGAGATGTGTACTTATTTGCCATCTATCTTTGTTGCTCATTTATTAAATGATTCTGTGATGCCAAGCTGGGGCTATCAATGATGGAAGTCAGTTGCTCATCTATTCTTGAGTGTTGCCAATGGGTGTCTTCGTCCTGGTTATTCATAGCTTTGGTCAAATTACACTGCTCGGATGACCTCTTTAGTGGTGTTTATCCTGCATTGAACAAAGAGCTTGGGGTAAATATTTTCAACAAAGCTGAGTTGTTTTACCATCGGCACTTGGGGTGCTCCGCAAGCCACTTTGTTAAGTCACCCAATTAGAACTGTTAACCACTTTTACTCATCTCCCATGTTTGTGCAGTAATGATTGATTTTACATCCCTCCTGTTTCTCTAATACCACTTCTATTTGTTCTAGTTTTTTAATGAATCATGTTTTCTTTTACTTTTAGGAAGAGTTTGACACTCATGATCCTAAGGAGAACAGTTTGCTACTACCCTACTTGAGGAAAAGGTCAAAAATTATTGAGATAGTTGCAGCTCGTGATATAGTTTTTGCATTATCACAGTGAGGAGTATGCGCTGCTTTTAGTAGAGGTATGCTACTATGCTTGTTTCTTGCAGTGCACCTGGTACCTGTACTTCACTGCTTCGTATGGTCATACTGAGATGCTCGTCTTGTCCAGTGACGAATAAGAGAATATGCTTTCTGAACGGAAGTCCAGATGAAGTTATCCGTAGTCTATTTTACAACAAGAACAACGAGTCGCTCATTACTGTGTGACATCTTTTGCTGTTGCTGCTTGACTACAGAAATCTGGAACCATTCTGGTAAATAATGTGACATCTTTTGTTGCAGGATTCAATTCTACATTACGTGAAGGAAATGTCACCCATCATGAATACATGCAAGTTGGGAAGGGAAGAGATGTGGGTCTTAACTAAATTTCACTATTTGAGGCAAAGATAGCAAATGGTAATGGTGAACAGACACTGAGCCGTGACATTTATCGACTGGGGCACCGTTTTGATTTATTCAGAATGTTGTCGTGGTACTATACAACAATTGGGTTATATTTCAGTACAATGGTATATTATAAAGCCTAAATTCTCAGGTAAAAATGAATATTTTGTGCTCTTTCCCAGTTCAAAATATGTTATGCAAACTCGGATACGGAGCTGACAAGTCTGAGCAATATCATTGTTATTCTATTTATGAATCATTTGTCGTTCTATAATACAATGTCTCAAGTATTTCACGAGTTAGTAAAAATCTACCATTTAATTCTCAGCAATTTGACCACGGGCGCAGCAACGCGCG
The DNA here is from genome assembly GCA_019208055.1 of Stipa capillata. NCBI lineage: Eukaryota > Viridiplantae > Streptophyta > Magnoliopsida > Poales > Poaceae > Stipa > Stipa capillata. The sequence continues at coordinate 306,542 of JAGXJF010001459.1, forward strand.
CCTTCCCGATCTAGTCCAGTAATGAAGTAGGAAACAAATAAACTCTTAACAAGATGAAACACATCGTAAATCTAGTTCTTGGGGATGTTCCTGCTAACGATCTTTGTGGGCGTGATGCGGAGATGGTTCTCATGCTTCCCAGGAATGGCTCCCTTGATTATCACAAGTTTTTTGCGGAATTTTTGGACACAAACGCCAGCTTAGTTGGCGTTTGGTCTATCCAAACAAACGCCAGCTTAGCTAGCGTTCGGATCTCAGAACTGTGAGCAAGTCTGCGAAGGGCGAACGCCAGCTTAGCTGGCGTTTTTCTAACGGAGCGAACGCCAGCTTCCATGGCATTTGAAACAGTTTGCCAGACGCTCGCTCTTTCCGCAGAATAGAGCGTTCCGTAAACACGCTTCTGTTCTGACCAGTATGCGCGCGTTCGTCCTTGTAGGTCAAACGCCGTAGGACCTGGCGTTTGTGTGCACACCTTAAACGCCAGAGTTTCTGGCGTTTTGCGTCCCGACAACATCCGGCCCAAACTAGTCGGAGGCTCCGAGTTAAGCTTGCGGGGGCTAACGCCGGAGGCCGTGGCGTTCGGCCCCTGAGCTGTTATATTACATATCATCTCAAATAAGAAGAGCAGAGTGTGCTCTGATTCAAAAAATTGTGATGGCCTGTTTGTTTCTGGGACATATGTAGGGATGGCCGTGGCAACGCGCGCTTTTACGTCCTCGTTAATTGTTATTATCGTTGTTAATTGTTATTATTGTACGTTAATGTTTGGCCCTATAGTTTCATGATCCATTTGAACCGAAAATGTGGCAGGAAACCAAACACTTACCAAAGATTTTTGCCAAACATTTGTGGCAGCAAACCAAACACCTCCCAGACTTTTTTTGCCACAGTTTGGTAACCAACCAAACAATCTTTTTTTGCCAAAAATGTGGCAAGCCACAAGTGTGGCAAGCGCCACAAGTTTGGCTTGGCAAAATGTGGCCGGCAACCAAACGGGCTCTAAATGAAAGGCGTGGGTCGCCCCGTTGCGCCCACGTCGCCGGTAGACCCTTCTAGCCACTGTGGAAACCCCCCGAGTATATAAGGGGAGGACCAAGGCCATGCAAAGGGTTAGGAGGTCAGATAGTTGGTCAATTCATTACACTACACTCTCATTTTTGCTTTCTTCTCCGGCCGGCTCCTTAGCGAGAGCGCTAGGGTTAGAGCTCCGGGAGAAGAACCCTCCTTGTAATAAAAATAGCCTTTGTAATCCGAGATAGATCAATACAAACACCAAAGCAGGACGTAGGGTTTTTACACCTCCGGGTGGCCTAAACCTGGGTAAAACCTTTACGTCTCCTGCATCAGATCTATCCCCCTCGTGATCCGTCACCGGTCCATAAGAAGAACTCTACTGCGCCCCCGGCCGAATCCCAAAGGGGGTCCAACCGGACCACCGCTAGAGGCGTCTCTACGCCGACACATAGGTATATACTACCTCTAGGTTTCCGATAATTTCTTCGGAACATATAGTCCTTAGGGCGACAAGGAAACGGAATCAGACTAGGGTTTCTATTATATCGGACATAGCTATTGCTACATAAAATACCGATTTCTAACATATAGCATGCATGTTTTGCAACCAAAATAAATATTTTGCAAACATGGGATTCAACATGATCAAAGAAGAAGAGCTTGCCTGGCAACATTGGTCGAGTCTCGATCTCAAACTTGCCGCAGCAACTGTCCAGAATCCGCTATGCGTTATCCGTCGTATGTCTGAATCTATATGTCGGAAAGAACAACGAATCACCAAGGGCATGAGAAAGGACCATTAAGAACAACATACACTCATGAACTGTAGATCTTTGGTCTCAGGACTTAGATAACTATTTGGGTTTTTAGCAAGGCGGGAAAGAATCCACTTCTCATGAAGTAAGAATTCGTTGTCAAGACTGGCAAACCCTAGTTTGTTGGGTTGATAGCATCTTTGTACCCGGTATGATTTCAGTCCCCTACTTTATTTAAGTTCAGAGAGTACACCATCTTTTAAAATGATTTCAGAAGAAATCATTTGGGTGTACAACTTAGGGTTTTGGTGAACATGTTAGTAGGTACTAGACTTGATGTAAGGAGTGTATTCCTCTGGTCTTCATCTCCCTATTGCCGTCAACACCAAGTTCTGAGTTACAACACTTACGGTTACTAATACGTTTCGGAGCATTAGGTAGGCCTGGATAATCGTTCTGGAATCTCATGCCATAAGGTTATATACCTTTAACTTACAGCCCTTATTAAATTAACTCTCGGTTCTATACTGGATGCAAAAATATTAGGTTCCAGTTTAGACGATCCGAGGAAGAGCTAATTTACTTGGGCCAGGGTAAGGAAGCATATATATGCATAATTTGCATATTTAAAACATGTTCAGAGATTTGTACCGCGGTGTAGGTCTTGACTTTGGATATATTCAGAGAGGAAGCTGTGTTTAACCGTTCATAGCTAATAACCTTCTTAACCTCGGTTGTTAGGGTGTAATTAGGACTCGGTTGAGTATCAGAGGAAGTGCGCCCGGGAAAAAGAGATTAAACCGTAGAGAGAGATGGGCGGTCGGTGCCTTACCAATTCGGTCCCAACCGGGGCCGAGTATTGCAGTCAAACCGAAGTGAAGAAGGCGTAGCTTTGATTCATCCGAATGGAAAAGGATTAGATGCCAAGAACTGACGCCCCTGAGAGGTCCCTACTGATGGCCGTCGGGATCAAGGCCGAGCGACTACAAGGACTCGGCGTCCTGCTGAGGGCGTGGAGGAGCAGAAGACCTAGCGGGAGGGTGGCGCGGCCGTCAAGCAGGCCTCGGTAGCAAATACTCCGGGGAGCCGAGGAAGAAAAGAGAAGGGGTCTGCTTGGCTTTGGGGTTGAGATGAGAGAAGATGGCGGCGTGGCGGAGATTCGAGCAGGCGGCACCTAGCGCAGTGGCGAACGGCAGGAAGAGGCCGCAACTAGGGGGAAAAAGGGGTGCATGCGCTAGCGTTGGTCGGCGGCTCTCGGATGCTCGCCGGTGACCATAGCGGCGAGGTCCCGTCGGGAGGACACGGCAGCCATGGGAGGTAGGTTTGGATGGGCGGAGCACGCCGGCGGCGAGGTGAGCTGGTTAGGCGGTGCTTGCTGCCCGAGGCAAAGGAGGGAGCTACGGGTATGGCGGAGGTCCCGCGCTAGTGGATCCAGCGGCGCGCAAGGAATACTCGCCGGTGGCGAGCGGCGTTCAGCTCGACTTACCTTGTCAGTGGCGGAATGGAGGCGGGCGGCGACTGCTTGGAAGGGAAAAGGCCGAGGGTGCCGGGGCTTGCCGGCGGTCGCGTCTTGGCCTGCGAGTGGCGTGCGAAGGTGCTCCAAAGCGGCGGCGTTGCTTTGGTCCTCTGCTGCTCGATTTGCTTCGTCCCAGAGGAAGAAGGGAACGCAAGAGAGTAAGCAGGAGGTGGGAATCGAAGGCCACGGGGATGATAAGTGTGGCGCGGGGGCTCTTGGTGGTCCGGCAGCTCGAGTTGCCGGCTTGTCGGGGGCGTATAGGGATTGGACTTGACGTCTGCTTGGAGAAGAGCCGCAAGGTATTGGAGAAAAGGGGCAGAGGACAGCGGAACTCGGGCTGATATTTGGGCGCTTAAATGGAGTTGGGGTGGCACACCGTGGACGCAGTCCTTGGTCAGGCCAATTGGCGAGAACGACGGCGGGTCTTCCGTCGATGAGCTGGCCTGGCGCAGCGAGGAAGAAGGAGCCGTGCACTGTTGTATGGGTGTGGCGTGGCTTAGTGCACAGGAGGCAGAAGCAAAGAAAAGATTATGTGCTGCGCGGGAGAGGTATTAGGCGCCATGAGGAAAGGACAGGGACGAATTGCTCAGGTGCTTAGCTGGCGCTGTTGGCATAGGGGAGTTGAGGAAGTATGCCTGGGAAGAAATGTTGAGAAAGACAGCTCGGGCGTTAATGGAAATAGGGGCATGTACGAGCTGTAGGTGTGCAGGTAAGTTAGGGAAGGAGGTAGGCGCCGTCCCCTGATGGTCTTAATGGCAAGGCGCGGCGTGGCCATTATCTACAGCGGGAGGGAAAGAACAGACATGGAGGGAGTAAAGAGAGTGCACCGGCCATTGTTGTAAATGCACAGAGAAAATTAGGCACCGCTGGTGCGTTGGCAAGCACGCAATGCAGATGTGCAGCCGAGTAAAAACAGTAACAGGGAGTCCTTACCGCTGGTATAACACCATCCCAAGTTTAGCTTTGACGGTACAGGCGACAAGACGTGTCTCCAGGATGGGTTCGCGAAAGGACACCGATGGCCTTGAGATTTTCTTTTATGTAAATGTTTATGAAGTTATCAAGAACGCACGTAATCGAAGGTTAATCGAAATGAGCTAGGATCCTAGTATAAGTACTAGACATGCGAAGCATATATATAGGTGCGAGATAAACGAAATCCTAAGTGTAGTGCCATCGTGCTTACTTGTTTAGAAAATTTTAAACGATTAGTTAACGTGTTACCAAAAATTGTTTCTCATTTCCATCTTTGTATTCCCGAAATTATTGTTTTAAAAGGTTTTAGGCATCTTGGTTTCCGCTAATAAAATTAGTGCTATCATAGGTAGAGAAACATTGCCGCGGTCCCTTGATTTCTTGGAATTGGGTTAGCGACCAAGGAGAAGACTCCGAGGGCTAAGGGCCCTTGGGGTCGAGGTGACGCCTCGCATCTGTGCAACTTCTTTAGGCACAAGATAGCAATGGGGTTTAGAGAAGTATGGTCACATGGATCCAGGCGACGAGGAAGGATAGGACCATAGGGTCGAGCTAGGGTTTCAACTCATTGCTCGGAAAGGAGTTTAGAGTTTGCGTATATGCGCATATATAAAAGCAGTATATATATGCACATACTCAAGATAGGTCATGACGAAATAGATAGTAGAAATCCAAGTCATTCTGATGAGGTTCACAACATATATATGTTTCAACTTTCCAAAAGTGGTTCGGATGTCTGTCCAGGGTACACCGACAGGAAAGAGGAGGAAGAGGTAATAACGACGGTTTTTGTGGTGGGCATGCACGACCGGTTAGTCGTGCACGAAGACAAGGTCATAATAGGGTTGCCAGCTTTGCCATGGAGGATGGTGCGACTACGAGGGAGACAATCAGGTTTTTAATTGGGTTTATTAAAAAAATAATATTATTATTAGCGCATAAAATTTTTGTTAGCCCTAATTTTCGAGTTTCAGAAAGTCAGGATGTGACAATCAGCAAGATAAATATGTGAGAAGAAAGTGACATCGATGTTTGTTGACGAGGTTCAGCAAAGCCTACATCCCAAGAAATCTTTCTGCAGGCGCTCCTCCCCTTGCATTAAGCAACACCAACCTGTGAGGGCCGGTCTGACCGCCGTCTCTGTACCGGTTCGGATTGACCGGAGTCTTCACCTCATGTTATATATAGTGGCACTCTATTATTGTAGGAGTCTGGGTTACAACGTGTTTAACTGAAACACTATTTAACACTATCTACTAGTTGCACCATAATCCATAATTCTAATTGTAACATATTCATACACATATTTGATAAATTTTAACACTTGAAGTGTTATATTTCTTGAAACGTGACTCCAAAAATCTTTGGGCGGTATTTGATGAAATTCCCCATTTAGTATATTGGATGGGTAAGCATGTAGAGCTCCATGGTTTCAGTTTCTGTTGGCCCCAATTTTTGCCGTTAATAGACTTAGTACTTCTTCTCTTTTCCTTAATGCAGACGTAGTGTACTTTTCTGAAGCGAGGTGAAAGGAGAAGAGAGGAATGACATGATGTTCTTCAAGGTGATTTGGAATTCCAACTCGGCAGGCAGATTCGGTTTGAGTTGTGATTTGTGAACCAACGGTTGGTCCTTCCAGAGAAGCATCCGTATGCGTCCGTTCCATCCATCGCAGTAGCAGGTGGAGCCAACTAAGACTATCATCTTGTCTTGCGCGAGCGAGGGTGCGAGGATGACATTGACGCCCAGCTCTAACCGTCCGAATCGAAATGGTATGGGAAAATGGAAGATGGAAACTTTGACATGAGCACCACGTCGCATCGAGGAAATAGGAAAAATGTAGGTCATGGATGCGCCTAACGTGAATAGGGACGTCGGAAGCAGCACTGCCGTTGCTAGCTGACTTGTTACGGCAAGGATGTGAACGCTTCCTTCCCACGCACAGCTGCCGCGATTTGTCACCGTCTCCCGGTTGTCTGTCAGCGGGTGCGGTTGCTCGACGGTAGCAATATGCCCAGCCACCCGGTACTGCTTCTTTTTCTTTTCGACTGTTACGGCTCTTTGGACTTTACTCATGCTTGCCTCGAGCTCTAAATCCACGTCAAACGCCTAGGCTGCCTCCTAATTACCCAGTTCAAGCGTCCACTAGGTAAGACTTTTACTTTTAGAACTACCCGATACAGCTGTAGACATGTGTACACAAACCATCACACATCTAAATATGAGCGTCTGCTGTAATTAAATAGAGGGGCCTAGGTGTGTGGTGTCGGACATTCCCCGGCCATCCGATTCTACGTATCTCAACATATGCTAGGACCTAAAAAAAAATCCATGAAGCGTAAAATTTATTTACTAGATATATACTCCTTCCAATTCTCTGGAAGCTGTCGTTTTAGACAAAGTTAAAATCAAAATTTTAAAACTTTAACTGTTAATATCTTTTAAAATAATTATATAATTGAAAATTGTACTGTTAGTTTATCTATACTACTATATAGTGTACCAAATTTAAACTAGGTTTGGCAAGTAATTTTGAGCCATTAATCCCATGAATTTGACGGATGAGATTCAAGGGATTTATATGAACAGTACTCATGAACAGTAACTATAAACAGTGATCATGAACCGTACCATCTACCATGACCGTGAACAGTACCTGCGTGCACCGCACGTACTGTTTGCTAGTATAAACATATTACAATAGATATTAATGGTCAAAGTTGTATTTTGAAGATCATATTGATATTTGAAACAATATTTTAGAGAATTGGAGGAAAGATGCAACAGATATATTGTGCTACAGAGCTGCAATAACAAAGTCAAAAGAGCCACGGCCTGCTAATTAACCTCTATAAGGACTAGCAGACCTTCAGATTATCTCTTTCAAGAGTTACACAATTTTGGGTGCTGGCCACGCCTGATGAAATTGGTAATGGCGATACCTCTTTGATTCGAAACTTGTTGGGTGTTGCTGAATGTTCTGTTAAACACCTGGTGGATGTTGCGATGTGATGTCTGTTTTGGCTGGCTAACTTGTAATAGACTAGGTTTAAACTGTGTCAAGATGGTGTGGGGATGCTTTCGTGCCACAGCTTCTGTCAACAAACGGATGTGAATGGTGGGATTTCTTATCGGGGCGTCGAATCCATTGCGCGTTCTTCTTTCTGTGATTCGAAATATTTTTCTTTCTAAAAAAATTATGAAACAACCATCCGCAAATTATTTATTGCCAAATAAACACCGGAAAAGAATCCAACCATGAAAGCACATAGACTGAAATACAGAAAAGAACAAGCACGAGAGCTAGGGTAGAGTTTAGACAAACCTAGGGCCTACAAAAGCAAACACCATCCTACACCGTGGAAAAATAGCGACTATAGGTCTCATTGAGCAATCGATATAGCAAAAGAGGCATCACCAACTTCCTCGCCGACCACTCCTGTGCCCAAGATGCATCACACAAACTGAACTCCACGGATGCGAGCTTGCGACCAGTTAAACGATTGAAGAATGAATTTGCACCCTCTAACCTTGATGTTGTCCTAAGAATCCCCGCCACGAAAATGTCCATGAAGTAGGCTGGAATACATGACTCACATATTTGATACCTAGTAGCCAACCACTCGTCCTCCAACTAAAAATCAAAGATGAAAGAATGCCATTTTGACTTTAGCTGTCTCCGAAACCCATACACATGAGTTCGCCCTCTCCCAAAACAAAGAGTCCTTTCTTAAATGAGGACCAACCTTTTCAGGAAGTTTCTTCATGATATGCCACATACACAACTGGTGTTTAATGGTTGGAAGAACCTCGCTCATAGCCTCCCTCATGCTAGCATCCTCATCAATTATGATAAGTCTAGGTGCTTTCCCTCCCATAGCTTTTAGGAAGGTCTCAAACAACCATTTGTAAGATGCAATACTCTCATTTACAATGAACACGACGCCAAAAAACACAGATTGCATGTGCTGATTGACTCCAATGAAAGGTGCAAAAATCATATTGCATTGGTTAGTGGTGTATGTAGAATCAAAAGAAACCACATCACCGAAATGACTATAGTTTTTCCTGGCAGTGGCATCTGCCCAAAACACATGCAACAAACTACCATTTTCATCCACGTCATAATCGAAGAAAAATGTTGGATTCAGTTCCTTCAATCTACCCAGTTGGTTGACAAATATTTGAGCATCGCAGTTGTTGATTTTATTTTTGAATTCACAGTAGTAATTCTATAAGTCTCTCTTCGTGCAGCCCACATTCTCAAAACCACTAGGATTGACATGAAGCAATATAAATGCCTTCGAGGTACCTATGCTTGCTTTATGGCACGAGTAAAGTGTGGTTTTTGCCTTCTAGTTGACTCGGCGATTGGATCTAATCAGATGGTGCTTACTAGACGTGACCAGTCCATGATTATGTTGCTCAACAAATGAAGCTATCTTGTACCTGTTATCACTAGTCCTCTTGACAAAAATACGAGCATCACACCCACACCTAGTTTCTTTCATCTTACGATTTTTCTTTGAGGGATCGGCGACCATTGAATCTTTGTTCGAGGGATCAGTAGTATCTGTACTTTTTCAAACTTGTATCCTTGCCTTGCGCATAAGAAGCGCTTCCACATAACTACGTCATCCATGAGCTTCTGCTGCCCAATACGGACTCCGAAACTGACATGATGTGCATATGACTTGTAAAACATCTCCATGGAATCAATATCGTCAAATGTCATCCCTACTACAGGCTTAAGTTTCTCTTCGCACTTAGGTGTGAATGATGAACACTGCAACAACACAATTAGTAATACATATCTATCTTAATTCAAAATCACAGCCGTAGTTTCGTCTGTATGCTTGCTTTTTTGGGTGTATTGAGACCATCATTATTATTCAGTGGGGAGTTCATGTCAAGAGATGATTGGGCACAATAGGTTACTGTAGGAGTTATATTCACATGTGAAACGCTGAGTGGAATAATTTGGATAACAGTGCCGTGCGGTACGGACAACTCGCTTCTTTACCTACAGAGAGGATCGTGTGAAGGGGGAGGGGGTTGGATGCTTATGAGGATCACGTCGGGGGAGTGGGCTTGCGGAGAAAGCTGTGTCCGCCGGGCGACCGTGATGCAGCCCTAGAGCGATGGATGCAGAGCGAGATGGAGGGAGCGATCTGGTGGGAGAAGAGGGACACGCTCAGTTTGGGGATAGTTGAGGAGAGGAGGTGTTGCGCAAAACGAGAGCTTAATTCATGGGAGTTTTCAACAAAGATGAAGTTAAGTGAAGGTGGGAGCTCCTGCTTCGATCCAGGCCGCAGATTGCAGATCAATGGTTTGAGTTGATTAGATTGCACGATTGCACTACTTGGTTGCGTAGCAAACGGGCTCTTAAAACAAACAAATCCAATCTGCAAAAACCTAATAAATTAATTCTATAATAATTTAGCACACACTGTTAGGATCAGCTTACAGGTTTAGGAGATGCGTGATCATCCGATCTTGCGATCTGGTCCAATGCAATATGCCGTGCCCACTGCTTCCCTTATGGATCGGCATACATGTAATAAGAGCAATGATTAACTAGATAAAATAATCTTCTTGGTTGCATGCTACAAGCATCGATCTTTGCGGATCGATTTTTCTTGGCGTGTCTGGTTTGGCTCCCGTGCGCTCGATCGGCCGACGGGGAAGACGCGGCCGTGTTCGCGGTCGTCATCACCGATAGTGAACGCGGCTATGCCAAATACAAGTAGATCAAAATTAAAAATCAAAATTGATCTATATTCTATACAACGAAAAAGAACGGTGTTACCCAATATCAAATGGTTACCAGCAATTTCACACCGATAATATGTTATGTGTTGCCTCATATATAATAATATAAAAATAAAAAGATATAGATATATGATGTAGAGATGTTATTTTCTTTTCTATTATTAGATTGGATGTTATATAACTATAATAATAATTTATGTGGAAATAAATGATAGTTATCCCTTATCTCGATAACTCCTAAGAAAACACGGCGTATTGACGGCACAAAACAGGCACAAGGAATAAGGCCAAGGCCAGAAACATACAGAAACGCAAGTAAAGGAGCACGTGCAACGACATCTGAGTGAATCCGTCGAAAATGAGGAACGGTGGTAGGCACGAACCCACCGCGACCGTCCATCCAGCGGCTAGAGCAAAATGTAAAACCAACATGCTTTTGATACCTTGCCCGACCCGCTATAAAAGAGGAGTTGAAATCAGATTCTGGCAATTATCCAGCTATAAAAATCATCGCCTCATTGCTTCTCTCCACGAGCCCTTCTGCTCCCTCCCTTTGCGTTGCGCTTGCCATGGACTCCGCCGCGGCCACGCTGCTCTTCTCCACCGACGCCCCCCTCGCCGTCGCCGGCCGCCGCCGCCTCTGCTGCTTCTGCCCTTCTCTGACCTTGCCCACAGTGACAGCACGGCCCGCCGCGCCGCACCGATGGTCGTCTGTCCGCGCGTACGCCGCGGCCGCGCCCGCCGCTGGCCGCCTCGTCGGGGTGAGTACACCCACCGTACCTTTCCCCCTGACTGCAATCTCTTTCCCTCCTCTAAATTACGTGCTTCTCTTTCCGTAGCCTGCTTGCTTTTTCTACCCTTAATTGCTCCCTTCCCTTTTCTGGGAAAGCTGGAGTTCTCTTATCCTTGTCTTAGTTTCTCCACTGTACCAGCCCATTGCAGCCAAAATAGTATACTACTCAATATGAAACGAATTGTCACATGCAACATGTATCATTTGCTTCAAATTTCCCTAGGAATTTGGTCAACAACTCAAATCCCTTTCGCTGAAAAATACCTCCTTTATTACTTGCATATCTATCCATTCCCCAATGGTTCATGAAAGTGCTTTCTTCGGTGTTCAGTTTATATCCATGTTCAGCATGAAATAAGTACTTATGAACAACTAATCTTCATCCTTCTTGTTCAGCATAACAATGGAGTGTACATAGTTGGTGACTTCATGACAAAAAGGGAGAATCTCCATGTCGTTAAACCGACAACCTCGGTTGATGAAGGTGCCTTCCTTACTAGTCTACTCCCTGCTCTGCTTGCCGATTAGCTTCCATATTGCTAACTAATTCTTTTGCTCTTTGTGCAGCACTTGAGATGCTGGTGCACTACAGGATCTCTGGTTTCCCTGTTGTCGATGACAACTGGAAGTTGGTTAGTGCCATCAAAATTTTATCAAGTTATTTTTATTTTCGTTCTTCACGTTTTTAAAGCACGGCTATTCTCAGAAGATAAGAAAGGGTTCTTTTCAAGGAAAAAGGAAAGAGCGTGTGGGATTTTGAACATAACGTTTGGTTTCTTAGATGGCCACTTGAAGGTCTACATATTGAGATATTCTTGCTGAAGTGGTTGTTTCAGTGACATGATGGAAGAATTTTCTCACTTGATAAAGACAAACTTGCTCTGAAACTATGATGGGATCAATATCTCTTGGATCTACGTATGCTAAATCTGAACTCGTTTTGGAGTTCGAAATCAAGGTTTTTTTTCCTCGAGAAAACGACATCAAGGGTTTAAAAAAAGCTTTGAATGCTCACTCACTCAGCATCCGTTACCGCTTCAGAAAATGGCTTCCTTGTCACATGAGTCACGACTGAACATTTTGTAGGCATTTTGTCGTTCCGTATCCTGTTGTGTCTTAGGAAGCATCAAATTGCAATAATGGTTGAATTGGATCAACTTTGTCATGCTTTCTTCTTGATTTTTTTTTCTGTTCGTTTGGGTTTGTACCTCCGTTCATGCTTGTGATCACATTACTCATCTACAACGCAATTTTATTTCCACCTGCAGGTTGGCGTTGTCTCAGATTATGATCTATTAGCATTGGACTCAATGGCAGGTATTGCTTCTTGGAACTTTTAATCGCTTGCTTACAAATAACTCATATAGTCACATTACAAGATTTGTTCTGAACTGCAAAAAAACAATATTATTCATTGATATCTCAAATGCGCTATCATCTACATGCCGTCATACAAGGTTGTCAGGATCTCGATACACAGGACCTTAATTACAAAGGACCATATGAAATAGTGGTCGAGACCTTATGATCTTTTCAGTCATGGGTTTCAAGGTAAGATCCTAAAATTGAGATCATATCTAAACACAATGATCCTACTTAGGATCCCAATTAACAAGTTGATCATAATATATTTATTATTTTGTAGTACTTGATATACAGATTAACTTGAGGTCCTATGTATGCATTAGGAGTAGTTTTATAATGTTGTATCCAGAGTATGTTGGCAGTATTTTGAATATATTCCAATGCTTCAGGATGTGGACTGGCTGATACAAATACAAGTATGTTCCCTGAGGTAGATAGCACTTGGAAGGTATGTTCCATAAAACCTGGAGCAATGATTGAATTATTTATTTTGCCTAAATGTCCATCTGTTTCCGTATGTTGAGCTTCTTAACCGCCAAGTATTGGGACGGATGCTCTAGTTTGCAAGGCGAGCAATTTCCTATGATGAGAATTTATCATCTTTCTATGTTGAGAAACAGCGATCTACCTAAGACAAAATGTTTCAGCCACATAGCACCTTCACATTTTATGGAATTAACATATTTTTAGTAATAGCAATATAATAATGCTGACTAAATAGTACAGCATACTGTACCTGGTGTGCCTGTTGATGTAACCGGCCATGTGCCATTGAGCAAATTGTCACTGGTTTTCCCTACCTATACGCAAGAATGCTGGACAGCATTTGGTTAGGTCCCATGTAATGGCATCGTTAATAGCGTACCCTAGTACTGATTTTGAAAAACTTGGTGTTGTTGAGCAATTTAGTCTGAACCATAATTTTCCTATTTCAGTTCGGTAATATATTTATTTAGCAGGTAAAATGAGGTCATGCTCCATTGCTTGTAATGTCAAGACTATTTGTCTAGTTTGCTTTTCCGTGTTTGTTATGAATGATCTTTGTACTCCAGTTCGGTAACTTACTAGATTCCTTCCTAACCAATGCTCTACAGACATTTCGCGAGATCCAGAGACTCTTGAGCAAAACCAATGGCAAAGTCATCGGTGATATGATGACTCATGCACCTCTTGTGGTGCGTGAAACTACTAACCTCGATGCTGCTGCAAGGTATGTTTAGCCAATCCGTATGACTTCCCAGGACTATATCTATCGATTTATTATTACTCAGTTAGCGTGGTGGTCTTTTGTTTCACAGGTTGCTGCTTGAAACCAAATATCACAGATTGCCTGTTGTTGATAGCATGGGTAAATTGGTGAGTGGATAGATCTACCTTTCCTACCTTACCCTTTCGTTTCGTTAGCTCAGTGTGCTGAACGAAATTTCTGTTCTGAACTAGGCTGGGATGATCACAAGGGGTAACGTTGTCAGAGCTGCTCTCAAAATAAAGAAGAAAGCTCAAGGAAGTGCTTGAATTAGATACTGTAGATGATTCTTTATAAGGACACCACCTGGGGTTGAACCTGCAGCAATTTGGCAATTCAGCTCATCGAAACATTGATTGGTGAACTGAACTTCATCGCCATTCTATACACTGCTAGCACAGCAGCAGATTCTCCCTGGAGCATAGATGGATTTAATGTTGTTTACAGCATAATGTAAGTACTGTTGCAGAGAAATGGAATTTAGTGTTGCATGAGGACAATAACAATTCATATCAGCATACTCAGCTGCCTCTACATATTAGGTAGCAGTAGCACAATGTGTGGAGGCTGATATTCTTTTTTCTCGATGACTTTGTAAGACTTTGTAAGCATGAGCATATTAAGGTGATTAATATAGTGAAATTAGTGCTGTGAGATGATATCCTTCCACCTCTTGGTTGAGGTGAAAACATCTTCCAATTGTATCATTATTTGATCCTACGCTTGTACGGAAATGATTTCATCTTACAACCAACCAGGCTGGAACGAGTAATACTGATTACCTCACAAAAAAAGAAAGATTAGACCCAATATTTGATTCACCATGGGCTTTGCGTAGTTTTCGACATATCGTTCATTTTCTGTGTAAGTTCCAAACAAACCTGTGAGGCAGTGAAGTTGGATGAGGCAATCTATTTATTGGGGAATGAAGCAACAAGACCACCATTTTTTGTGTTACTGTTGTTTCGTTTCAGCTTTATGTTAACCTGAAAAATGTCAATTGTTTTTTTTTAGATAATGAAATATCAAAATGTCAATTATTGTAAGATATTTAACTCTATTTGCAGGATTTTATGTTAGTCTCAGAAATCGTAAGTTGTGGCCACCTCCCCTGAGTGAACTGCAATGGTCTCTCCTTGATTTTTCTTCTTCTTTTTATTGTTGTTGAACTAAAGGGATATCCCTGGTTTCACTAAAGAAACATATAATGGCCTCTCCTTGGGTCACACTACACATACACAGCTGGTGTGAATATATGTAAGCACATCTATATCTTGGGGGATAAATTGCACAGAGCACCCAACATTTTTTCACGAACTTTCAAAATGCTTCCAAAGTCCAGTCAAGCCGACATAGTGCATCTATGCAAATTAAGAACCCAGCTCAAGAACAAAATATTAAACACAATCCAACTCAAGAACACCATATTAAACACGACAATTCAGCATCTAAATCGGTTGTGGAATCAATAGCATTCCTTTTTTTTTCTTTCTAAAAGCATAAAACTGTGCAGTCAATATAACTTAATTATATGCATGTATGCGCCGCTAGCAACCAATCTTAATCTCCATAATTGCCATGCGTTGTGATTTGACAAGAAAGGAACTTTGGAGGCTCTATAGTTTTGTGCAAAAAGCAGATAGTTGGAGTTATAAGTTATAAATGAATGATCTTTATCCATCAAAAAAATACCATCGTCACCATTCATGTAAATACCTTATAATTACGTCTTAGCACTATTATATAGTGGTTCTTCGAATAAGCCAATGGGAAATTTGTAGATTGGTTGTGTGGTCAACTTACAAAAAAATTGCATTAAAAATGACAGCATTTTTTATTTTGACTAAAGGGCTAGCATGAAGCTTATCCTAACACTGTCAGCGTCTACCTTTCCCATTTCAAGTTAAGGGTCTCTTTTGATTTAAGAAAAACCGAAGGAATAACGTAGGATTCTAATTCCTATGGATTTAGTTTATTTGTAGCATTGTTTGGTTCGTAGGAATGAGCAAAGGAAAAACACAAAAAAAAATTCTTTACATGCCATTTCAAAGAAAAAACATAAGAAATTTAACATTCACCAAGACCTCCTTTTTTATTCCTACGCGTAGGATCAAGGAAAACCACACTACGTGTTTTAGTGGCAGGTCCCATCTAGTTAGCACTGAAACATCTCTAGTTTGATTCATGTGCTTTTTACAATTCTTACGGCTCAAATAACTTTTATCATAGTTTTTCTATGTTTTTTAATTCTCTATTTTGTATTTACATTTCTATCATATTTATCTGTTTTTTCTATTTCCATGTTTTTAGAATACTGTGAACCAAAAAGGCCCTAAGAATTTTCCATAATAACAAAAGCGTAACAACAGAAGCACTTCAAAATAAAATTCCACGCAACAAAACACATTCGTTTATTAATAATACCATGCTACTTCCATAACTAAAACTCATACATAATTCTTATTAGTTCCCGCAAAAATCGATCCTACTAATATCTATCCTAGTGTAACATGATTTAGCGATAACAAGAAAACCATTCAAGAAATTAAACATATTTCGAAATTCATTCAAGAAAAGCATGTGGTTTCGAAAACCCATACATCAAAGCAGCGTCCACGTCACCGCCTGTTGAATACCCGTCGGCTCCAGACACGTGCACGCCCCAGCGCCTCACGATCAGGACCGTCCAACCGTGCCGGCACGCGATCCAACGGCCAGGTGCGACGAGGGTTTTGCCAGCGGGGTACAAATAGCGGTCCTCCGCCTCGCCGCCGCCTCCTCCCCTTTTCTCTCTCCTCACGCCGCAGTTGGGAGCCCTTATCAAACCCTAAACCAAAAAAATACCTCAAAAAAATCCGCAAAAACCCGAAAAAAAAATCTATACAAAATCCTCGGATCGGTGATGGCGGCGCAGGCGGCGAGCTCCGCGTCGGAGGGCGGCTCCCCTGCCGCTGCGGCTGCTGTGGCCGCAGCGGCTGCCTCGTCGTTCCCGGCGACGTCGCTGTACGTGGGGGACCTCGACGTGAGCGTGCAGGACGCGCAGCTCTTCGACGTCTTCGCCCAGGTCGGCGGCGTCGTCTCCGTGCGCGTCTGCAGGGACGTCACCACGCGCAAGTCGCTCGGATACGCCTACGTCAACTACAACACCCCCGCCGACGGTGAGCGAACCCGCCCGCGCCGGTCGATTAGGTTATTTTGCATTTGCAGGATTTCAATCTAGTCAGTCCATTCCGCATTTATAGGTTATTTTGGAGCAGTCGGATGGTTAGGGTTTCGATGCTGTTTCGTCGATCGATGGTTTGGGTTGGGTACTCGGGTGCGCGACGGGGTTTCGATGGCCTTCTCCTCTGAGGCAGTTAGGGTTTCGGTGGTCGACTAACAGTTACTGGACAGATTATTTGTTCTTAAGAACAAAACCTGTGTTCTGTTTCACTTGGTTTGGAGGTCCGCACTGTGGTTGCTTGTCATGTACTGGTTTCCTGTTTTGGTATTTTATCTCAAGTATGTGATGTCCACGATCCTGGAGTATATTACCTCAGATTGTGAAGCATACATTATGATAATAACAAATTTATTTAATTTCGTCTATGTTTAAGGGATGTATATCTTTGTCCTATTCATCCATTTAGTAGCTCTGCTCCCATATAGATGATACTAAAATCTGATAATTATTTGATGATTTCTGATACTAAGATATATATCTATTCCTTGTCTTATAGAACCATGTCCATGCATCTTCTTGCCTTATTTGTAAGGCCTTTTAGTTGTTTTATACTGATTTTGAGCTATCTTGCAGCTGCACGAGCACTTGAAATGCTCAACTTCACTCCTATCAATGGGAGGCCTATCAGGATAATGTATTCTAACCGTGATCCCAGCCTGCGCAAGAGTGGCACAGCAAATATATTTATCAAGGTGCGTTTGCATATTCTGGATGCATTTGAAGACTTGTTGGTTATGTTGCCTGACATCCTGGCCTTCATGTATGCAGAATCTTGATAAGTCGATAGACAACAAAGCTTTGTATGATACGTTCTGTGTGTTTGGAAACATTCTTTCGTGTAAAGTTGCAACAGATGCTTCTGGAGAATCGAAGGGCTATGGCTTTGTTCAGTATGAACGGGATGAGGCTGCTCAGGCTGCCATTGATAAACTCAATGGGATGCTTATGAATGACAAGAAGGTATATGTTGGGCCTTTCATTCGTAAGCAGGAGAGGGATAATTCTCCAGGCAATGTCAAGTTCAATAATGTTTATGTAAAGAACCTCTCTGAGACTACCACTGAAGATGACTTGAAGGAAATCTTTGGAAAATTTGGAACCATAACTAGTGTTGTTGTAATGCGGGAGGGGGATGGGAGATCCAAGTGTTTTGGATTTGTCAATTTTGAAAGTCCAGATGATGCTGCTCAGGCTGTTCAAGATTTGAACGGCAAGAAATTTGATGATAAGGAGTGGTATGTTGGAAGAGCGCAGAAGAAGTCAGAAAGAGAGATGGAATTGAAAGAGAAGTTTGAAAAGAACCTTCAAGAGGCAGCAGATAAATATCAAAACACTAACTTGTATCTGAAGAACTTGGATGAAACTGTCGATGATGAGAAGCTGCGAGAACTTTTTGTTGAGTTCGGCCCTATTACTTCCTGCAAGGTTGCTTGAAGTTTTCACCTACTTATGCATACATGATGCTATGTTTCCCAACTTATGTTACTAAATGAAACTATGTCATAGGTCATGCGGGATTCTAATGGTGCCAGCAGAGGTTCTGGATTTGTTGCTTTCAAAACTGCTGAAGATGCTTCCCGAGCTGTAAGCTTGAGTTGTATTCTTTATAATTTAATAAATAATATTTAGGGTATTTTGTGGTGACTTCTGGTTCGAAATATTTTATTTTTCTTGTGGTTTCTTCGGTGTAGCTCGCGGAAATGAACAACAAGATGGTTGGCAGCAAACCACTTTATGTTGCGCTCGCGCAGCGCAAGGAAGACAGGAAAGCAAGGCTGCAGGTAAGAGCCTTTGTTGGGTGAAATTGTATGGGTTTACATGATTGTTTTCTGTCCCTATTTGATACAGATTTTCTTTTTATGTGCATAGTCTTTGCTCACCTAGTTTGTCAAGAAATCCTATGTGGATGCAAATATTTAGATGTATAACACGGCATATATGCTATCAGATTGGACCTATTATTCAATTTGTGGAACTAATACTTTTGTTTGTACTATTGTGTAGTATACTAGCTAAATGTTACTGAGATGTTGTATGATATGCAATGCTAAAATAATATTTTGGATCATCAATAGAATTATTGTGCTCTAGTGAATTCAGTCTTGGCTCTTTCAACCTCCATGCTATTTATTTAGAGTTTTTTTGTGCTGTAGTTAGATGTCTGTCACTAATGTCGCTGTTTGTTGCAGGCACAGTTTTCACAAATGCGTCCTGTTCCAATGGCTCCTTCAGTTGGTCCTCGCATGGCCATGTTTCCTCCTGGTGTTCCTGGAGTTGGTCAGCAACTATTTTATGGTCAGCCACCTCCGGCGTTTATCAACCCTCAGGTGAGTAGGCTTATTTATTTCCTGATAGATGCAGGGCTTCACATCTAGCTAGATATAAAGTTGCATTTTGTAACAATATTGTGTTGTGTTGGGCTTCTCGATTGCCATGCAAGCTTATGCCATTACTTTAGCATAAGAGGTATAATGCTAATCCTTTCTCATTGTCTTGCTCCTGGCCCATGTTTTGATGCAAGTGTGTGCCATTGTTACTAATTACCTGTTTGCTCTCCCACCGACCAATATATGCAAGGCTGCACTTTTTCTTAGTTGCCTTTGCCAATATCTTACTGTTTAGCTGCCAGCCCTAGCTGTACAAATCTTGCCCAAGGATACTTGTTAGATGAAGGGGGACAACATTTTAAGGTATTTGGTCTGTGGAACATGTTGCTCCTAGGATATAGGGTACTAGTTGCATTGATGATATTTATGAGGTAATGTTCAACTGTTGTTCCTCGTCTTGTTTGATTATGAATATAGCGGTTCATGAACTGTTATTCCCCGATTACTACAATATCAATGGAAAATGAGGAATGAGTTGACACTCCAAAAATCATTGGATAACAACAATGCTGGACTTTCCCTTTGATTGAGCATGCCCATAGTATCGTACTAGCTTATGTTAGTCTTAACATGCTTTAGTCTGATGGTGCATTTCCACAGGTTGAAGTGGGTATGTAGTAAGAAGTTTTGGCAATTGCTTACTATTTAATCTCCTTATCTGTACTATTATGTTACTTATGAAGCACCTTCTCTAGTGCTGGAATAACATAGTATATATGGGAAGTTAAGTGAACTATTGCGCCTAAACTTTAAGTGATAGTAGGGTTAGCATGATCTTATGGTTGCTTTTGGTGCTGTTGATCTTATTGCTTATATCCTTTATTGGTTTCATGTAATTTTTTTATGTGTTCTTGATATAAAAGCTTATCATAAACATCACAAAAAAGGCCAACAGAAAGAAGTGAATTAGTTAATGTCTTCTATGTTGCCTTTTATGCTGTTATGTAATTGGCTGATGAATTTGCATTGTGCACTTCTCTAGGCATTGTGCTATGTAGTATTTACACATTTGGTTTTGTAATACAGCATGTTGTCTATCGGTACTTTTGTAACTTCTTAAGGACACATGTAGTGCAAAATACAGTTATATACGCTTTCAGTTACTTTCCATCATGTACAAGTAGAATTCCCTTAATGCTTGAAGTATATTTGGACATGTATTTTGGGTTGACAAACTGTTGTCTTTGTTAGCCTGGATTTGGTTTCCAGCAACCTCTCATGCCTGGGATGAGGCCAGGTGGAGCCCCAATGCCAAACTTTATGATGCCTATGGTTCAGCAAGGACAGCAACCACAACGCCCAGCTGGTAGGCGTGCTGGTGCTGGTGGAATGCAGCAACCTATGCCAATGGGTCAACAGCAGGTATACTGCTGATATTTATTCTTCATTTGCTGAACACTAAATGCTTTATATTCAACATCCAATTTTTACCTTGCTGTAACACACCCTTGGGTAGTTTCTGCTTTCCGTATGGGATAATGGGAAGGAGCCAGCCCTATTCATGGCAAGTTTCATCTTTATTTAGAGAGGTTCTGAAATTCATCTATGCTGCAGATGATTGCTAGGGGTGGCCGTGGGTACCGGTATCCTACTGGACGTGGCATGCCTGATCCCGCGATGCATGGTGTTGGGGGTGTGATGCCATCCCCATATGAGATGGGAGGGATTCCTATGAGAGATTCTGGTGCGTCCCAGCCTATTCCAATTGGTGCGTTGGCTACTGCACTGGCTAACTCCCCCCCTGATCAGCAAAGAATGGTATGGGAACACACAGTGATTATCCCCCCTCCTCCCCCTTTTTGCTGTGCATCGTTTGATCAGGAAGATGTGTTTTCTGTACGTTTGACCTTGTATTGTTTATTATTGCAGATGCTTGGTGAGAACTTGTACCCTCTTGTTGATCAGCTGGAGCATGACCAGGCTGCCAAGGTGACTGGCATGCTTCTGGAGATGGACCAGACTGAGGTGCTGCACCTGCTTGAGTCGCCGGACGCCCTTAAGGCCAAGGTAGCTGAAGCCATGGAGGTTCTCCGCAGTGCCCAGCAGCACACCAATGCCTCCCCTGAGCAGCAACTGGCTTCTCTCTCGCTAAATGATGGCGTCATCTCTTCCTAAGCAGAACGACGACAATTTTTGCCCCATATCTTATCTAGACTGCAAATGACTTGTTTATTGGAGTTTTAGCTTTATCGGTAGTTGAACTAGTTGTTTTAGGCTTTGTGTGGATTTGCTATGTTGTTTGCATGGATTGACTATTTTGTCCAAGTTATCATGTTACTGAAGCTATCTGGCTTTTCTTATTATGG
The DNA here is from genome assembly GCA_019208055.1 of Stipa capillata. NCBI lineage: Eukaryota > Viridiplantae > Streptophyta > Magnoliopsida > Poales > Poaceae > Stipa > Stipa capillata. The sequence goes on from JAGXJF010001459.1 coordinate 327,894, forward strand.
TGGTGGTTATCTCAGTGAGGCTGTGAGCATTGCGTGGTCCACAGACATGCTGAAAGCTAAGAGTATCATGGTAGAAACAGCACATGCGAGCGTGCAAGATGAGTAGATGGCCCGTGATAAGAAGCTCAGAGCATAGCCTAAGGATGCTTGCGTAATTGATTTAGAGAAAGAGACGAATTGTGACATCCGTTTCTTCAGCCCAACACATCATCTCCATTCTCTAGTCCGCTGAGCACCTCCTGCCTCTCCCTACTCTTTTTTTTTCTTCAGAATACTCCCTTCTCCTGCTGTTCCGGCGGAACACGCTCTTGTGGCTGCTGGTGCTGCTGCTCGGCCATCATGCCCAACGTATACCCATTACCCATACCCATAGTTTTGAAAGCCAGACTATGATCAAACCGGTCAGGCTCTCCGTTCACTAGTTTTGGACCGCACTTCAACAATGTACAGATGGATCCTAACTTGCCTACTGAGCATCAGGACATAATTAGTTACCAGTGGTACGCTAAGGCCTCCGATGCACGGTTGCTGGTTCATACCTCTTTTTTTTTCTCTAAAAGAAACTGGCAGGAGCACTGTCCTTCTATTAGGTTCAAACTCCTACTCTGCACGTACTTTCGAGGAATAGTGTTGCCTAGCGCGCACGTGGCCTCTTGGATTGTGCTCGATTACCGTCGCTCGACAACTTTGTGGTGGTTCACGTGCTTAGGCTCAATTTGTGATTACTTAATTGTGTTGTACTAAATTCATTTTTATGATTTGCTGGGCGAAAACATGGCCATGGAAGTAGGAAAATATTAGTTAAAAAAGAGTAAAATAGACAAAAATTGACTGGATAAATGAGATTATCTTAATCCATTGTAATGCCAAACAGAACAGAATGATGCATATTTTTTTTGGCTTTTTCTATTGTTGTCTAAACTTTTAAACTTCGCCTTCCAAGCAAGAACAGAGCAAAGAGCGATGGAAAAGCGGTAATATCAAAGGTAGAAGTTGAAGCAGCGTCAATGGAAAATTTTCTCGTTGTGTTGGTGATCATGCCACTCCTCATCACCACGCGAGAACGGCTTAGAGAGCGATGAAAACGCGCCAGTGTCGAAGGTAGATGACATAGTGTCAAGTTTTTCTCATTATAGCAGCAGGCAAAACATCTTATGTATAAAATCATGCATCATATCTCAGATAATTCTCTCCTTTGTTTGCTATTAAGTTTAGTCATGGCTTTTGTCAATGGAAATGTAACATCCTCGATTTTTGAGGGCTTGAAATTTTTTAAAGAGAGAAGGATGTGCAACTATGTAATATATGTTAAAAATATTTTTAGTGGATTTTATTTCAAATTAATTCAACTATATGAATTAATTTGAGAGCAAAAAGAGTGTTTTTGATTTTTAATTTGATCATCATTTAAAAAGTTGCTCCAAAAATATTTTTATTAAGTTCTCTGTGCTCAATTTGATTTATTGGAATTTTTCTGGAATTTTTGGAGGTGTTTTGGTATTTTTAAAGTCCTTGTGTGATTTTCTGCAATTTTTATAATTTGAAAATGGCTTTATTTGAATTTTTTCTGAATTCCTGGGCCGACGGGCCCATTTTCCTCCCTACTGGGCCCCGCCTGGGCCTCAGCCCGCCCCACCAGCCCGCCGCTCGGCCCACCCAGCCCCCTCCTCAGCTCGTTCGGGTGCCCCCCTCCTCCCTCTTGGGCTCGGCCCACCCGGCCTCCCCTTCCTCCGCCTGGGCCACCAGGCCGGCCCAGGGCGGCTGCCCCTTTCCCTTGGCAGGCCAGGCCGGTTGCCTAGGCCGCCTTCCCCGTGGGCCGCGCCTCCCCTTTTTCTCCCCAGGCCCGCCCCAGGCCGCCTTGCTCTGGGCCATGGCAAGCCGGCTGCTGGGCTGCCTTGGCAGGCCGGCGAAGCCAGGCCACGCCGTGCGCGCCCTAGGCAGCTGAGCGGCCGGCCGATCGTGCCTATGCTCGCGGGTACGCGCGCCGCCCGCTTCGTTTCTCTTCCAATTGATTCCGAAAATTTTGTTTTCCTTAATTCAATCCCTAATTGCCATTAAATTGTGCTCTTTCCTCTTCCTCTCCCCTTTCTCCCCTATAAAACCCCCTCTCCCCTTTGTTTTCTTTTCTTTGTTTTTCCACACCAAAAATTTATTTCCACCATCTCTTCTTCTTCTTCAATTCCGGTGGAACTCCGGCGAGCAATTCCAGCGACATCGGTGCACCTCCACCCGAGACGTGGCCACGAGGAGATTCCCCACGCTGACACGCACCTTCTACCGCAAGCGGATGCGAGCTTCTTCCTCTCCTCCGACCGTATCGCGAGTTCTTCTCCAACTCTGGCGATCTTTCTCTCTCCTCGATTTCTCCACCCTCGGTAAGCCTCTCTCCAATCCCTCTCCGAGGTATCCCACCAACCCGAGCAACACTTCCCCTCCACCAATTTTATCCTTCACCACTGATTCAATCTTGGATTGATTTGTTCTTCCCAAACCCTATTTTTTTCTCTCTGTGCTGTAGCATGAACAGTACACTCATGCTAATTAATCTGATCGCCGGATTTTGAATTATATTTAAATTTGAGTGAAATTTGACCTAATTTCGTGATAACTTTGTACTGGATGATTATTTTGAAGTGAATCTTTTTCTGTAGATTACTAGTATGATAGGGAGCACTTCTGAAAATTTTCATAATTTTTGGATTAGTGTAGAATTTTGTGGAATTAAAATAATCTTTATTTTAATTATTAAAAATAGCAATGCCCTCTGTTATTTTTATTCAATTTTTTCTTAGGATCAGAGAACCCTAGAACTCATTTACCATGTAAATCAAAATATTTTCCCTGCATTGTTTGAGCTATAGAAATCAAGATGTGTTCTAGATCTATTTAAAATTAATATTTAAATGCTGTTTGTAGTAATAAGTCCTTTATAAATCTGTTTTAGCCTCTAAAAATTCATGTCCAGTACCCAATAAATCTGATAATGTTATGTGAATGTTTTCAAGTCATGAAAACCCATTTATCTTAATTAAATAATGTTTTACTATATTTTTAGGGTAGTTTTCATGCTTAGAAAAATAGTTTTAATTGGTTAAAATATATTTCCAGAACATGGTTGAACATGAAATGTCTCTGGAATTGGTAATATAAGATGTTAGTCCAATGGTATGATTTATTGATGTTAATTGTAACTTTCTACTTATTTGTTACACTAGAAATGCTAGTAATTGCCTTAATTAATTAATGTTCAGATTAAAAATTATTATTAAATTATTTTTGGTACTGTTCCAGTACTGTTAACATGTTCCAAGATGATCAATGCCCAGTTAGCTTATGCTAATGTTAGGGAATAGTCTTATGGTTAAAATCTAGTCCTTAAAATATTAGAAAAGCATGTGTAAATCTAGTTATATGTTGTTAATCTATTTTTCTTTACTATTGTTAACCATTATAAATATTTAAGGTTCACCTAAATATTTGTTTCTGGTTAGTTGTGATTGGTTTATGCCTTTTGTCATGGTAAATAGCATGATAGGGTGTATGTATTTATGATTGACTATTTTAATACCCGGTAGGGGATATATGTTAGTTATATATGTTGTATATGGTTATGGGCAATCCTAGAAGACCATTTTTTCTTTGTGATAACGCTATCGCACCATCGTTCCTTTCCACCTCATCTTACCTTCGTCGTGCTTCTTCTCGTGTTGCTTCCGAGTTATTCTTATTGGAGTTGGTTATTTATTTGCTTTGCTCGTTGCGTTGCGATAATAGGGAGTGAAGAGACCGACCCGGAGACAGAAGCAGCTGAAGAAGGAGAGTACTACCACGAAGGCATGCCACTTTTCTTGATCATATTTGATCCTATATTTTTGAAGTCATTATATTTTGTTATTTATAAACATGCATGCTGTTTTAATCCAGTAGCTAGCGTGTCGATTGACACACTTTTACCCTTTCCGCTTGTCGCCCTTTTTACTTGGTACCTTGAGTAGTATAATAAGTTTATTCTAAATAGAGTAGAGAATGCTTAGCCATGCTTAAATTCATCTTTAGGTTGTTTTGATTTGCCTCTACGGAGGAATGAATATCAGATCGATGATCCTTGTTGAAACTTGTTGAGCTCGCTGAGTTAGGGCCGGATGCCCGATGATTTCCCTCTCTCTCTATTCTTCCTATTATACTCTGGGTGAAACTTACCATCTAATATGGTGCGGGCGACAGCTGGATCATGTGATGAAGGAGCATATGGTTGTCCTACCCGCAGAAGGCCGGTTTAAAGGAACCATTGGTCGTCCGTACCGCTTAAGACCGAAGTCTTGAAGTTGGAGAAATGTGTCAATAGTGCAACCCACATGCTATATGGGCAATGGCTTGGTCAAGTAGGTTAGTCAGCCTATGGTGCCGATGTTGCCGTACCGCAGAAGGGGTGGACGTAGTGACGAGGACCCTCGGCACAGATGGGGGGACTGGAGTGTGGGGACATACTCTCAACTCCGAGCCAGACCCGGTGGGCATGTCACACCTTAGGAGGATCTAGCTAAAAGACCTCGTCATAATCTCCCTGTTGTAATGCTGGCGACGGCCAGTGGCAACAAAGCGAGATTGTGTCATGTGGGTAAAGTGTACAAACTCTGCAGAGTAATAAACTAATCGATTAGCCGTGTCCACGGTTATGGAGAACACATGACTCATTCTTAATGAAAAGGACCTGTCCCTCTCCCCCTTGCTACTTTCCTCTACCCCTTTGCTGATGAAACCTATGGCCGAGCTAAGGCAGGAGTTCCTTGCTCGAAGGTGTTGGTCGAGGACCACACGCTGGAAAATACCCCTGATAATAAAACTGTTTTACATCAAACAATGCATTTGAATCTACCTAATATTTCAACTAAAAGTTTGCTTTACGCAATTAAGCCATAAAGCCTTCCTTTGAAGCCTTGCATATAGTATGGTAGGACCATCTGCCGCCAGGTGGCTTGCTGAGTACGTGAAGTACTCATCGTGCATGTTTTTGTGGTGGTGTGCAGAGGAGTATACTGAAGAAGGAGCCGATGAAGAATTCTTCTATGATGAGTCCGAAGAATAGGTCGCGTGGCTACCGTCAATTGTCTGTGGCACGGATGGAGTCGCTTCGTTTTTATTTTCCGCTGTTTGCCTCTGATGTAATAAATGTTGATAGATATGGAACTTTGTAAGCCATGTGGCATATTGTACTCAATTAAGTTTTTTTTAAACTTTTAATGCATGCAATGTTATTCATTTCGCTTGTGTATCATCAGCGTGATCCTGGACTGACGAGGATATACACAGGGGGGTCTAGTAGTTGAAACTAGACTCTCACAGGAAAGACATTTTTTTCGTGAAGGGATGGAAATAATGTTAATTGCCCATCCCTTGTTTGACAACTTCACAATGTGGATACTACGAGGATTTCATAAGAGTTGACATGAGAGGGATTTTTTGTATTACACTCTATTGTATTCTCTATTCTATGACAATGAATGTGCTTCATCGAGTCTTCAATCCTTACGGAGTTGTGGAGCCTACTGTACCACCGATAGAGTTACAAAGATAGTGTATCTAACAATGGTTGTCATGGCGAGATATCCTATGATAGTTCGATCATTGACTCAATCTTGTAGCGGATTACTCAACTACTCTTCAGATCACATACGGACATGGCCATGCATTTTTATAATCAGATCATATTGAGGGGCCTTCTCCTTTTATAAAGGAGGCGGGAGGGTGGGGGAAGGCAAATTTTATCTTGATCGTTGCATTCTTTTGCATGTTTCATGGAAAACTTGAAGGCTATCTTTATGATTACTTAAACATCATATAAGACCAACCAATGACACTGAAGAATATATCACAGTGTTTCATAGTGGATCAATCCAATACCATATTCTCTAACATGTGCCCACATTGTTAATTTGATATCTCATCTATGATTTGCGAGGTGTGATCATGCATCAATACATGTGTTGATCTAGAAATTATAAATGTCTCGCCTAATGATATAAGATCAGGGGACATTTCTAACAAAATAATTAATTAAAAAAATAAAAAGTTTCATGAAAGTCAAGTATGTTAATCAATATCAAATCACATTGTATTCCTGGCATATAATGGCATATTATTCAAAATTTCATTGACATAAATCGATACAATCACCTCTCGATTGTCTCTAGGCCATAAGAATCCAGGTCTAGGAAGCGATGACTTCAGATATATTGTGACGATAGTAATTCTTCAGAAAGGAAAGTCATTCATATTTTATTGTCAGCTAGAGTTGTATTTCAGTAGCGATAGTGAAAAATATTGGCATCAAGAAATTATAGTGATTCCTTAGGGTATACTATAGATTCATCGACAAATTCTCGAAGATTACTATACCCATGATTAAACCGCTCAAGATGGAGTAATTCTCATGGATTAAAGAATGTGAGAAGATATTCCAAGAGCTTAACAAGGGATTAACCACAATCACCCGTGCTCGTGTTTTGTGACATGAACACGGGATTTGATGTACCCTTGGGCATGGATTAGGAGTAGAAATTTTTACTTACCCCTCAAGACAACCCATGCCGCATGAGTAGAAATACCATACCTCCCATCAAAAAGAAATTTTTTTTTGCTATTTCTTGGTTGTCCGAAATTTTTGTAATCTCTGTGACCTAAAATTACACTCCTAAAATTTTGCAATTTTGGTAAAAAGTTACTACAATTTTTTGTTTGTAGGTTAGATTAGAGTGAGGTGGGGATAAGGACAGTTGTATTTTGATCCAAAGGCTTAGAAAAGTGACTAAGAATTAAGAAAATTTCAAGCAACTGAAAAATAGACAAAAAAAACCACACACACGATTTGGACTTGACGTCAGTAAGGCTAGAAGGCGGCATGGGTCATGGATGGAATTGGCCAGAAATGGCCTCCACAGTTTAAGGAGGGATTCCCGGATTTGAAAAGGAAAGAAGGTTTGTCTATAGAGAAAATAAATCAAATAAATACATGAAAGTTTGATAGAGCTCACACAATTTCCAAGAGAAAGAAGAAAATACCTTGAGATGCAATTTGAACATCGTCAAAAAGTTTTATGCTGAGTTTTGGAATTTTAAAGACGTAGAGTTTGGCCTCCTGCTCACAGCCGTGAAAACTGTTCAACAATCGGAGCTGTTAAACTCCCTCCCCGACGCTGCCACTTTCCTGCCACGGCAAGAAAATCTGTAGTTTTGCAACTAACCTTGCTTCATCTATTTGTACAGACGGTTTCAAACTACTGTTCGATTTGTACAGACGGTTCTACCGTCTGTACTGTTTACAGAGTTGTATAGACGGTTCCAAACTTAGAACCATCTATACTGTTCTATTTGTACAGACGGTTCCAAGTTTAGAACCATCTGTACTATTTATAGATTTATACAGACAGTTCCATACTTAGAACCATCTGTACTGTTCTATTTGTACAGACGGTTTCAAGTTTAGAACCGTCTGTACTATTTATAGATTTGTACAGACAGTTCCAAACTTAGAACCGTCTGTACTGTTTGATTTGTACAGACGGTTCCAGTTTGGACCCGTCTGTACTATAGCGTCCTGCTTGTTAGGAACCGTTCGTACTCATTTTCTTAGATGATTTTCTTTTGGAACCGTCTGTGATACTATTTGTACAGACGGTTTTAAAAAACCGTCTGTACAGAGGCGTCCCGTTAAATGAATTCTGTAGTAGTGCCTGTTGCCGCTGCCACCTTCCGTGGCTTAATTTAGAGTCACCATGGGCTGCTCTTCTACCCTTTCTGGGATGGCGAGTTAGTTCTGAAGGTAACATTGGGGTTGCACAGTCCCACTGGACAAGATCAACAAGTATCATGGTAAGTACGCTAGTCAGCTGGAAGATGCAACCAACGCCTCGTTCCGTTGCCTTTCGGGAAGCAATGTAGTAACATCTTGTCTCTTCTGTCTCTTGCCTATCTTTACAGCTGAGGCATATATAGGGAAAGCTTAGAGCAAAGCTAGATGGGGCGGCCGAAGAGGGGGAGGGGGGAGGGAGCGCAGACCATTGACGAGCTTCTACAGGTACATATCGCAACCACTGCTCCTGCCCTCCTGTTTATGATCTTGTCTCCATGTATGTTCTTTCGTTATATATTGTCATGTCATCGGTACATTGTGAATCATCTATTGTATCGATGAGCTAGGTTGTTGCTACAAAAGCAATCAAGATTAGACTTTTCTCTCTAGCCGAGACCTCCACAAAATCTCTTGCGGTGGCCTCTCTCTCCTTGAACGGATTTCTTTCCACTGTAATGGTGTTAATATTAGCCTACACCTTTGCATGGATCAAGGACCGATGGATCAATTGATTCAAAAAGTGTAATTTATTGATGGACTCAACAATATGGGTCATACTTTTAATTCAGTTGTACGGGAGAGGGGTGGGTGTTCCTGGAGGACGGATCGTACCGTGTTGTGCAAGCTTCTGCAAGAACAAGCGCAACAGCAGGAGAAGGTTGTTCCCTTTCCTCAATTTCATGCCTCGCCTGTCAGGTTCAGTCAGATTTTAAAATGGGCTTCCTGTGTTTATGCAGATACAAGAAGCAATGACATGGGACAAAGAGGTATCGCCAGAAAATGCCTCAGAATTACACGCCGAAATTGCACCAACCGTTGATCAAACCAAGCCCCCTGATCTTGAGAGAGATTTTATGATACCTTGTACTCCTTGAGGAGATATAGGAGTACCAATCAAATCTGGCCTTCCAATTAACAGGGTAGTTTAGACTTTTTATCTCGCTAATGTAAGGGTAATCTTGACTTTTAGCTTTTCTCTAATCCCCGGTCGAGCGTCTGTCTCAAGAAAAAGAAACGCTCCTCGTTCCGATTGACCGACGCAGGGCGCCGCCTATTCATCCCGATCAAGCGGACACGCCACCGCCGCCGCCGCCGCCTCTTCTCTCGATCGGTGTCGCTCCTCCTCCCTGTTGAGTGCACGGGGCCGCCTCCACCTCCCTATCGAGTGCATGTGTGGCAGATAACTATTTCTGCTGTCTAGTATTTGAGAGTTGCTGCAGGCAGAACTTGGACATTTTCCTTGTGTTGGCTCAATCTCCAGCCCTTTGTTATTGCGAATTCACAACTGTCGAGTACTCAACATATCAAGTGATCAGTCAGAAAGTTCAGTGTTTGCTTATTCTTCTAACATGACTTTGCTTGGAATCATACAGACAAATCAGAATAGGTTGATATGGTTTATGCACTGTAACTCTGCACAAACGACTCGAATGATTGTTTCTTCCATGTGCACTCAAGTAGCGGCAATGCAATGCTTTATCTATCTACCTGTAACCTGATACTCTGCACATTACAAACATCTGAGACTATGCACATTGCATCCAGCTCAATGCTACAAAACTAGGCAACCATTTTTTTTTGTATTCCATCACTAGGATGTTCCACATTTTAAAGTATTCCAATTAGAAGCTACCAGAGAATGGAAAGGCTCACTAGAAATTTTTAGCATGCCTCAACAGGACCAGGAAACCATTTCTTTACCTCAAAGCAAGGAATCTCGGGACAAAGACAAGTAACAACAACTATACATTTTTTTTCTCCTTCAATTCATCCATTCAAATTAGCACTAGAACAACAATAAATTTGAGGAAAACAAACTATACATTTTTTGAGAAGAACTAAACTCCACAACTCAACTCCAAATTTCCAATTGTGCTGTGACGCAACGCAGGAAGAAGTGGTAGAGGTTCTTCAGGCCTTGATAATTGATATAGCACTAGAAGTAGCTCCGGACCATTTTCACTAGGTGAGCTTCTTCATCTGAATCCAACCAAGGCTAGTAAACCTGACACAATATGTAGAATCTGACGATCAGAATTACTGTTGTGAAATAGAAATCAGTAGTTTTTACAAAACTGTTTTCCAGATTGGCACTTTCCATAGATAGTCATGTCAGCCATACACGCTTAACTGAGATTGGCAATAAGAAATCAGATGCTGTGAATTGCTACATGCATTACACACTGACATTAGCAAGTTGTGCAAGATTATAGAAGATCAAGAACATGAATGAAAAATTAAACTAATCAATTAATTAACCCCAGCTAAAGGATATATCCCCATAACCTAATCAGTGGTGCGTGCTGATGAAGAATGGCTCAAAGCGAAATTATAGAAATATATAAAATGGAAGCAATTATAGTTGGTACCAGGCTGTCCAATCAAACATTTGTTGTTCCTACAATTTCCAGGAACTAACATATAATTTTTAACCTGTGAAATCAAGGCAAAATGGGAAATGATAATTTTGTAACAAGTTCTCGCAGTAGCTCTAGTCTATGGATCCTTTCCTTTCATTATTTTGCAGGGAGGAGTGCTATCTTAATTCATAAGACGCTGTAACTTCACATACATCTCCAAATGTTAAGAATCGACAGAATTGTCTAGCTTGGGCAGTATGGGGCTAATTCAAACCGTGCTTGAAGCATTTGTACTTAAAAATGCTGAGAAACTGCACTACTCAACTCTCGTGAGGGAAGTTCAGAATATTGCTTCGTACAATTAATGCATTCTAAATCCAGTCATGCGCTCGGTTATAGAGAAATATGGCAAGGGGACCGTGTCAAGATTCAAAAACACAACCTAGCATGTACATCTGATTTGTAATCTCACAGGAAATGAATGCTTCAGAGGTAATTATTCTGCAATCACCTTGTTCTTTTGCACCACGGTTGATCAGAGATTCGGCGGCGTACGGAGCCGTGGATGGAAGGCGCACCGACCACCGGCTCAGGGCGAACCCCACCTGCCCACCTGCCTACATGTGCCCATGCGGAGCCTGTCGCTGCGCTGGTATAGTCACTGTCAGGGCGGTGACCGACGGCCCGCCGATCGCCTCAGCCGCCACATCGCTCACAGCTGAAGGTTGGGGTTACGCGTGAGATTCAGTTCATATGACGACGCGAGGTGAGGCGCGGCCCGGCCACCCAACTCACACGCGACCGTGAGCCATGACGTGAGCTCGTCAGGCTACTCCCATGCCCCTTGCTGCTGGTGGCCGCTCGGTGGAATTAAAGATTAGGGTGGAGTTTTAGCGGGGATGAGATCAAATGCAAAATGTTTCGGCTCTTCATGGTGAAATAGGGATTAGAGTTATGGTTTGAATGAGGTAGTACGAATATATATTGCTAAAATACCACGTGAGAAATGAGTAAATTGCTCTTATGATTTGATTTTAACCCTAACATCAAGGTAATGTCTTTGGAGGTGGTGCTCCTTAAGCCTAATATTAGAGTACCAGATAAGATGAGCCATTATATTAGAATAAATACATGGTCCATATCATTCTAAGGTACCGTAAAATAGCTCGATCTTGAACCTATACTACTATCTCCTAGGCCTGCAGCTACATGCACTGTTCCTATAAGGCGTCATTGTTATGGGTGTATCAGGGAAAGTGATCCTGAGAGTGAACACAAAAGAGGATCAACCATTGAGCAAGTGGACCCTCCAGTTGTTCCATGACATGAGGTGATTATTCCGACTCCTCAAGGTGGCTTGCTTCATACGAGGAAGCGACTGAGTAGATGGCATGAGCACTCTCTGGCTCTTCAGGGTGACTTGCTTCCTCGGAAGCTACCAAGCGGATGGGATATGTGTCTTTCGACTACCGAGTGGATGGGATATGTGTCCTTCGATTCCTCAGCGTGACTTGCTTCCTAGGAGCAAGTGACCAACTTGATGGGACTCATGAGATGTGCACCCTCCAACTCCTCAGGGCATCTCTAACAAGATAGGAACAGAGAATGGTAGGTGGGTCCTCTAGGAGAGGAATAAAATGGAGAGCAAAAAGAAAGGACTAAAGGGAGAGAATAGATGATATAGAACCTAAAACATGATTTGTAATAATAGCTTATTAGAGATGCTCTTATGGTAACTTGCTCATATGGGCGAAAATTATGAGATGTGCATTCTCGGAGTCCTTAGGATGACTTGCTTCCTAGGAGGAAGTGACCGAGTGGATTTGAATCATGGGAAGTGTGCCCTCCGGCTGCTCAGGGTTTGCTTCCTAGAAGAAATCGACCAAGTAGACGAGAATCATGGTATGCGAGCCCTCCGACTCCTTAGGGCGACGACTGAGTGGACGGGGACCGTGGGACGTACTGTTGAAATAATTAGCAATTTTCGAATTAATCTAATCCAGGAAATCATCATGACCAATGCGCAAATTGGATAAACCAACCCAGGCGAACTAGACATGCAAATGAAAGCTAAATAACAGGCTAGCATCTCTATTCCATTTGCATCGAAAGCTAGGCAGAAAGCCAGAAACACGTACGTTGGGATAGCCGCGGCGAACGATCTAGCGTTGGCGTCAGAAGACATGGCGATGAAGTCCTCGTAGTCGAAGTAGTCGTCCGACGACGAGGAAGCAGTCGAGGCAGCCGTGCGGTAGTCGATGAAGACGAGGAAGCAGTTCGATCGTGAGCAGTCACGCCGAGACGCTCCCCAAAAACCTTATCGCCCCTCACCCGGTACAGGTTCTCGAGAGACGGGTTCCGGAGGCCTGCTCTCCCGTACGGCCGTGTACGCAGTCGCCGGGATGGGAAAACCGGAAGGCAGCACAGCGAAAAGGAACGAAGGCGGCGGAAGACGTGAGCGCGAGGAAGCAGATGCAAACTTGGCGTGATGGCTAGGGTTGCCCTGCTCCTCCTCATATAGTCGCTCGGGGTTAGGACGTGGGACTTCACGACTCCACGTTCGAGTCGGTAACAGTCCCCCAATCCGATAAGCACGGGTAACGCGTCCGTTAACAACTGGAGTGGAAAGCATTGCCTGAGAAGACTAGATAAGTTTTTGTTTGACACAAATAAACAGGGAAAAGTTACAGATGACTGGTGGGGTGGACATAGGACAAGTCTAGCTTTTCCGAAACAAAATAGAGAGAATACATGAAAAATATACAATATGTACACACTCATCATATGCCTCGCCCATCTATAAAGAAGGATCTATCTTATTCAAACTAAGCTTTCAATTTAGCTTTTATTTCCTCTGCCATGTCTTGTTTAAAGATCCATCCAGTGGAATACTAACTTCGGTCCTTTTTTATTTCGGTGCACAACAACCGCAAAGTTAATGTGAAGCCTATTCCTGCCACTTCTTCCTTCCTTTTTTCTCTCGGTATAAAAAAAAAGCAAAAAATGTTTAAATTTGGAAATAATTTTTAACGGGATGTTCTGAATAATAAGATCGTATAAATAAAACTCGAACAAGCAGGAGATGATTGTTGGCGTGTTGCACGATTCTCGTCGGATTTTATGGAGCAAACGAAGTTCTTATGTAATTCTTTGCTATATTAGATGTATGTCCGTGTTTTGCAATAGATTGAAAAACGTATTACCCAAACACAGTCAAGTCGTCATCTAGACATTTGAGCCATTCCATCTCCTGCAGTCTACAACCTTCTTGCTTATTCCACCCTTTTTCTTGAGGTATACCTCGTTCCATTTCTCTTGAGCTTGCTCTCATGGGATTAGACGACCGTTTCTTCCTATCAGAGTACTTCGTCTACTTAGTATCACGATAATGCTTTTGTAGATTTACGTTGTTGACCTAGAAGGTAGATAACATTTCTCAATCATCTCCTCGTGTGTAACTTATTGCCAAACTCACATATGTGCTATTATAGTTTTCACTCAGAGCTTCCTCTCTTTGTTTTCTCCATATTCTTTCCAATTGGAAATAACATATACCACTAAACTTTGAGCGTATACCAGACCTAGCAGTCGTGGCATACAAATTAATTATATATCTTGATGTTTTAGTCATTGGTCGGGTGCTTCTATTATAGTATCTTATATTAAATATTGTATAGTTTAATTTATGTTTATCGATACACGTATCGTACATGTGCTATTGCTAGTTAAACTATGGCCCAGTTTGATTGAGTTTTTCAGCAACTTTTCACTGAAAAATGTCACAGTCCAACTAAATGGTCAGTTTTTATCAATAGTGGTTGTAGTTTTTAGAATATAAATTTAACTATTTAAAAAATTTAACTTTTCTAACTTTTTATAATATATTAAAACTTATTTTTTAAAATTTATAAATAATTTGAATCAACCAAAAACGATTTGTTTTCCCGGTCAGCACGCAAAACCCCAGCAAGCCGTTCCCACTCCACTGTACTGTACAGCCAAGAAGAGCAATGGCGGGTGGGCGGCGGCAGCGGCCGAGGAAGGGGGATCGGCGGATCGACGCGGCCATCGATCACTTCAAACCGATGGGCTACGCCGAGGCCGACATTCGCTGCGTCGTCGATCAACTCCTCGAGGTTCCCTCCCTCCTCCGCTTCTTTCCTTTGAGAAATAGAGACAAAAGGGAATGGTTCTTTCTCGCATCCGCATCCTAGGGTTCAAGAACTGCCGAATCGTCCCAAAGATCGACATTGTTCTGGGGGCATCGATGTTGCGAGAGGGGAAGTGCGTGTGTAAATGTAGCAAAGCTACCGCCTTTTTTCATGATTTGGTTTGATCTGATCAGGTGTATGGGAAACATGGGTGGCTGTTCCTGGAGGAAGGTGCCTACCGCGTCGTGCAGGAAGCGCTATTTGAGAAGGAGGAGCAGCAAGAGCAGCCGCAGCTGCTGCTCGAGCAGGAGAAGCAGCCGCAGGAGGAGCAACCTCAGGTGAGTTCCCTCTCCATTTCCTTTCTTTTGTCTTATCTCACATGTGTTGTTCCTGTTCCTGATCAGTTTTCATGTCTCATAGATCAGTTAATTAGCCTCCCTCTCTCTCAGAAAGAAAATAAAATCAGTTAATATGCACGTTCCTTACCGTAGCTTTGGATCGATTGATTAACATTTTGACTGGTGTATGTATAATGACTACATGGCATGGATGTAATTTCCCAGTGCGCTGGAAATTTGGAATTCCTTTTCTTGATTAAAAGCAGGAGGGATGCATTTCATTTCATAACAAGGCTACAAGTTTGTTGTCTACCAATTAAATCATTATAGTTCGTTGATGCATCTTTCCTTTTGTCCTGAAAATTCATTCGTTCATTTCTTTTCATAAGTAGCAGCAGACTAGGTTACCAATGCTACTCTCGTGTATGCTAGGCTTCAGGTTTCTCTTGTATGTTGTTATTGAGCAAATTCAGGGATGATGTTTCCTGATAAATGAGACACAAAGAATATGTTGGGTTGTCTGGCCACCCTACTACGGGTTAAGTCATCAGCAGATAACCATTTGCTGTTTTTTGCCAACCATATGTAGAATTTCCATTACTAGGGTGCCAAACTCTACATGTGAGGTGAACTTTGACTGATGCAATCTATCCCTGAAACTGTTGGATATGCTGAGCTTTAGCTGCATTTTATTTTTATTTTTCAGACTATCCATCTCCAAGCTATGTGGTCTGAGACATTACTTTGTAGTTGCACTTGCTGTGGCCATTTTTCATCTAAGTCCATGTCCTTTCTTTGAGAAACAGGAGGAGGTGCAGCTGCAGCTGCTGCATGAGGAGGAGATTCAGGTGAGCTCCCTTGCCATTTCCTTTCTTGTGTCCATCTGTCATGTGTTTTTACTGTTTGCGATTAATTGTCCTGTCTCATCAATCAGTTTATTTTGCCTGTTACTTACCGTACTGTTGCATCGATTGATCAACATTTGGACTGTAAAGTTACATTCTAACATTATTATGTCCTTTTGGGCTTTTCACGTAATCTTATGCTGTTACTTTAGCATAAGAGGCATAATGCTAATATTTCCTGACTGGTCTTACTCCCGACCCATGCTTTGATGTAAGTGTGTGCCATTGTTACTAACTTACCAGCCTGCTTTCCTACTGACCAATACCAATACATAGGTTGCTGTGCTGTTTCTTAGTTGCTGAAAATCCTACTGTTCAACTGCCAGCCCTAGCTGCAAAAATGACACTTGTTAGTATGATTTATTTGGTTTGAGGAACAAGTTGGTCCTAGGATATAGGATGGTAATAGCATTGATGATAATATTTATGAAGTAATTTTGAACTGTAATTCCTCATTTTGCTTGTGAGGAATATTGTGAATTGCTTCAACATTATATCATTCCCCATGACTACAATATCAATAGAAGAATTAGGTGATACTACACAAATCATTGGCTAACATCATGATGGACCAATCATCCTAGGATTGAGGCTATCCTGTAGATCAGATTACTAGGTTATATTAGTCTTAACATGCTTTAGTCTGAAGGTGCATTTGCAGAGTTCGAAGTGGGTACGAAGTAACAGGTATTTCACCATTGCTTGCAATTTTGGTGATCTTCGCTGTACATTTCTGTTATTTATGAAGCACCTTCTCTAGTGCTAGAATAACATGGTATGTGAAAGTTAAGTGGACCACTGCACCTAAAATTTAAGTGATAGTGGGTTAACTTGATCTTATGGTTTTTTTTTCTGTTGGTTTTTTCACCTTTGATGTGTGCAGCTGTTCTCTCATAATTTCCTTGTTTTCTGTAGACTACTTGAGACCCCTTATATCCTTTATTGGTCTTATGCATATCTGTTGTTTCTATGTGTTCTTGACATAAAAGCTTACGCATAAAAATGACAAAAATGCCAGCATAAGGAAGTGAATTGATTGATGTCTTCTATGCTGCTTTTATGCTGTTATAGTTGACTGGTGAATTGGCATTGTGCATTTTTAACATTGCACTATGTAGTTACGACACCATTAAGGCGGAAGGGCAGGACTGGTGACCGCAGGCGTGGGTAAACTAGGGGTGTTATTATCTCATTCTTAGCTTGTAGCCATCATGTAACCTGATTGGCCCTTCTTAAGGCATGTACATAAACCTTTCTAATCGATAAATGCATGGAGACGTAAGCTTTGCATTTTCTCGAAAAAAACATTGCACCATGTAGTATTTTTCTCATTTGGTTTACAATGTGTTGGCCATCAATACCTCTGTAGCTTTTATGGTTGATAAGAAAACATGCAGCATAAATTAAATTCTTGCACACTTATAGTTGCGTCTCGTCATGAAGCAGTAGAATTCCCTTAATGCTTTGCCATGAAGTATATTTTTATATGCATCTCGGGTTGAAAAAATTATGTTCTTTGTTAGCCTGGATTTGGCTGCCAGGAACCCCCTGGGATTGAGGCTAGGTACAGCCCGATGCCGAGCTTTATCATGCCTATGGTTCCGCTATTGTACGCAAACTGTTGTCACTTGTGATACAGTTTGATGTTTAGCTCTAACCCAACACCATGGGCTATAATATTTTGCTGTGGTTTCTGTTTCCATCCAGTCAACAAAGCGTATGCATACTGTGCAGTTCTTATGTGGGCTTGATGTGTAATGCAGCACAAGGAAGGAGCAATGTACAAGGCACCAGTAGAAAATGACATGCGAATTATGGAGGTGCACGATGAGATACCGGCTGAGTTAGCAGTTGAGGGAGTGGACGACATGCTCATCGACCCGCCTGCTCCTGAAGCTACAATGCCACATCCTGCAGGTACAGGAACTCGTCGTACTAGGCGTCCTTGCTTTGGATGGATCAGTGAATCAGAGAGTGATTCAGGCAATGAAGAACATGAAGCTACTTAACTGGTAATGTTTCTGATCTATGATCATCTTTGTTATCTTAATTGGATGTTAGTAGCCAAATTGCTATGAGTAGTCAGTAACTCCATATCTATTTCCATGCTTGTGCTTTGATGAACACAAAAGTATCATCCAGATTGAACTGTGAACACAAGGCTTGTATGACATATTGATGAGCCAAATCCACTCACATCTATATATCACTACTGTAAAAGAATGGAGTTTGTCAGTTTTGTGCGTACCAAACCCATAAAGCTGATCTGAGTATACACCTTGTGACTGGACGCTATGGAATTTTGTAGTATGAGCCTATTTATCTGCTTATTGCAGTTAGAAGTTTGCCCATAAGGTTTTGCCACACAGATTAGCCAGTCTTGTACCAATTAGCTCTGACGATGTTGGGACTTGGTACTGTTATGGGAACAAGTTCTGAGGGGTGATACATTATATTTTTGTACAGTGAAAATCACATTCTAGTGTGCGCTGCTGCTGAAAAAGGAGAGATCGTGGTGATGTTTCTGTATGTATAATCTAGAAGCACGGGACATTCTTGTGGCTGATCAGTAATTGCTGGGTTATTTTTCCAATGGGTTGTTGAGCTATCTGTCCACATATAGTTATAGTACATAGTAGGGATCTGCAGTTTGTGCTAAGGAAATGTCCAGAGAGTATTATGAGATATTTTTGTTTTCTTTGAGCGTGCGTTCTGCTGAGTTTGATGTCTTCCTTTGGGCTTTGAGTAAATCATGTTTGTTTCCTCTGGAAATAAGCAGACCTGTGCTAGCTCTGAGGAGAGTTGTGATTGTGAAGATGTTACTCTGTCTGTATGAAATATGAAGTTTATGCTGTAGTTTCCTTTTTTTTCCTTCTCTGGTTTCAAACTCATCTTTTGGGCTATGCATGAGACTAAGAGAAATTGTCAAATAGGAGTAATATTGAAACTGTATTCCGGAAAAAGTTTACTATTAAGTTAGGTAGAAACTCTTGAAGAGTTGAGAGATCTTTCACTTTGTTTAGAGAACATTTAGCACCGATGATTGACAAGTTTGTTATCAAGAACCAGAGCACCATATTTTATGTAAGGCAGGAATGTATCATGGATGGAGCGATTAGCGAGGGCTATGCATGGGACTAAGAGAAAATTGTCAAATAGGAGTAATTTTGAAACACTATTCTGGAAAAAGCTTACGATTAAGTTAGGTAGAAACTCTTGAGGGTTGAGAGGTGTTCTGCAATTTGCATGCTAGTCTTTAATTTAAAATAAAAATAAAACTGGTGTTATATTTGTTTCCATGTTACAAATGCTAACCATCGTTCTCTTGTTTGACAGAGATGCTGACAAGAAGGCTACAGCACAAGTGGTAATATGGTGAGTGTTGACGTGGTCTGAAGAAGAACTGACTTTTCGGTATAGTGTAATACTAGCATGTAAGTACTCTATTAACTAACGCAGAGCAGACACTTTCATAAGTGCTATTTGCATGAGGTGTTGCTATTTAGGTAGCGTGGAACGGATTCATCCTTAATGCTTGTATGACCAAGGTTTGATTGGCTTGGCTGAATGTGTTGCTCAATTATTCAGATAGTAAATCCAAAAACGAAACTTTCCCAAATTAAGCTTACGTTTGGTTGATACGTGGTTGCCATGGAACAATTTCTATATAAAAAAAAACCTTTATAACGTTATTAACCTGGAAAAAATTTCCGTTGCCGGGACTTGAACCCGGGTCTCTCGGGTGAGAGCCGAGTATCCTAACCACCTAGACTACAACGGATCATGTGATCATGCTATCTGTGTTCTCTTATCTTCACTGAAACTACAAGTACATTATGCAATTAGAAGGATAGCCTCAGTCACTGAGGTGATGCAATTAGAAGAGATGTTCTGATAGTTGCTTGAGGCTATAAAGGCATGTGAGGTGAAAAAAGTACTATCCAAATTTATCTTACTTTAATATCTAGCCCGCCCTTTGATTCCAAAGTGGAGGGATAAAAATGCTTGTATGCCACTGCAAAGTTTTGTAAACTTGCCTTGTTTCACTGATATGGTGGATATAGACCCACATATCATTGACACAATGAGTGGCAAATGAGGGTTCCAAATCTTCTTCAACTGTTGCCTACAACCGATCCAATCGCCAACCCCTTATCTGCATTTTAGAAGGATGCAACTGTTTTTGCTTTAGAATTATCTCTGTATTTTTTTCTGCATTTAGATTTATCTATGGTGTTGTCTCTGAATATCGGTGTATTTTTTATGTTGACTGAACAATGTCAAATTGCAGTATATTGTTGCTTATTCCTACCATTCAGAAGAAAGGTTTGGCCGAATGTAACCTGTAACTCATCTCTGAACCATCGCTAATGCACGATACAGAAGAGGCCAAACATAGGGGCACAAGTTGCTGTATTACATCCATAATTCCTAACAAACCAAACCAATGTCATTTGACATGTCACTTTTAGTACCACCAAACAAAAAAAATTATAAAGAAAACAAACACGATTCAAGCACAAAAACATTCAACTTTCATCATCCTTCATGCAAATTTATACCCAAACAGGAGCACAGCAGCACCAGGACTTCACAAGGCGCTTTCCTTCAAACAGATTTCTTTGTGTAGACGTGCACCTACTATTGACATCTCACCAATCGATGAAGGCTGAAACATGACACATTGTGCTCACTCACTCACTAATTTCATCATCTCTACATTCATTTCTCACTCTATAGGCACAGGAAATTTACACCCAAAGACAGTCACCCCTATGAAGAACATATACTTGTTGATCCCGTGGCCAAGTAAAAACCAAGCACGAAGGAGATCTCATCACGTCTTTAGCTGCACTGTTAGCTGTATAGATCCGCGAACCGTGTCAGTTCATGTGAAGACAAAAGAGAAAAGCTCGTTTCACATCACTTTCTGAGGTTTATGAGTAAGAAGAAGCTGAGGTCTGGGCCTAGCCCTTGTGATCGTTTCATCGTTGTGTCGGATCATTTCGGACAATTTCCAGGGCTTCTGCCACTTCCACTTGAACTGCAGTAGCCACTGGTGGTGGCTCCTTTTCCATCTCCAAAGCTTTCCTGACTGCCCTGATATTGAAACCTTCTTGCCTAACTGCGCAATAGGAACCATCTGCATTGAACATCATCAATGGAAAAAATATATATATGAGAGAGAGAGAGTTGACCAGGGGAAAAGGAGATCAGGTTAAGATATAGAACCTTAAGTTGTTGTTTGTTGAATGCAGCCATCCCTTTGCTGGGGCTATTTACAATTCCAGCAGAGTACTTCAGCTGCTTCTGTGCAGGAACTGCAACTGGCGATAGTGGTGTGTTCGAATCATCAGCAGAGTGCTTTGCAGAGCCATTTCCGCTTCCCTGTAAGGTGTATGGATTAGCCACTTTTTTTATGCTATACATTGAATGTACATGGTCAAAATCAAGTCCTAGGTCTATTGTATTGTACAAAACATAATATTTTTGGAAAAATCTATAGATAGTTTAGGCATGTTGTTCATTCATCATATTTTTTTCCAGAGGGATCATGTTGTTGCAAGCAGAGAGAAATCGCACCGGAGATGTAGTGGCCATGGGGGCTGTCTGCTCTTTTTGCTTAATCTGCTTTTCCAGTTCCCTCCTACGTGATTCGCTGTGTCGAAGAATGCCCACAAGCTCCGTCATTTGCTCCTTCATCTCCTTGATCTCCATTTCCCTTTCCCTTACTACGCATCTGATTTCAACGGTAAAGAGAAGTATCAGTCTTTGTTGCAAGACAAAATATATTAAATGAAGTCAGCTTTGAAAGAATCACCCTTTTGAAAAAAAGAACTTTTTACATGGTATCACAAAAAGGCTAAGTATCTTTTTTTCATTCACATATGCCATACTGTAACACTTCAAGGAAAAAGAAAAACAACTCGTTTAAGTTAAGAGTTTACTGATAAAAAAGTCTGGATAGGAGAGATGACATCACTATAACAGATGACAATAAAATGCTAAGCATCTCTGTTTCGTCTGTAACACTTCCAGTTAAAAATGAACCCGGTTTTTAGTTCAGGTTTTACTAATACTTCTAAGCAGTGTGGATGATGGGATAATGATTTTTGAAAGAAGATGATGCCATGATATAAAACAATGAAGATTCCACAATAACCTTGCATCCGCAGCAACACTAAAGATGTATTGCAGCAAACTCTTTGCCTCTCCCATTGACCGCAACTGATTCCAGCGACCACGCCCAGAGAATGAACGCTCTCTTTCTTCAGCTTCTGAGAGTTGAGAAGCCATTGCAACAAGAGTATTTGACGAGATTGTCACCATGCTCTCAAGTGATGCAATCCTAGCTTGTCGTGCATTTGGTGACAAGGTATTTGCCCTGCCAAATAAAATTGCAGCCAAGACATGCATGAGCATTTAGAAGGCCTGAATACAATATGGGAACTAAAAATGTTCGGTCATATTATAAGAAATGCATTGCAGATCTGGCTATAATGTAACAGTGAAACTTATTTTGTATGACTCAATTACATATTATTTTGATAATAAATGTATTAAATATGTGATAGAAAGATACCTAAAGTACATAACAAAACAAGGGTATAATAGTCACCTAGAGTTTCCATTCTTCCCTCTTGGTGGACTAGCTGCACCAGACATGACATCTTCTTGCTTCAAAATGGCAAGCTCCTCACCAAGTGCAGCACGCCTTTAAAACCATATTATTTTGAATTAGTAGCCATATATTATGCACTAAAAATGGTAAATAATATCTGAAACTAACAATTGATAAATCAAAATTGAACTAGGTAGTACATACAATTGACTTTGCTTTTCATATTCGTTTCTGACTTCATGGACATGCACCATGACTTCTAACTCTTGATCTAGCCATTTTTGGAACGATTTCTCACTCATCTGTATTATAAATAATATGTTTAGGGATGTGTTCAAAATAAACACCAGAATTTATTGGGTAAGGATGAATAAATCTTACGTGAGAGCCAGGAGAAGTACCATTCATGCCAGCTATGTTTGGAGGAAAGAAGAACATTGGAGTGTTGTTAGATTGGAAGAAGTAACTATGCTGCAAATAATAATGTCGTAATGTAGAGAGAGATACCTGAATTATCACGCCCTGAAGATTTCCGAGCTTCTAGTAACTCTTTCAGCCTTTTGGTAGCCATGGCGGCTTCTTCAGTCTTCCTCTGGAGAACCTATACATAGAGAAAAAAATGCACCATTTTGTTATTCAACTTATATAATAGACAAGGGGCATTGACTACTTTTGTTCTTAATCACATTTGTTGGTTTGACATTAATGACACTCTTGAAGGGACAAAAATGTGATGGTTAAATTAATTACTTCTGTCACTTCAACACTTTTGTCTCCTTCAACACTGATTAATGACAACACCTTTGTCGCTTCAACACTGTGATTAATGGGAAACTAATCACTTTTGTCACTTCAACACTATGATTGAATACAACACTACTGCGTAGGCACCGTAATAACCAAAAGGAACACTACACGGTAAGTGCATTGAAGTTGCGTACTTGCATGCACCAACTGAAGTGATGCATAACAGAGTTGCATTCATGCCCAAGTAAATGAGATAACTTTTTTCAACAACATCAAGCTATCATTTGGTTTGCATTAATGCATACTAACGAAACGAATATTGCATGCCCTAACCAAATGAATCATGAGAGGCACTAACACAACAACAACCATCATTTGCTGCAGAGGATGTTGATCAAGGGTGTGGCAGCATCTACAAAACCCAGATCCCGATGTCATAACAAACGTTCGCAATAAGGTGGACATCGGCCCCTGGGCATGAACCAATTTTCCAATGTCTAAAATTTAATTATTATTTTTCTTTCACTTATTTTTCTTTAAAATCAAATCATACCATTTTCTCTTGGTATAATACAATTTCGACGATGAACTTACCAGTTTCTGCCTTTGTGTAAGCGCTTGAAGTTTGTGACGTTCATACTCATTTCTCCGTCCCTCCTTCCGCAACTGTATTTTTTAGGAAACAGAAAGTGAGGACCATGCTGCTCAAAGTGATCTCTGGAACATTTATCTATAAAAATATTACAACAGAAGTACATAAACACTGGTAATATACCAAATCCTTATATCCAAAAATACATTTTTGCCAAATTTAAAAACCATACTACAAAATTAGAAGTGAATTATTTCACCAAATATATTTTGTTATGTGCTTGGGGTGCCACTGCAAACAAAGACAGGCATGGCTCTCTAAGTAGCTATGATCAAAATATCCCATTGTTTTTACCTGGTCCATGGTTTGATTGAACTATAATCTGCCGCATAGTAATTTGCAGTTATTGGCACTAGCTACATAATAAATTATTCATACCTGCAGAAGTTCCTTCTCACGGGAAGCCTTCCATTGCCGGAACTGTTCTGCTTCTTGTTTGATTTTGTGTTGTAATTGGACCTGACTCATGAAAGATTGGCTTAATACTGATGATATATTATTAACATGACTTGCAAATGATGTAAAAAATGATGCATTAGGACCAACGTTATCACAGACAAGACGAGAAAGGGAAGGCAACCTTCTGTGACTTTATGAAATGGATTTCTTCTTGCAGTTTCTTAGCAGCTTCATCACTCTTTTGCTTTTCCTTCAAAAGTTGAACTTGGTTCTCCTGCTTTTTCTTGAGATCTAGAATCTGCAGGTCCGGTATTTTGTGACTAAAATGTACTTAACGGTGAAATTTATTTGAACACATTAAGAAGCACTATTCACCTGTGCTTCAAGGGTTTTAAGTTTTTGCAGTTGGGCATCTCGCAACTTGTGTGTCTGTCCATCCGCATTTAGGCTTTCAACTTCAGCCAGCAATCTATCCCTTTCTTTCTGAAATTGTTCAGTATTTTCTTGTAAGATTAGTATCTTTCATGGGCTGGACTAGAAATATGCAACTTTTGTTGACTGAGTATGGTAGTGTGAAGATGTTTTGACAAACCTGTACAGCTCTTTTCTCTTCTTCGAGCTCCATAAGTTTCTTTCCAAAGTGTTGCTTAAGCGCAACAGTATCATGTCCATACACTTTCATCTCAGACTGCAAAATGTTTGAGATAAATTGAAGGTAAGGTTCTCGGCAGGCATAATCAGAATAACAGGAGTAATAAGTTTACTCAGGAAACAAATCAGAATGAAGTTTTGTAGATATCATATTGCTTTGCACTTTCAAGTTACTAGATAATAAATGGTACAAGTAATGACCCTCACAATTTAATTGATGATGCACTTTGAAATCTACTTTACCTAGACATTGATGAGATTGACTCGACCGCTGATCCTAGTGTAAAACAGATGGCCAGAAAAAAGGGGTTGGGAGCATCCACATAATTTATGAGTAATAAAGGCATAAGAAAAATATTAAAGCAAAACACTATAAATTATCATATTGTGTATGCGCATAATTTTTCTGAGGGGAATATATTAGTGTAATTTTATTACTTCTAATGAATATTCACTTCAACATGTGGAGATGAACATGAGTATCCTAATAAACAAACTATGTCATAAAAAACACAAACAAATTATGTAACAGTGAGAAGCCCAAAGACCTTCTAACCAAATTTAGATAAGAGTCCACATATGCCATGCAGAAGTGAATGCATATGTCATTCATGACTCATGAGTGAACATTTACTCGTGTACTTTTTATTTACTAGAACAATACATATGGTGAAATAATTTTCCTTGTCAACGTTTCATACCTCCTTTTGCTCCAGTTGTTTGTTTAATTCATTCAACTCTTTGCCCAGGCTATCCTGCAGCATTGTGTGTTCCCATTCTTTGGCTACTTCATCATCAATATCTTTAGGGTTGCCTACTGCAGGTAGAGAAAATTAGTGGCATAACAAGGAAAGCAAAGAGCATAACAAGGAAAGCAAAGATAAATTCCATGAAAAAAATGGACATAGCGATAACCATGTTCATGTTTAGTCATGCTTTGAAACGTAGCCAAATATTTGAGTACCAAGAAGAAACTATGAAGTGCTAAGAGATTACCTCTTACTGAGTCAGTCATAAGGACATCAAATGACTCTGTACTTTGCAAGCTTCTTTTGAGCCCTTCACCTTTGGTATAGCCATTTACAGTTTTCTGAAACAATGAGCAGAACTAATGATTCTTATGGTCTAGCTATACTACTTCAAGTGCAATCCATGGAAAACCAATTAGTAGACAATGAGTTATGTCATTGTTTGTACTTTTCCTTCGCGAGAAAGGGACATTTGTCTGAAAGGAGCAGTTTAAGTGCAAGTGTAAACATTTTTTTTTCTATCTTGTAAACTTGTTTTCAAATGTAAAATCTTCAAAAGCATGCATCATAATTCAGGACATACTTGCAGTTCAGGTTCACATGGATCAGAGTGAGCATGGTTGCGAAGGCCATACAGTTCCCTGCAAAGGTCTTCATTTGTGTGTTCAAGCCATGAGATCCTTTCCCTGAGACCCTGAAAATTGAAATCTTGTTATTCTAATCCTTAATGTGAGTGAGCTTGTTCTACAGTCTAATTCTGCCGATGACAATGCAAATAGATTATAATTTTTTTTACTTGAACATCATCTGATCCAACTCCTCCGCGAGCTGAAACGAGCTCTGCTTGCAAGTACTCGATCTGCTGGCGCATCCTTTTCATCTCATCAGCAATAGGATTCCTGTTGACCTGGAAATCAGGAAAGTATAAAGCAGAATGTCAAATAAGCACCCTGAAAAAAGCATACCAATCTAGTAACGAAAACATAGATACATGTCAAATATCATTCTTGGGAGGCGAAGGAACAAACTCACAATTGGCTTATTCTGAATATTACGTGCCCGGTTAGCATATTTCAAAGTGTTCAGTGTTTCTTCAGCATTAATATCTGCTGGACTAATACAGGCTGCAGGAGAAAATATAGATGCATGTCAGTTGAACATAAGTTCAATCAAGCCAGTTCGTGAAATATAAGCTCAATCAAGTATCTTAAGTCTTATTTTTCTTTCAAATAAGTGCAACAAAATGACTGAATCATATCATGGGATTCATATTGTCTACTAAAGAAACCAAAGAAAACACGAATCGCCTATCATTTTCAATTGTGATATGACCACCAATTCTGGAATTTTTATCTATTTTTACATATCATAGGAGATCGCCACTGATAACTCTAAACGCTAGGAATATAAGATTAAATGATCTCCAACGAAATGAATTACCTATCATTACAGTCTTGCTGTTTCCACCGAGCGAGTCCTGTAATGAACAAAGTGGACATAAATCAGTAGTTAATATCATGCCAACAAATAAGATATTAACATTAAAAGTATCTGCTTCTGAAACAAGAGTTGGCCTGGCAGTTTTTAATTGAAGATAGCTATGAAATCAGTAACACGTAAAGGGCACATTTGTGCAGTTGCGTGAGAAGAATATAACCTGCAGAAGGCGAGTGAGTTTGCTGTCCCGATAAGGGACATGGGCACCTTCTTTCCTCTTTTTCTCATCTCCAAGAGCACTTATGACGTTGCCAAGAGCAAGGAGTCCTCTGTTGATATGAACACCTAATGAAATGAGGCATAAATTACATTTAGTTCGGAGCCAAGATGATCGTGGTTCAGGGGCTCAGCTAAAACAAGAAACATGCCAAATACCTTCCTTGAACCGAAGGCCATCTGAACCAGTTCTCTTTGCCCGTTCTGACCCAGCAAGATCTACTAAATGGAGTTTGGCACAGAGATAATCTTCATTCATATCTTCAATAGGCATTCCATCTGAAGCCATGATGGGATCTACTTTGCGCATCTGCTCCAATGTGATTGTGAAGATGGCATGGGAACGACTATTACATGCCGAAACCAAAAGCATAAAGTTCATTACAAATTGTAGAATTTAGTATTGGAATATCAGATAGACAATATGATTGAATGTGATCGAAAGCACTTGAGCAGAACAAATCATTTAAGATTGGACAAAACATTGACTTTTCTTTTTGAGTGAAAGACAAAAAAATGGACTATTTCTGCAGAAGGTCCTACCGTGATGTAAGTAGGGAAAATAAAGGAGTGAACATACATGCAAGAATTCATCACAAGAAACTGTATCATTTACTAATTGCCTGTTTCCAATCTTAATGATGCTACTTTCTTGTAGTTAATTATGGGTGACTAAACTGCTTGCTCCTCCAAAAGATAAAGGATGATTATGATAGTGTTGCTAACCTTGACTGATTGTTCATGTTGGTACTCCCAGTTGCGCGGCTCAAAGAACCTTGCTCAAGGCATGTAGTCATTTCCTTCTGAGTACTGACATGCACTTCAGTCGACCCTGCTAACGTTATGACCCCATTCGACGCCTCCCGGATCTGCACAGGAGGTTTCCCTGGCACTGACAGTTTTCCGATGTGTCCATTGCCGTTCTCAACTTTGCCAGCAGCAACAGTAGCAGGATCAAGCAAATCTCTCACCTCTTCTTTCAATATCTATCCAAAAGAAGGGCAGAATTGAATTTTATAAGATTTGTTGTTAGACACCCACCTACTTGGTCCACTCCATTCGATCAGATTGGATCAGCTGAAGTACCTCGATGAATGAAACACGTAGCTGGAACTCTACTTGATTCTTCAGTTTCTCAATCTTGTCAAACAAGGCAGCCATAGCTCGCGGGATAATTCCGACATGCGACCCCTCCTTGCAGGCTGTCCCCATGGTGTAAGTCTTCCCTGACCCAGTCTACGAAAATGAAAAAAAGGAAAGAGAACACTCCAACCAATCAGCATTCGGGGTTTTACCACAGCAAATGCGAAAGAGATGACCAACATTTCAGGGTTTGTGGGAGCAAGCAGTCTGCCCCCATTATGACACAAACAGCACCACATGATGTGCTGTTGGCTTTTGCTTGCATCGTCCCCCCACCCCAACGTGGTGGTCCAGATATGGTCTTTGCTATGAATGAATGAATGGCACATGGGAGCAAAGTGAATGATTGACCTGGCCGTACGCGAGCACAGTGGCGTTGTATCCCTGGAACAGGCCATCCACCAGCGGCGCCACGCACTCGTCGAACATGGCCGTCGACGGCGTGCCGGTGCTGCCGTAGACGTGGTCGAAGGTGAAGGAATGGGTGCCAATCTGGACCTGCAAGCAAGCAACCTCCAGTGTTGGTCACAGCCTTCAACAATGTTGCTACAGTTTACACATGTGCTGGTACTACTACATACCATCATTACTATTAAAGAGTTGGGAGAAAAGAAAGTTACTTTTCATCTTAACCCCAAAAATGCTTCAATCAAAAAAATGATCACAAAGATCAAGAAGAGATTGGTGAGGAACCCAAGAGAGATCAAGAAGAACTTGATGTGGCACTGACAGCTGGAGATGGAGAACATCTAGAAAGAAGGGGGAAAATGTATAAAATAGGCCAGATCTCAAGCTCAAGGTGGAATCCTTCAAGTTTGTGGAGGATAACAAATAAATCTTGCTCAAAGAAGAAAAGTAAACGGGCTTGAATTGGGAGAACCGAAAAGGATTAGGAGGTAAAAGGTAACACCCTCAGGTGATAATTGCGTGATGCTGACAGAATTCCTGCCCAAATAAAGAAGAGCAGGAACATCATCAAGATTGGAAGCAACTTCCCACCAGAAATGTGGGAAATTTGGCACTGCCGACAGGCGAAATTGTTTGAGGGGAGAGAAACAGAAGAGGAAAAGGAGAGTCATTTAATGATCAAAAGGAAAGGGAACTGGGCATGTCTATCACAGGGAAGCAACCTAGATTCTCCTTGAATTTGAGAAGCATTTTGTTGGAGAAACAGATCAAATTGGAGGATCTTGATGTCCATGATTGGGGAAAGAATAAGTGGATCAGTTTATCTCTTGTGAGCTCTGCTGTTCTTAACTGAACAGAGAAAAATAGTGTGCAATCCATTGAAAAAAAATCTTTATTTGGAGAGATCTAGTGTTGCAATCCTCACAATTCGGCAAAAAAAGTGCGAATCCAGTCTCATAATTTTATAACAAAATAAATGAAAATGCAGCCATGCCTTGCTCTTTGTAAGAAAACAAAGAAAATTTGTCATATTGCCAGAATAGGACCGAAAAGGAGCCTGATTTCCAAGAAATGATCCAAATATAAATGCCACGCTATCCATAATTGCTGGAGGAGTCAATATAGTCTTTGAATTGAGACATATACTAGTAAAGAAACCGAGAGAGAGAGAGAGAAAAAAAAACCAAAAAACATTCCATCCAAAAGAGAAGAAACTCCAGTGGAGGAAGAAGAAAAGAATAATACCTGAGGCTTGCCGTGGACGATGGTGACGCAGTCCTTACAGCCTTGCAGCTTCTCGTCGCCGATGAGCGGCCGGACATGGACCGCCACCTTGACGCAGCAATCCTCCCCGTGCTCCATTGTCATCTCGGCTGCCACCGATCATACAACAGCAACAACAACAAACCGCGGCAATCCAAGAACACACGCACACCCTTGCTTTCTTCTTCTTCTTCTTCCTCCCCGAACGCAACGCAAACGCCAACCAAGAAATGTGTTGGGATGTGTGTTTCTTGGCAATAAGACAAGGGAGGAGACAGAGAGAGAGAGAGAGAGAGAGAGAGAGAGAGGTGAAGCAAGGATTAAAGGAGGGGTGAAAGGGAAGAGAAGGATGGTGACTGGTGAGTAACAGCAGCCACTACTACCACCGATCAATCCTCCTCCTCCTACACCATCATGCTTTCTTGGGTTGTACTGCAATCTCCCTCTATTTCTCTCTCTACCCGTGCGGTGCAGGGCAGGGGAGATTCAGATGGAGATGGATTTCAGATGGATAGAGATGTTGGTGTGGTGAAGAAAAGGGAACTTCACCCACACTCCTGCAACCACTATCCACCACCACCGCCACCGCTCCTTGATCCAACTGCAGCTCGGTCTCTACAAATGCTGCTGCTGTTGTTCTTGCTCCAAGGTGCTCACACCTGCTGCTATGCCAGCCAATCTTGGAACTCGGATCTTGTTGGTTTCCTTGGTGTTCTTGGGAGGAAGAGGGAGGGAATGGAATGGGATTGCCTTGGGGTGTTTGGTGGTGGGTGGAAATGGAGGACGGTGGTGTGTGCAGGTGGGGGTGTCTCTTTAATCTTTTTTTTGGGTTTCTTTTTCTGCTTTTGGTGAGTGAAGAGTGAGTGGAGTGCTAATGCTTACTGCGGCGGCTGCTGCTGCTGCCGCCTGTAAATTGTGATTGTTACTACTGTCTGTCTGTGTCCGTCCCTGCAACCAGGACACCCCATCTCCTTGGTTGTTAGCCAGCCACCACACCGGCACTAGTAGTAACAGTAGTATTATTTAACTAACCACTATCTCCTGCCTGAAAATATGCTTCAGGTACATCCATAATGCATCATTTGCCAATATCGTATTGCATTCCAAGTTTTGAAATCTGCATGTAAATGCAGCATAATTGCTCCTTTTCATATTATTTTTTTATAGATTTGTTCAATGCTTCTTGTCCTGGAAAACAGTATATTCTTATTTTTATTTTCAACTGATATTTTTACCTATGAAGCTGAAGTTGTAGCGTGCAGGTACTAGCTAGGACTACAGTTAGACTCAGGAGCATCTGCTCATTTAAAGTGGATTTCTTTTTCTAGCTGTATTCATTGTTTTCAGGGCCTGTCAGGAATTGAGTAACGGAGAATCAGAGGATAAAACTTTGGGGGTCAAATAATAGGAGAAGACAAGCTACAATGCATCAAATTTTGAGGAGAATAATCGCGGAGTGCAACGACGATACGGATGGAGTGAAAGAAATGGGCACCAACTCGCAGCTTATAAATATGTAATATAATATAACATATACTCTATTACCCAGCGTAGTGTTATAGTTGTCACAACTCACAAAAGACGTGTCAAGGTTATAACATTGCACGTTTCCAACATTCATGCGGTTAACACTCTTAACCAAACTAGCAATTCAATACTCACATATCGTCTTTGTTAGTCATTAACGTAAAGAATTTATGAAAAAAATAGAACAGATGATTAATTAACTTTGCCTTAAGTGAAAATTAATTTTTCTTAATTTTCTCTTAAATGTAATTATAAGATAATTTGTAAGGGTCTAACTTAATTCATGGGGCATTGAGTCTGATCGCATGGATGACTGAGATCGTTTATATTTCGCCAACTTATGACTTTTATAGTGATATAGACATAGATTTTCTTGAATAGTCAAGTGGTAATCCGGGAGTGAATATATAATTCTCCACCTATTCCTTTTAGTTCTCAGTCATTCTTTTTAACCCTTTGACTCAAATGGTAAGGCTCATATATCTCTCATCCCTCAAACATCGCCCCTCGCCCTACCTTATTGTCCCTTGCCGGCACTGACCCGTCACCACCCATTGCCTTGCTGGTACGTGCTGGCGCTGACTAGGGCCGCCGCCCCCCGCCGTTGGCGTCATTGTCCATCGCCGCGACTTAGCGTCCGCTTTCTCGTCTGTCATCTTCCTTCCCTATCCTCAGAGGGGCTACCGCCATCGGCCCTCAGAGGTTGCTTGTCGTGCTCTATCTCGAGGCTAAGGCAGTGCGAGTGCCACCACTCACTCCTTCTACACTAGGGGAGATGGAAGGTTTAGGTGAAGCCCAAACCCTAACTCCGTGGCGGGAGTTCAAAGAGGAGGAAGATGAGCTCAAGTAGAGTTGGTAAAATTTCATCTGGCACCACGAAAATTCTAAGTTGATTGTTGTATATATCATTTCCATGAAAATAGCTCCCTTAAAAGAATTCGATGAAAATATAGTTATTCAGCAGCAAAGTTGTAGTAAAGTGTGCCCAAGGCCGTTTCTATATCTATACCAATATAAAAGGCACGAGTTAGGATGTTATACTTTCGATCTGAATCGTTCGAATTTTTTTAATTCTTCATCTAATGATTATGTTCAAAGATCAGACATCTCTAATCATTCATATACTTACTGCCTCGTAATTACTCTTCAATTCCAGTTAATATAGCTGAGAATTGTTGTTTTTTATGCTTAGAGAATTTGATTTTGACGTGCTCTTTTCTTATTCAATTTTTTTAATGCTTATATACATAACATATGCTTAATGCATGATCATTTTCCTTCAAGTAGTTCTCCACATATACGAATATATATTGTGATAAACATGTATTGCACGTGTATGGTTGCTAGTGTTAGATCAGTACATGAGATGGTTTTATAGATTACGCATGAAATCTAGCTGGAGTTCTAGACTAGACAGAATACATTAGCACACTCCCTAACAAAAAATCTTGTGAATGCCTTCCCTTTCCACACTCTCACTTTGATGGAGGTCGTCTATTGGCTACACCTTGGCACTTTTCTGAAGTGCGGTGTCTCGATTGCCTTCTTGTTTTGAGGAACCGCCGACCTCATCGGCGGCCCAACTCTACACGGAGGGTTCGCTCCGTCGAGTCATCATCGGCGATGGCCTTTATCCTCAACTCTTGTGCCTACAGGCCTCCGACGCACATTGTGTGAGGGTAAAAATGTGATTTCTTTGTCAAATGTGGAAAGCGTTGTAACGGCGGGTGTGACCATACCAGTGGGGTCTTTTGATGGCTCTTTAATTAATCTAAGAATAGTAAGGAAAAACATAAAAGATAATACTTCTAGTCTGGACATAACGCATTAACATTATCCAATAAAAGAAGACATAACACATTAACACATGTTTGTAGAATAAATCTTGTGATGTCTTCTATTTTCACTGTTATTTTGCTCTTCCTTAGCTTCATTTCCACCCCTCCCCCACCACCATCAATCAGTAACACCTCCGTCGCTTTCCTAACCCACAATGGTAACAGAACGGAGAAGAGAAATTCATGTTTAATTACCAAAATAGAAAGCACTGAGTAACTCTACATGTTAAGTCTACTCATGAGGATGTAAAATTTGTAGATCACAGACAGATGTTGGGTCAAAATCGATTTAGATCATTCTTTTTCTTGGACCGAAAATGAAGTAAGTTAAGACCATATTAACATGGCCGCGCACGTCATGGGACAGCTGAAACAGCAATAACTCGGAAGCTAAGCTGTCAATTCTAGCATGGATGCGTAGATGTGGGGGGTTAAACGGATTTGGTCAAGAGTTACATGACTGATGCTAACTCTTTACCTCTCACTAATGGTGACCCAATTGCATAGTTTATATATGCCCTCCTGTCACATATCACATTACTATTGTTTGTTAAAAGTGCTTTCTTTCATGTCAACATATAGATGGTAGTTAGCCAATCTCATGTGGCTTCAACAACAATTTGTTCATTTTCTTCCTCATCCTCTTTTATTGATTTATTATTTTTTCGCATAAAGTTATTCAAAGAGAAAACTAATTTGTTGGTGAGATTTGGTTGTGACCTGCCTGCTTAAAGATAGCTGTACCAGAATGCAAGAGTATGGGCTAGCTGACCTTTGTTTTTATTTCACTTTTTTTTCTGATCTAGTTGCTTTGCTCTTTTTTACATAATATTTTTCAATGAACCTAGTCATGAGCATTACTTTCTTGAAAAAAAAGAGAGCAGGTATATACGAGGGTGGGGGACCACATGCTGGTGCATTTTTCAATCAAAAGGAGCAACTATGTACACATAGGGGAATTTCTTGGATCATAAGGTTACGTGTATAGTAGTTTATATATATAGTTTACATGTTACTTGGGAACCCGATTTATTCAATTTGCTGATTCTTTTTCTTTAGAAGTGTGTGTGTGTGTTTCTTTTGTGGATGTGGTAGACTTCAAGCGAAATATAAAATTGCGCCCTCCAATTTTCAGGTGTACCCCACTTATATTGTTAATGCTTGGACTCTGATGTATCTGACTAAACGAAAAGGAAAAAATAGTAGTATTGTTTCTTGCACTCTCAAGTTTTTAGAGTGACTAGGTTGACCATGGATTCAATATAATAGCAGGATAACGTATTCTAGATTTGCATATTTATAATTGATAAAAGAATGTTTGTCATATTTGAAGAATCGGAATGTTTGTCATATTTGAAGAATCGGATTAGGGACTAGGTCTGCAGAGCATATTATAAATAACGTGTACTGGTGGCATCAGGCCTGTTTGATAAATATAGTTTTCAGTTTGTTCACAATTCCAACAAAGTCATTACCGAAATAATTTCTGTTTGCCGGAACAAGTAATGCATTTCATCTCAGAAGGACTTCAGTTTATTGTGTCCAGTTAACGAGATCTACAAATTAGCTTGTGATAATGTAAAGACCTTGTAAATAATTGTAAATGAGGTCATCGAAGATCATCATGCAATAAAATGTTTTGTCTCATGTCATTTCAACATATAGGTGACTTGAAAATGACTCAAAATTAAAACTTTGTAAATTTGTCCTAGAACCAATCCAAATAAAATTTGTAAAACCAAATTCACCAAAACTTCAACTTAATAATTTTTATAAGTCTTAAATATCTCAAAGAAGTTCTCCAAAAATTTCCAAGTCATTTGAAATTGAATTGCATATTAAAATAAAAGGTTTTTCAAAATAATTTCAAATGAGCAAAACGGTAATACTTCAATTAAGTAATTTTCTTCTATTTAAATTTGATAATTTTATATCAGAGGGATATTTATAAATATTTGAAAAGTATTTGAACTACCTATAGTTCAAACCTAAGTTTGGACCATTTTGTATTTATAGTTACATGACTGTCAAAAATAAATTATTTTAATCTGAGAAAGTTCAGGGAGGATATAAATATCCTAAGGATACTTATGAATTCTTCCAAATTTAAAAACTTATATTTGAACTCCCTTCTAGTCTAAACCCTAATGCAGAATAAAACTAAAAATAAAAGAAAAAGAGAAAAATTTTACCTGATGGGCCGGCTTTGTGGCCCACTTCCTCTAGCAAGCTAGGCCAGGCCCAGCATCAACATCATTGCATGCCCTCTCCATGCGTTTGAGCCACTGGTGCTCGACGCTCACCCATTAGCAGAAGGCCGGTGACGGCCACCTGCCCCATTGGGCCGCCGTCGGTTGCTCCTGTCACTCCATTATCGTTGTTGTTGCACCTGGACAAGCCTCCACACTACCATGTTGACCGCACGCTCGCCAGCTAGCTATTGAAGACCGACGGCACACAATCAGCCATCAAGCTTCCACTTTGGCCGCTGGACCTTTTCCCCCTTCTCGATTCCTCTGCTGATCCTCGCTCATTCCTCGATCCAGTAGAAGCACTAAGTTCCCCTCCTCGCTCTTCGTCATCTCTGGGAGAAATTAGGGCTTGCCATCAAGCCCTCCGCCTAGAACGCAAACGGCAGAAGCACTCCAGCAAGTGCACCGCCGTGACCTCCCCTTGTCTCCAAGCCCGTCCGATGAGAATTTGTCCTCGGTGTCGAGCCCAAACACTCCGCTACACCCCTATAATTCCATTTTTCTGCTCATCTCCTCAGTTGAAATAGGAACCACAGAGATCAAAGGCATCGTCTTTATCTCCCGGGAGGATCTGCTGTGAATCATTTTCATACCCACGGTGAGCCCTACCTCCTCACTGTCCTTCCTTTAGCTTCACCCGGCATTCTAGAATCTACCTAATCTTCTCTCTCGCCTGTGTGTGTCATATTAGAGCTCATCATTGTCAAGCCGAGCACCTCCACCACCCGCGAAGTCAGAAACCTCATTATCTTTACTCTGAGGCCAAACAGTGACCTGAAACTACTCAAGACATTGCTGTGGAGCTGTTGCCGACAAGATCTAAGCTGGAGTAGTCCTCCTTCCCCTCGACATCAAGCTCGTCGGTCCGCCACTGTCATTCTGCTCCATGCTGACAATCCCGACCACCGCAGCATCCATTTTTGAGCTCATCAACATTGTGGTGAGCTCCAAATGCTAACGTCCCCACTCCCTTGCCTATTCCCCCTATATTGGCTCAAATTCATTCTTGCTCTGTTTAAGGCTGCTGCCGTTGAGCATTTGTGTAGCTCTCCAGCAAGTCGTCGATCTTGCCAACCACAGAGACGAGTCGATGATGTGTCTGGGATCCCAACACGACAAATGGCGCATAAAATGGTGCTCGAAATCACGAGATCGCTTCTGTGCTGCCGCAATTGCATGTTAAGGCTGACAAGTGTTTAGCCACTAGTAACCTGACATTTGAGCTCGTCTGGATGGTTAATTAAAACTATTACCTAATATTTGTATGACATATGCGGCACACAGGCTTAGTTTTTCTTTTTAAAATGTGTTTAAAGTATTGAGTAGATAGATGGCCCCACCACTTAACCAACCGAATTAAGGAAAATGTAAAAGAGAAAAAAACTAATATGCAAGTCCCCCTGTCATAGACTCAAAGAAAAAAGAAAGAAAAAGGAAAATGCTAGAGAGGTTGACAAATGAGCCCAAAGGCCACTTGGGGCTGGTCAACCCTTGACCAGCCCGAGCTGACCCTCGGCCCCACTTGTCATCCCCTCTGGCTGAGAGGAGGCTAAGTAATAAAAGTATTTATGTATTTTCTTTACTGAGAAAAAGACAGAAAATATAAAAAAATTCTTAAAACTTAAAAATTGTAGAAAATTCATAGGAAATCCACGAGGTGATTCTTTTGTGTAAATTTATATTTGAGTCTGTAAAATTTAATGGTATAACTTTAGTTCATGTTAATGTTATGCTAATTTTCAAAATTCCTAAAT
This sequence comes from Stipa capillata, assembly GCA_019208055.1. NCBI lineage: Eukaryota > Viridiplantae > Streptophyta > Magnoliopsida > Poales > Poaceae > Stipa > Stipa capillata. The sequence continues at coordinate 365,215 of JAGXJF010001459.1, forward strand.
TGCCCTCAAATCCTAAAATTTGAATATACATTTTAAAGATTTCATAACTTGAGTTCTATAACTCCAAATTGAGTGAAATCAATTGCATTAGTTTCTTATTTTATTTCCTACATGTTAGGATGCATTTAATGCCTAATATAATCTCTATTTTTATTGGTATTGATTATTGCTTCTTTTCATCGCTTTTTGGTGTTTTGGTATTCATTTCAGTAGAACCCGGGAACGAGGGCTTGCACGAGGTTGATCCTCAGTACGATCCAAAGTGTTACTAGCAAGGAAAGCCATGCTAGCTCACTAAGATTTCTAAATTAATTTATGCTATGGTTTTGAATGTGGTGTATGCTTGGTTGGATATGATTATGCTATTTGTGATGGATGGAATCACTAGCATATTAGGGTTTTTGTTGTTGTTCATGGCCAGTGGTCCTGAAATTAATATGGACTACTGAAGTATAAAACCCAAACAGTGAGATGTAAGATCCAGGGTATTGCTTCCACAGATGGATCGATGGGTGAGGTAAATGTAAGCACCCCAGTCGTTCATTTGATGCCGTGTCATGAGGCTTCACCTCTCACCTATGGTGGAAGTGTTATGCGGGAGTGGTGCGAAGTTATAGTCGGCCAACTATGAACTTACGACATTTCAGAGCACTCACCGATTGAGAAAGAATTGGTCAAATCTTGGTTGACTTGGTTAGTTGTTTGAATTAAGTCTTGATTGACTAACTATGATAAACATGGATGAAATCTTAGTTGATTTCAAATGCTCGATGATCTAAAATTTATTTGTTAAATCTTAGAATTAATGATAATGATGAACACATGTTGATATTAATTTATCTTTCATGTTCATGCCATGCTTTAATATGTTGATGATGTAATAGTTTAATTCTTGTTCATTGCCATACTTAAGTTAATTATGATGAGCTTATTAAGCATCTTGCAAGTACAAAAGTACTTATAGGAATTTAATTCCTAAAATATACAGGTATTCTAGTGTAGGTGACTTCTACGATGCCGATAATGTTGAATCTGATACCTAGTCGCTTTGTTCGCTCCTTTTGGTCATATGTGGGTTAAATGTGGTTTTTGGAGAAGGTAGAAGCTTGTGGCATACCCAGTTTTAAGGTCGGATAAACCCCTGTGTTTCTTGTATTGGTCCATGATCAGTAGCCAATACACATAAGTTAACTTGATAAACATAGTCATACACATACAATACCGATTTTGATACGCGAGTAGGCCATTATGGTCTTTATTCTTACACACGAGACCTATAGGCCGAATAAAATACTACAGTGGAAAGATACATATGGCAGATTGCCCATCAATATGCCAACCCAACAGGTAACTGGCTGGGATAATGCCCTATGCTTCATAGTCGTTGTTGCTGTCTTCAGTGAAGTACTCCTCCTCGTCTGGCTAAATCAACAAGCCAGGTGAGTACATTGAATGTACTCGCAACCTCTGCACCCGGGAGAATAATACAAATGTGTTCATGCATGGCCATATCAAGGAATTGGCTCTAACCTATGTCTCATGTTGTGCGAGAAAGTAAGTTTTCATTTAGAGTACTTAAATAGATCACAAAGGCAATTTTCACAAACAAACGCAGCCTAGCCGAGCCATGACAACATAAGATGATATCATGTTATTTTAATCAAGCCGTCCAATAAGGGTACGGCTTATCACTCTTATTAGATAGTCAGTCCTACCTCACCATAGAATAACTATCCCCTCGTTTCCACACTTCCTGTCTCACATGGGAGCTCTCAACATTTCCTGTAAGCACATCATGCTTATGTCCTTAAACCCATAACCCATTTTGATTTGTAAAACATAGTCAAACCAGGGTGTGGCCTAACCAAGTTGCCCATGACCGCGGATGCGGCTATTCAAATAGATTTTAATACTCTTCAGAGGTTGTACGGCTTTACCCACAAGATGTAAGTCCTCCTTGTTGCCGAGCGCTAATGGGTACACTGCACGAGGTGTACTGGCAGATTATTACACAAGAATTTTTACCCGAGTAGCCCTAGCAACGAACCCGTCGGATGGACTTAACCACCTCTAATTTGAATTCGTAACAACGCCACAAATAGAGTGGTACTCCACTTTATTTCAGATGTAATCTCGTGCCACAATAGGAAACCTCTCTATAGAAGACAAAACCTCATCTGCACACTACACACTACTTATTGGTTTGCACACTAGTACCATCTCGACTACTGGGTCAAGTCCTTCCCATAAGGACATGTGGATGTACGGGTGGACTTAGACAAGCCGCACTTAGGTTCGGTCCTTGATTGATCCGAAAAAGACTCCGCACCTTAACCGTGCAATATGGTTTAAAAATGAGCCACGACGTGCTACACATTTAAATCTCTCCTGCATACACCTGCTTCTTTTCTAACGCAGATCCAAAGCGTCTCTGTTTTGATTTTGGTTTTAATAAAATATTTTCAAAAACATCCCATCCCTCGGACATTGCTATCCCTTCGAACACCATCAGGCACTTATGGTCCTTCCCAAGTCCTCCTCATAACAAGATTCCCGGGGATTCACTTTTTGTAAAACCCTAGTTTTTCTATTGCGGGGCTAAGCCATATACATATATATTCTACCCTAATTTCCTATTAATAGCTTTGTGGTATATAGTCCTTAGGGCGACAAGGGAATGATACCGAGCTAGGGTTCCTGCAATATGGGTCGTAACTAACGCTACATAAAATACTAGTTTGTAGCACATAGCATGCAAGTTCGTAACCAAAATAGTTTCTTCACATTCATGGGATTCAACATAATCAAAGGGGAGAAGCTTGCCTAGCGAGTCCTGGTCTTGATACGGCAGGGTTCCAAAATCTTCCTCTTGTGGATTCTAGATGTCGGATTCTACATGTACGAGAAATCGTTGAGTAAGGAAAACATGCAGGGTAACTCCAGATAAGAACCAAGTCATGTGATGCAAATATTCATCTAGGTTCTGGACTTGGTGTCTTTTCTTATCTTCGTTGCATGAAATAAAGAATCACTTAGCTTTTCCAAACTTTTGTCCTGGCAACCCTGGGTTTTTGATTTTATGTGGATCCCAGAAGGTACTCAAGGTTAATAGGAATGGTAATATTGACAAAATTCCTCTAGACCTTAATTATAGATTTTTAGGCTATTTTTGCAAAGCATGAAATATGGATCCTTAAGTAAAAGAGGACATGAGTTCCATAGATCTTTATTCTCAAAAACAAATGGCATTTTTATTTCCTTTAACTTACAGAGGCCCCCTAGGGTTTGTAAAATATTGAAATCACATTTTGGAGCTTTGGAAATATTTTTTAAACATATATGCCATTTTAAAGAAAAAGAAAAATAAGCCCTAAACCCAATCCTCACTGTTCTAATGTAAATGAGTTTGAAATTTGACAATTGGTTTTGTCATGACCCTAATTTTCAGGGCCGCCAGATATGCCCGCAATTGCCCAGGAGTTTCTCAATTGTGGACAGTGAGCGGATACATCACCAACACAGCGTACAAATACACAAACTTTATTACATCATTTAAAAATATGTTTAGCAGTAGATAAGCTTACAGACGACTGGGGCATCCGAGCCCAAAGTTTATATTACACACAAAATGAACCTACTCCACAGGCGCCTTGAGCGCGGATAAGACCTAAAACTCGTATTCATCTCCATTAAAGTTTTCGTCCTCAAACATCTCCTCTTCATTGACCTGTGCATCTGAGAGGGTTGGTGCAGTAATGAGTACGTGACGTACTCAGCAAGTCACTTTGGGAATTTAAGCTACTAGCTATATGCTATCGGATTTCAAGGAGGGGTGTTTGGTTTAATATCTGGTGGATGCATAACCCTAATCTCCGTCTTAGCAATTTAAAATCTTATCATCAAAAGTGTTTAACTACAAAACATTTTTTTTCAACAACCCTATCGGGTCAGCGTCATGTTTACCTAAATATCATGAATCACTACTTGTGCCTTGTATTGAGAATCACCTCTAAACATAGCTTCATTGACCGGAAGCATGGTGTATTCGAATACTCTTTCGTTTTAACTCTGCAGAGCGGCCCAGCTTTACCCACATGATACCTGTACCTCTTAGTGTCACTGCAGTTATACACACCCTTCGGTGTGTCGACAGAGGTAGGTTAACAGGGCTTCTTATCTGCTCTATCTTTTGAAGTTCCTACCCAGGAACACTTTATCACTCGCTCTCCCGAGAGCCGACGGGCCAATGTCAACTTCGCGATTCGGGATTTGAGTGGGTTCCAGTTGTGAACTCCCATTAATCATCGAATGGTTTATCACCCCTTTCGCTTCTGCGGGCCTTCCAGAGAAGTGGAACGGCAAGCTAGTCTGTAGTCGTTCAGCAGGTAGAGCAGATTTTCTAAGCCAGGTTCGACGAGTCGAACATGTGGATGGGCGGTTCTATGTTTATCACTAAGCACAAGGGTTGTAATCTTAACTGCCCCGAGTAAGGTAATCCAACCGATTATCCTTACTCCACGGTAGGGGTATGGTTGCACAATCAACACGTGAAGGGCCCCATCTTCTCTGTCCCCAACCGTTGGCAATTTTTCTTTAAAACACATACACCGAGCTTTATGCTAGGGTTTCTGATATTCTGGTTATTGTCTAACCTAATTTCTAATGCTGGTGAAGGATACTGATATATATGTACATCTTATTTTCATCTAGGGTTTTCGAGGTGAATATGGTCTACAAAAATTGACTGGGCAGTGGGTGTGGTAGGTACTAATTACTTGATCATGTCATTCAAAAAATCATGTAGGAAATTAACATGCGAAAAATAATAACTAAACTAGTAATACTGTAATTAGCATGGCACGTAGGTTCAACATGAACAAGAAGGGTGACTTGCCTACTGCACCAATGTTGTTCGGGTCGACATCTTCGTGAAGTTCTTCACCGTCGAGATCCTTTCCTAGTGCTGGTTCGTTACTATCATTTTCTAGTTGCAAGAAGATCCAAACAAACAAACATATGTAAGTCCAGGCTCAACGAATGCGAGCTGGGAGTAAAATGTAAATAATTAGAAATTAATACTATAAATAGGAAGGTGAGGTGTGCGTGTGTTCAGATATGGGTTTAGGAGTGGAGATGTATTGGGTGGAGTTGGAATGCGGAAAGATGAACGATGATATACGTGGCGGAAGTTGGAACATTGAGAAGATACACGATCGGATGTATGGGATATTAGGATTTTGGATGCAGAATAGGGGTAGTAGGGTTTTTGTGGGTTTTGCACATTAAAGGGGGAGAATTAGGTCAAATGGAGTGGAGAATCGGAATCATGGCGTCGAGACGATCAAAATGGTGTATAATAGTTTTTTTTAGGGTTTCGGGGTTTTCGGGTCGACAAGGCTGGGCTGGGCTGGGCCCATGGCCCGCTAGGGTTTCTAGGTGGACTGGGTCGGACTTGGGCTTGAACAAAACCTGGGTTAGGGTTGGGCTTGGATTGAACTTGGGCCTGGACATGGGCTCTGGGCTTTAACAGAAAAAGAAATAAAAGAGAAGGGAATTCCTAATGCTAATGGGCTTGGCCCAACAGGACTCCAGCCGGCCCAAAAGAAGCAGAGCCGGCCTGCGAAGAGGAGAGCCGGACAGCTCGGCTCGGGACTGAGCCGATTGGGGAGCTTGGCTCGAAAAGGGGGCTCGGCTCAATTGCAAATTGAGCCGACCGATTGATTTGGGGGAAAGAGAAGAAGAACAGGGGAGGCTGGTCGCCGGTGATGGGAGGGGCAAATTTGTCACCGGTGGTGCTCCTCGTCAGACGTGAAGGAGATGGGGAGGTTCGGGGAGTGAGAGGATTCCATTTTCGCGGGGAGGAATTGGTGGTGCTATTGGAGAAGAGCTCGGCAACGAGAGGGTGGTTCGGTTGAACTCGCCGGAGACGGGAGAGAAGGTGGGAAGCTCACCGGAGCTTGAAAAGATGAAGGGAAGGTCGACGGGGCGCTAGAGGAGGGTGAGGCGCTTGCGGGTGCGAAGGGGAGCTTGAGCATGCGGAGAAGAGAACGGGGGAGAGGACCTCGCGGGGATTTTATAGGGCGCCGGGGGCGGCGGCCGGGTCAGGATAGGGGGGTGGCCGGAGCGGCATCGGGTAGTCCCCGAGGTGATAGCCTCTCCGGCTGGCTCTCGTGGGCTCTTCACGTGGTGCGGCAAGCCGGAGCAGGCGGGCGGCAGAGACGAGAGAGGGCGGGGCAAGCGGCGGTAGCAGAGGCGCGTGAGGGGAAGGCGACGCGTGGAAAGGGCGGCATCGGGATGTGGAGCTATGGCGGGAGAGCAGGTCCACCGCTACCGGCGATGAGGCGAGGGCGGTGGGGACGAACGTCCGGCGGTGGCGATACATAGGAGGCGGCGGTGATGGGAGTTAGGGCACGGTGGCGACGGTGTTGGGCTAAACGGGCTAAAGAAAGGAAATGGGCCGAGAAAAGGGAAAGATCAAGGCCCATGAAAGATTTTGGAAATTTTAAAATTTTGAAAATTTTGGTACTGTTACAGGTTTGAACTAAAAGGTAGAGATTATTTTTAAGTTTCCAGAACCATTTGAATTTTCTTAAGAACCGGTCGGGAAGGGGTCGAACCGGGTGAACCAGGAGAGAACCAGTGCTGATTTAAAGAAAAACGTTTCTTCAGAACTTTACGCTTTCCTCCTCAGACAGAATTCGCCTTCACGTAAGAGGAGACAGGAAGAGTGGCGGGCATGGTCACTTATTTGCGGTGGGCCGCGCTGCGTTCCTAGGCCCGCCTGACTGCTAGGGTAATGGTTGGATTTTAAACAGTTACTTCCCGCTCATCGGCAAAGAGTGAGAAATCGAGGGGAGGAGAGAGAAAGGTGGCCTGCGGTGGAAGGGGGCTACCGGGGGTGAACGACGGAGCTTTGGGCATCGGTGAAGCTAGGATTTTGAAGAGGGAGGCTCGACGAGTTTCCTGGTGAAAAGAATGGGGAAGTACGGGTCCTGGAGTGGCGGTGGAGGGCGGTGTGGTTGTTGCCGGAGCTCGGGAAGAAGGGTCTTAGGATCTCGCTGGCATGGATCTTCTGTAGGAGGGTTCACAGAGGAGTAGGAGAGGGGAAATGGGAAGCTTGACGGCGTTAGGTTGTGAGCTTGGGCGTCATGGGAGCTTGGGAGGAGTGTGGCTTCTCGGTGGTGGCTCTCGGACGGAGGTGGTGGAGGTAGAGTTCAGTGGTAGCTGGGGCACATTGGAAGGAAGTGGAGGTAGTATGGGGCTAGTATAGATGCCAAGGGGGAGCTTGGCTCAGGTTTTATAGGCCTATGCTAGTGTACCATGAGTTGGATGCACGGGTCGGCATGGTGGGCGCTGTGGCTGTGTGAGCATTTGGCCACGAGCAGGGCATAGAGAAAGTTAGGCGGCGCTACTAGTGTGTGTGGCGCGTCGGTAGCGGCAGAGGAGGTCGACGTGTGGTGCAGGTGCAGCTGTGTGCGTCTAGAGCATGCACGGCGCGGCACAGTGCACGTCCTGGCATCGTCCAGCGCGTCTGGCCGTGTCCCTTGTGCCACTGTGCTCATGACCACGTGTGAGGAGTAACAGAGGAGTTTGGCACCAAAAGAGCAGGAGAGGTAGATTGGGGAGTGAATGCCAAGGGAAGGAAAGGATAAGATTGCCATGAGCAGAAGCAAAAATTAAGTTTACCAGGAGGGAGTTGTTGCGGGCATAGTCTCTGGTAGGGTATGGATTCTCTGGAAATTGTTTAGAATTTGTCCAAGGTTGTTGGAGGGAGGAAACCATGAAATGAACTTTTAGGCAGATCTGGTCTTTTGAAAATTCTCACCATATTTGTACTGAAGTTGGTCATGTTTCTCCATATATGGATTCTTGGAGTCAAGGAGTATCTTGTGGAATTTTTGGAGATTTTTTGAATTTTATTTGGAAGGGTTGTAGTTCAAGGTACAAAACATCATCAATTTCAAATTTAAAGTTTTATGAAAATTTTTAAACTGGACCCCACAATATTATTTTACATTGAGGTGAATGATATTGTTAAACACTCCCTGGAATTTTTCTAGAATTTTTAGGAGAGCGGAAGTACATGAGGTAATGATATTAGGATTTCTGCCCTAAAAGAATTTATTAAGGAAATAAGGCTAGGGGTAGGCTTTTAGGGTTTTGAGATGTGGGATGACATATATGCTATGTTGGAGGAAAAATGGGTGTCATGACATGTTGATTGGAGCCATGAGATCATATGTCATTTTAAGGTTTTATTCTTTGTGCCGAGGAAGAGAGAATTAGGGTTATGGTATATGCATATATGTGTACATGTGATATCTGGGGTTATGCACCTGTATGACTTAGCTTAGTGTATTTCATGATATGGCATGCTTGATAAACATCGAGGAACTCTAAAAGAACGTGTTTATGCATAATCAGATATATGCTCATTAGGGTTTAGCTCTCGTGTAAACCGGCTTAGAAAAATAGGGTGTGACAAACCTGCCATCTTGGGTGTTTTGAACTTGTTTCCGCTGCTGTTCACACTTGTACTTTTGATGTGAATGACCTTCGAATCGTGTTGTTTGTAAGATAATTAACTGCCTTGTGTATGGAACGCGCTTATGTGTCTGTAATCCTTATTTCTAGAGTTTTTCTTTTGATACTCAACTTGTATGTGGCATCCCATACACCATCGTGTATATTATTAAAGTGTATATGACAGCTGTAAAGAATTATGGTTGTTCTTTTGCTTTTGTTTAGCGTGATGATTCGGTTGAGTGACCGGCTAGGCATGGTGTGGGTGATTGTACAGTGTTTTCGAGTGACTCACTAGCCTTAGAGCTAGGTTAGGGTGAGGGTACAATTGTCGGGCTCCTTCGAGATCAATGTGTTTAGCGGACTTGAGAATGCCACTAAATCTTTGTAGGATTTTAAAATTGTATTTAGCTCTTGTTGTGATGTGTATGTCTTTATCCGGCTTGGTAATGAAATGCACATGAGATGTTGGTCAGTGCTAAATTGTTCAATAATGATATATGCATACGTTCTTATAAGTATAGTATGTTGAATAATTACTCAGAGATATTCAGATGATACTTCACATTAAAATGGTTGTAATTCGAGACTACTGACAAATAACTTGACGAAGATCATTCGAACACTAGTTTTCTAAAGCTCAGATAGCAACTTAATCATGGGCATATATATATAGTTTAAACCTCCTATTAGTACTATCATGCTAACTCTTTTGAGTCGGGAATCAACATGAAGCGGACTCGATCCCATGAAAGATTTATATACATAGGTCTCAGTGTGACCGTATAAATCTTGACGACTAAACTAAATTACTGCTGAGATAAACAAAATAGTAAATTCTACCGTTTACCACGAACATGTGATAAAGTGACGGGTTTTATCAGATTTTAAATTTTGAGACACATTTTACTAGTTTTTACACTCATAATTTAAGATTTTACTAGATTTAAAAGTGGACGCGGATTCTGGCAACCCAGGATCAGGCGTCAGCAGGCTGACTAAGGTGCCGCATCATCTCTCTTTTGGATGGTTGCCACGTGTGCATCACCTACCTCTACTTCAACATGTGGTCACGGGAGATGGCATAGCTCCATTCCTCACCACTGCCTCAGTCAACATCGTGCGCCTCTATTTGGTTGGATAGATTTCCACCTTTTAAACATTTGATTAGAGGGATGAGGATTGAAGGAATAGGGAGATCCACCTTTTAAACATTTGATTAGAGGGATGAGTATTGAAGGAATAGGGAGATCCACCTTTTAAACATATTCCTCTCTTTTCTTAGATGGATTTGGTGAATAAGGGCAGGCAATTAAAAAGAATATTCTGTAAAGATCCTGGACAGAGGGACCCGACCAAAATGACCGGATGAGACTGCCACCCTTCTTTAATTATGATAACTAGCATGCTATATTAGTAATCAATAATTATTGCTACAACATTATCATTGATAAGTGTTAGCGTGCTTATTAGTGTATTTTTAATATGTTTATTAGTGTATGTTTAGTGATAAATAGATTGTTTTATGGTTAATTAGTATTGTTACATCAAGATTTTGATAATTATTAGTGTATGTTGATTATAGTATGATCAATTATTATTAATGCAAACTAAGAGTTATAGTTTAGTTAATTAATCTTATGATATCCATGCTTATACTTTCAATCAAACAAAAAACTGGCTCATCCCCCACATCCAAACCAATACTGAAACTGGCTCATCTCATCCCTAAAAATCTGGATGGCCCTAACCCATCCTTCTTTGCCCTTTAACCAAACAGACCCTAAGATCTTCGTTGCAGCCAGTTCTAGTAATACGAGCCGACATTCACAGTGGACATCCCCAACGCATAAACAAACAACATGCAACTCCTATCATGGTGTACTTCGACGGCGGCGACTTCTACCTTCGCTCTAGTTGCTGCGGATGGGTTGGACGAGCCACTCAGTTTTGACCATCTGCGTGTGACTCTACATGTGGAAACACTCGATGCCAGAGAGGTCAGCCTTCTGGAGCGCACGAGGAGGTCATGCCACTTGGGACGCACAAGGGCACCACCTTGTCCGTCACGGGCGTCCTCTACTAGGAGCGCACGTGGATGACACCTTTTTTGTGATATTTGATGCGAGGCACATAGGCCTCGACGCCAAGGACATCATTGTCCTCTAAGTAGGGGTAACGGACCAAATAGCGAGCTTTTTTCTACCATCCAATTGCAAAGCACACGAGGCATGAGCATGAGCCGCATAGTTGGGATCCGGTGAGCACGCGAAGCATGAGGGAGATCTCGTGGGAGGTGTTCTTTGAGTAGGAGATTGTGGGAGGAACTTGTTTCGTCAAGAAAGACGATGCGCCCACCGAGAGAGAGAGAGAGAGAGAGAGAGAGAGAGAGAGAGAGAGAGAGAGAAGAGAGAGAGAGAGAGAGAGAGAGCTAAGATGAACGCCTATTCAGCGCCAACATTTATCGTTTTGGCAGGTAGGGCTAACACGTTTGAGGTAGATGCCAAGTCAACGCCACATCACCTAACAAGCAGATCCAAACTGTCAGATTTCGTCCTCATTTTTAAATCTGATAAATATGAAACTATGGGTATTAGATCTAGTACATTATGTCACAAAATTTTAAATCTGGTAACATCTTTCACTTTATTATGAGTTCATAGTAAAAAGTGGAATTTACTCCAAACAAAAAAGGAAATATTCCATGTGAGTAGTAATTCTCTCTGTCTGTTTGTGATTTGTCAGGAGCTTGAATATTTTGTTTTAGCATAGATAGAGCAAGAATATTTTGTCAAAGTAAACATAAGGATCGGACAGTTTTGTCGTACAGTTGACACTACTCGTGCAGTGTCTGGAAATATTTTATCTGATCATGAGCTGCTGCACCCTGCACTCTTGAGGGGCAGAGAACCCAGCCTTCAATTCAGATTGTGCAAGGAGTTTGGAAAGAAGAAGAGGAAGAAAGAAAAAGTATGGGGCAGACTACGACATTGCAGGCTGGCTGGCTGGAGACGTACACGAAAATTGGTTGCGAGCTGGCATGCAGTAGAAGAATTAAGGAGCAAGGAAGGAATAAATGGGTGCATGTGGAGGGCAAGTAAAACACAACGCAACCACTGGGAACTGTAGCAAAGTGGTAGATAGATAGGTCGTGCGCAAGGCAACGTGTTCCATTAATTGTTTAAAGCATGAGCAGCTAGCAGCGCACGCACAATATTGTACAGCGCACACGCACATGATCACCACTAAAATGTACATGACCCTGCATGACCGACCGACCCCTCCCCTCACATGCAGCTATATATGCAAGGGTGGATTGTTCGTTCGTGTTCGCCCCACCCTAATTAAAAGGTAAGTTCCCGGCACAAGTCACGTACCTCTCCATCCATCGGATTCGCACTTTCTCAGCATCGTTTGCCTTTGCAAGGGCATTGTTGCTGTTTGAGATAGATCTGTGGCTTTAATTCTTTCTTTCGCGGGTGTTGGATCCAAGGCTGAGACATGTCCTGTGCTACAGATATGTCATAGCTAGCTTGATCACAACCTATCTTAACTTTATTTTGTTGGTAAAGTAACCAACTTTCTTCGAAACTGAACTCTCGTGATCATCTGTTTCGTCGTTTCCAAGAGGATGCTGCAGGCACAAACTTCATCTGAACCATTCAGCAGTTCATAAAAGTGTAAAAAGTTTAGGAAAGCCAAACAAGGGCAACGGAAACAAAGATGAAGCTCCAATGTGACACAACGCTACAACACTGTGGTCGATGTGGACTTGAATTGGTCCCTCCTGCTTGCACCGTGTGCAACAGCGTGGTCCAACGAAACGGACTTGGTCGCGCGTTGCCGAGACAGATAATATGCAACAACTTATGTATGGCCGAAAAACAAAGTTCAATGTGCTTGGTGTGTATGGCCAATTTGAGAGATCTTTGCTTGTCATGCCAAAATATATCTTTTACCAGTGACCATGTCTACGGTTAAATTTAATAAATTAATAGTATGTGAGGTCCACTCCTTCGACTCTCCTGGTCCCCTCTTATTTTCTCTCTCCCTCCTTTTCTCTCCTGGAGCACATCTCCTCCCCGATTCATCCCTTTCTTTTTCCATTTTTCATTCTCTCTTCTTCTCCCATGCTCTCCACTGTATACTCCGTCCTCCATCAATGCACATGCCGCCTTCTCTTCCATCCTCCATCTTCGCCGTTGGCACCTGCGTCGCGTATGCTGCAAACTTGCTGCCTCCTACTGCTTGGAATAGGCGCCATGCAACCGCCTGCTGGAGCTCCACCATGGTGAAGTGGGCTATATCAGACACCGGGGAGCTGCGCCCTCCACTGGCTCCATCCTCATGCGGTGCCAGGTTCATCGCTGGCGTCTTGTCTTGCCATTAGAGCCGGAAAAGGGGAGGAACCCCCAGATCTTATTTGTTTTGGATTTTTTTCAGAATTTTTTTTGTTGAAAGCTGATTTGTTTGTGGTCGAAAGGTAATGTTCATGTAGTAAAAATCTGCATTTGTTGAGATTTTTAGAAGTTTATTTTCCGGATTTGTAAGCTTCAAATTTTTAGTTGAAAGGTGGTATAATTTTTTTTGAAAGATGATATTGATCTACAGGAAGTTGGAAGCTCAGTTTTGTGGAGTTGGAAGCTTGGTTTTATAAGTTTTGGAAGCTCGATTCGTGGGGCTGGAAGTTTGATTTTGTGGAGTCGAAAGTTGGTAGTATTTCTCATAGAAAGTTGGTTTCTTTAATTTTTTGGTGTTCTTCGCTGGCTTCAGTAACAGCGGCACCGTTGCTCACCAGGGGCGGATGCCACACGGGTGTCATGGTGGCCATGGAGGAGCAGGGGGTGGGGAGAAGATGGAACATGGCTTCGGACCAAAAAGGTGGGGCACAAAGGGACATTCCGATAGTTGGAGGGGCTGTCAGAATTGACCACGTGAGGCTCCCACGCGTTCGACCATAAATTAGACATGGCCCTTGACATGTGGGATGATAAACCTTCAATTATGATTGCATTGATTATGTCAGTTTTAATACACTCTGAATTTATTTTTCACTCACAATTTTCAAATCTTTTGATCATCTACAATTATATAACTACTTTCTATTTTGCTTTTTTAGCAAGACACACCATTGTTAGTTTTGTCGATGTTTTCATATATTGAGTCATAAGAAGGATATCCTAAATATAACTTACCAAACATAAACATTTACGGTCTATCGGTCGGCCATGCATACCATTTACCATCAATTTTTATTATTATTTTATTTTCAGCAACCCCCCTCCCCCACACCCAACTCTTGCTAGCTAGAGCCTATATTTCAACCTCAATTTTAAAAACCAGACAAATTACATACTTAATTATTAATACTAGATAACTTACCCTCCTAGGCTAGTTAGAGGCGGTTTTTAGAACAACATGGCATCGTCTTGATCTTATGTGGCACCACGTTGGTCTTAATTAGTCACCACCACATGTTTGCTCCGTCATCATTTACAATATTTAATCTGAAAATATTTTATAAAAATTGCTGAAAATCAGGGAATTTGGAAAAGCCATCCACATTAATACATCCAATGTAACCATATTTCCGTTTTTCATGAGTGCTTCCAAATTATTTTGTATGTGTGTTTTTTATCAAATGTCCTGATTATTCTCTAGTTTTCTATATTTTCTAGAATATTTCTAATTTTTAGTGATTCTTTAATATCCAGATTTTTCAGTAAATTTTTAAGAATAATCATGATTATTGTAATTTTTTTTAGATTTTTCTAATTGCTTTCTAGATTCCTGACTTTATAGAGTTGTTGGGTGAAAAACAATGTTTTCCTTTTCTTTATAGAGTAGCATACATAGGTACGGTTTATTTAAGCTTGCCGTACGTACAACACACACTTCTCAAACAACTAGTTTCTCCCTTCTCTTTTTCTTTTTTTGCAAAAGCAATCAAAGGATCCATTTTAGACAGTCCAAGTATGTGGTAGGCTCACTTGGAAATCGCATTTGTGAATTGCGATCAACTCCTGTACTAGTAAGCTACAAAGTTAATCCATGTCCCCGGTACTAGAAGAATCTTTGAGCATATGTATACGGTGGACTCGTGTCCTACCACGTCGTATTTAATGTCTAAAAACAAAGACTTAATTGGATCAGAACTCGATAAAACCTTGAATATTAGTCCTTGACATGATCCAGAACACTGACGCCCTCCACCGTGGCCAAGATCGACAGGGGCCAATCCAGAAAAGGTATCATCGGGGTCGTTTGCTAGATTATTAGGATCAAAACACAATTATTCATTAGAGTTGCCAGCTAAATACTCAATGGCTATTTGGGATGAGCTACGTATCATCTGTACTGTAGCTTGACCCAGCTGATACATGTAGATCTGCTCTTGAAGATCGACCAGGCAGCTGTTCGGCAGTCTCCTTCACAGAGCAACGCCCACACCCTTCGTCATCCTCACTGACATATTCCGGACTCTGGGTGTGTTGTCGTCTTCAAGTCCTTTGGTCTCCGGCGCCGTTTCCAGAAGCTCGATCGATCTTCTCCGTAGGGCGTCGTCCACACGGCGAACCGATGGAAGATTACCAGCACACCCAGACCACATGTATCATAGATAAATCCTTGTGTTGCAGGACACATATGAGTGTCCATGTAGTTGTATCGACCATTAGATTTGTAGTTGTGTCGACCATTAGATTTGGTATCCAACGGCGGAGAAAACAATAATAATGATGATGATGATGAACACTAGCTCTTCGTGTGTTCCAGTTTGAACTCTTCATTAGAAGATTAAGATTTGCTGGAATCGGATCTGCAGCGGTGGGAGATGATTGCTGTATCTTTTTGGTTCGTCACGTTGCAGCCAGCAGAGCCGGACGTGGCCCTCCCTCCCTCTCTCTACCACCATGACAGACAGCTAGCTTCTTTTTTGGAGCTCGAGTTCCAGCGCTCTTGAATGACTTTTTTGGCAAATACCGAAATTTTTCTACACATGTAAGTTTTGTAATTTTACGTGGAACTGCAAATTTTTGTAAAAAAAGGTACTTTTGTTAGCTATGAAAAAAGAATCAAATTTGGAGGACTACTATTTTACCGTATTGGCCTCTCTTTTTTTTTCTTTGCACAGGCTACAAATGAAAATATTTTTGTACGAGATTTTGTAGGATCATAGTAATATCTCCACATATACATGCGGGAATGTTCTCGTACTTTTTTGAAACTTCAAAATGCACATTTTGAATTGTGGAAAAAAAAAGGGACTCCTTGGAGATCAGGAGCCAAAAATCTGTTCTCCTGTTGGCTATTGCTTGCAAGCCTATATTATAGTGTACATGCAAGTGGGTCGCGTAATAATTATAATTAAGGAGAATTATGATCAAGTTCGAAGCGAACACTAGTAATACGAGCTTGTGTACACTACGTACGGCCGGAAGAGAATCAATTACGTACAGAAAACCTACACATGCATGAAAGCTGGACAAGTCTGAAAGTCTCGTTATCTTGGTTGAGACTTGAGAGGCTACCGTATTTATTAGTCTTGTCAAGAGAAGTGATCAACACGACAGATACTCGCGACGAGGATTCACGGTCAATGGAGTACAACGTTGTTTTTGCATATAGCACCCCTGTTTAACAATTATTACATGTTGTCTTAGATTTTGGTACGATTTTCGTGCAGCTTTGATTATTATTTTATATTAATATATCAGTAAAAGTTATAAATCATGGTATCATAAAAATATTTTTTATGACAAATAAAATGATTCTATTATTACTTGACCAATTTAAATAATTTCTTATATATTAATATTAAAAGCTTAAAAAGTTTGACTCTATGTATTCTAAGATGTTATCCATTTCTGAATGAACAGAATATGTGACTGGCTGAACCTCGTAGTTGCTTAATTTTCTTACAAGTTACGCCTTTGGGTCGCAAGTGCAAGTTAACCAAGACACGACTTGATCAAGAGAAAATGAATCGCGTGCTCTTGCAGGATGCAAGCGCTGCGTACCGGAACTCAGTTAACTCAATTTCTTCATAAAATGGACTAATATATTGATTTTCTTTGCTCAGCCATGAGATCAACATTACTCCCATCGGTTAAAAAAAACTGTCGTGTTGATATAAGAAAGCTTGACTGTCAATTTTTTTAAATACTTACACTACGTACTTTTTTAGATAATAAAAAAGTAATCTCATCGTGAAATGCACACAACCAATATTTACTATAAGAGTTCGCTGTATTAACGTTCAAAATCAGCAAGAGGCTGAGGTAAATAAAGAGGGCAACAAAACTAGAGTAACTAAGAAGCCATCGTTTCAAAATTTACAGAGCATATTGCTAAACATCTACCCATGGGTAGTAAAAGAGCCCCTTGATGACTAACTCTAAGGTTTTACATGCCGACATCATCATACACAAATTATTATGTATAGATTTTTCTCAGAAGTAATTTATAATATCATAATTTGTTATATTTTATAAGTATGTTATGATAGAAATTCATGGTCAAAGTTACGTTTTGGAGACCCTTTCTAATGATGAATAGTTTATCCGTACCGTATACGAGGCAGTATCCGTATACAATACTCTGGATATCCGGAGTGACTGACGTATCCATCAAGAATTCTAGGAGATAAGGAGACCTCTTGTAGGATATCAGGATACCCCTTAAACTAGGAAGTCTATCCCTACGTTTAAGGATGATCGAGTCCTGGTCGGAGATGACTATGTATCAGATACAAAGTGCCCCCTATAAAAGGACTCGATGGCCCTACAAAAGGAGGAGCAAGCCTGAAACAACAAAGAAGAAGCCAAAGAAGCCAAAGCTTTTAGGAGATTGAGTCCTAGCTGTTCCAAAGTCTCAATCCGCCACCCAACATCCCAAAGAAGGTTCGCCGCCTCAAGGAAGTCGAGTTCCAACAGATCAGCCCGAGGAGACTCCCGACTAGGTTTAGATCCCATCTAGGCTAGACACTGACAAATCCTTGTATTCTACTTGATATTCAATATATACCAACATGACATAGAGTTATTATCCTGAGGGAGACCTGAACCTATATAAGATTGTTGTCTTCTGTGAACCAGTACTGCTTGATCAACGGCCCTAAGAGTCCTTACCCTTCAACAAATCTTTCTGATCATGACTACCGTAAGTTTGGCGGTTTACCAATCGTTGACACTTTCAATGTCCAACATATTGGCTTTTGAGAACTGGAGGAAGTATATAGTACTCCCTCTGATCCAAAATATACATAATTTTATATATTAATATAATCTTCAAAGTGACACTATGACCATTAATTTTTAAACGATATATTGCTACCAATAAAAACAAATATATATTTTCATAATGAATCTAGTGGTACTAATTTGTTGTTCTCAGTGTTGGTAGTTTTTTCTATGTTGATGGTCAAATCTAAAATGTTTGACTATGAGATTTTAAAATTGCTTACATTTTGATCGAAGGGAGTACTTTTTAATGCAGCTGTAACTATTAATCTCTACACTCGTTTATTAGGAAATACAAGTCTTTTAGGGCACTCCTGATGGTTTTTGTATTTTATTGTATCTATATCCTCATGCATCTATAAACTATAAAGATACCACCTTCCCAATAGTTGTATAGATGTGCCCAATAATTAATGAGCAAATCACATTCTTGTCTCATATCTCTCCTTTCGCCATAAATTGTTAGAGTTCGTACGCACACAGATGTATTTTGAGATCCGATTATTCCCTTTCTCCTTTTTAATTCCTTGTCCTAGATGAAACTTATAAACACAACTAATATCACATCATAGCTCTGTAACCCTCTCAGTTCACCGAGTGCAACTGCAAAACAATCAAAGCTAAAGGTGGGACTCGGGCCTGGCTTTCTCATGCCAGCCCAAGGCCCAGCTGGCACGGCACGGTGCACGGCCTGGCTCGGCACGGATGCTAGACGGGTCGGGCTGTGCCTTGGAATGGGGCCTGACGAGCTACACGGCCCGGCACGATGTAACGGGCTATGCTCATGCCGGCCTGACCTAGCTCCCTGGCCTGCCACTTTCTCCCCCTCTAACCCTAACTAAATCCCGTCCTCCTTCTGCTTTCTCCCTCTCCTTCCTTATCCCACCCCATGTCGCCTCTCTCGCTCACTACCGCACCGCCCTCCTCCCACTCAAGCGTCGTGCCGCCCTCCTCCTTCCGTGCCACACCGACCTCCTCCCACTCAAGCACCGTGCTGGCCCTCCTCCTCCCACTCAAGGGCGCGCACGGCCGTCGCCGCCGGTCCTCACCCCTGCTGGCCCTCCTCCTCCTACTCCTCCCGCGCCGGCACTCCTCCTCCCCCTCTGCCCGTGGCGTGCCCATGCAGATCATTTAGAGAGTGCCAAGGATGTTAGGTCATTTATCCATCACAGATTTGTTTATCGTAGCAGTGAATCAAAATGCACATGCTACAGTTCGATGGATGATCAAGATTTTAGGATTCAGATCGACCGTATAGGGGAAACTTAGTGGCAGTGGCAGTTTTTTGTCTTCTTATGAATGTTTGCTGGTCTCGAAATTCCTATCTTGAATTATAGACACAAATTATCAATGTTGCCATGATAACAAAAATACTTCATTTAGAAAACACAAGGATAGACTTTACCTTCTCCTTTCGTCAGCTAATATCAGTTAATAAAACTTCCAATGCACCTGCCTCCTCTCAGTACGACACATGTGCCTTTTGTTTTAATTTTAGCTGGTATACATTATTATATGTATGACTATTGAATATATGTACTCGTAGATTACAAATGAGATTATTGTGTAACTAGCACAATGAGTTAGGTATTTTATAAGTCAAACATGTTGTAAACCCAGCCTCCTAAAATAATTGAGCGTCGAACCTGAGATGAAGAAAGTCTGACTGTCAATTTTTTTAAATACTTACACTACATACTTTTTTAGATAATGAAAAAGTAACCTCGATTTCTACATCTTAAAATGCACATAACCAATATTTACTCTATGAGTACACTATATGGACGTTTAAAAATGAGCAATAGGCTGAGTGAAATAAAAAGAGGACTTTTAAAAATTTACAGAGCATATTACTAAGCAGCCACCCATGGGTAGTAAAAGAGTCCCTTAATGACTGCCTCCAAGGTTTTGCATGTCGGCATCATCATACACAAATCATTATATATAGATTTGACTTGGAAAGTAAATTTATAATATCATAATTTGTTATGTTTTATAAGTATGTTATGATAGAAATTCATGGTCAAAGTTACGTTTTGGAGACCATTTCAATGTCCAAAATATTGGCTTTTGAGAGTAGGAGGAAGTATATATCACTCACTCCGATCCAAAATATACGTGGTTTTAGAAATTATATGGCTTTCAAAGTGACACTTTGACCATCAATTTTTTCAAAAATATATTACTTCGAATAAAAATAAGTAATATATTGTGAAAATATATTTCACTATTAGTACTAATTTATTGTTCTCGATGTTGGTAATTTTTTTTATATTGATGGTCAAACCTAAAAATGTTTGACTGTCCGATTCTAAAACTGCTTACATTTTGATCGGAGCAAGTACTTTCTAATGAAGCTGGCACTATTAATCTCTAAACTCGTTTATCAGGAAATATAAGTCCTTTAGAGCACTCCTGATAGGTTTTGTATTTTATTGCATCTATATCCTTATGCATCTATAAACTACAAACATACCACCATTTCAATAGTTGTGCCCAATAATTAATGAGCAAATCACATTCTTGTATCATCTCTCCTTTTGCCATAAATTGTTAGAGTTCGTGCAAATAGAGATGTATTGTGAGATCCTCTTTTTCTCTGATCTCCTGTTTAATACCTATAGTTTCAACTAATATCACATCATAGCCCTCTAACCCTATGAGTAGATCGAGTGCAATCGCGAAACAACCAAAGCTTGTTCTAAGAACCACACCTTAAAAAAACAAAAGAAATGGAGTATTTTAAGAGTGCCACGGATGTTAGGTCATTTATCCATCACATATTTGTTTGTCATAGCAGTGAATCAAAATGCACATGCTACAGTCCGTTGGTTCAAGATTTTAGGATTCAGATCGACCGTTCAGGGTAAACTTAGGGTGGCAGTGGCAGTGGCAGTTTTTATCTTGTGAATGTCTGCTGGTCTCGAAATTGCTATCTTGAATTATGGACACACTTTATCAATGTTGCCATGATAACAAAAATACTTCATTCAGAAAACACAAGGATAGACTCTACCTTCTCTGTCAAGGATAGACTTTACCTTCTCCTTTCGTCGGTTAATAAAATTTCCAAAGCACCTGCCTCTACGCGCATGTGTTTATTTTTTTAATTTTAGCCGGTATAACCGTACATAATTAAGTACGAATGTTGAATAAATGTACTAGTAGATTACAAATGAGATTATTGTATAACTAATAGAATGAGTTAGGTAATGTTTAAGTCAAACACACTGTGACCTAGGTTCTTAAAATAATAAAGCGTCATTGTATGTAACCTGAGGTGAAGAACCGGACTGGGGAATGGAGGCAGTGTTACCGGAGGCGGCAGCCATGGTTTGTTTTATGGTAGAAGTAGAACTTAGACTCTGATATCAAGAAAAAGAGTGTAAGGTCTCACGTATATTTATTATTTAAGAAAACGTATATATATGCACACGACATATAAAGAAGAGACAAAGAATCACACTTACACGACTAACAGGATTACAAAGACTGCTGCGATATGAGCACAAGACATGGACGTAATGCTTCCGTAGACTTGGTGTGACCAGGCTAAATATTCATAGGTGACTGATAGCGAAGTAGTACCGTAAGGGAAAGGTGAAAAGAACCTCACGTAGATATTGAAATAGAACATGAAATCGTGCTAAGCTCCCAAACAGTAAGAGAGAAAAGTGATCTCTGACCATGTACCTGTTGAAGAATAAGCCGATTCCAGCAATAAATGCATAGTTGCTCCAGATTCATTTCTTCTTCCTAGATCCATTGGGCTCTTGTTGTAGATGCCTAAAAAAGTTTATTGCAAATGTGTCGTGCAGATGGATTAGTGTGGTGGGGATGATACCATAAATCAAACGGGATGTTAATTGGGTTCTTCATTTATAATTGCCCAAATATTTTCATGTTCAGGGATGATCAGCTCGGATTCCACCTTCGTTTCAATCTTTTTGTGAGCTAGTAGAAGTGTTTTGTTTAATGTTACAAAATAACATTCGATTTACTCTGCTGCAATTTTAGAAATTTTGTTTAGATAGAGAATCGCACTATTAATACTACACAAATTTTGGAAGTTCACAGGATTTTGTACCGATGGCTTCACAGGAGTATATGGTTAACTACATTCAGTTGTCTGGTTATATCAGTGCATATTACATGTTGGAACATTAATTAGCAAATAAACCGGCTCTCCGAGTTAAGGAGGTATTTTAGACATTTAAGCTCGTATCCATAATTATTAAGTCCAAAGCTATTTTTAGTAACGCGTTGGCTAAATCTCAGTTGTCTGAAAATTTTGTAACTCTCAGTCACCTAAAATTACAGTATTACAAGTGTGCAACTTTAGAAAATTACACACCACTTAGCCTAAAATTACAGTATTTAAAAGTATACAACTTTAGTGAAAACTTAGTATAATTTTTAGTCTATATGTTATATATGGAGTGGTGTGTAGATAAGATGGTTGGATGTTGATCTAAAGGTCTAAAAAATGGCTAGGATGTAAAAAAATTTAAATAATGGATAAATAAATATTTTTTTTTAATAAAGTCATAGCTCGATCAAACATGACCGAAGAGAAGTACGCGAGAGAGATCCAGTCTTACTATGCATCTGTTTTAGATAAGCTCTGACTCCAGGCTGTTTCAGTGAAGACGAACCCAGTGTTTGCTCCTGTATTTTTCAGTTTACTCAGGGTTCTCTTTTTAAATCGGAACATGTAATGTACTTGTGTATCTTCGCCTACGTGTTCTCCAGGTTTATGAGTAAAGTTTCGTGTTCTCAGAAAACGAAAAGAAAAACTAATCAATACAACCCGATGATGAAAAACAGCAAGCACACTGGATTTGACGGATGACTTCTCACCAGATCTTAGGACTGTTCAAACAAACGCGACATCGATCTAACAAGCAATAATATATATTGAGAGAAATCAAATAATTGGAGCCTATCTGCAAGCTATTCCACTGAAATTCCAAGCAAACATGTACTAAGATCCTTTATTTTCGTCGCTCCTAACGGCATCAAGGAAAACTGAAATTCTAGTCCTCTAAATTTTCTCAGACGGCCTATTGTTAAGTTAACTGATTTCTTTCAAATCTCAATAGGAGCAATATCTAACCATCATTGTTCCATCCAACTCTAAAACGAATATACGTTACGTAGAATTTTAGGAATCGATTAACCCTAATAGAAAACATAAAAACAAAATAAAAATCTAAGCTAAAAATAATTGTCGAGATGATGAACCCTTGACCTTGCGCCGACCCTGGACTTTATGGTCAATCTGCGCAATGCATCGCTGGAGAAAACAAGATGCAAAGGTGGATTACTTGATTGTTTTCTCGCCCTAACTTGGACGGGGGCGGTAGGTTCCCAGCACAAGCCACCTCTCTATGGCGATCGGATTCGTTCTTTTTTGCCTTAACTTTGCGGAGTAAAGGCGTTTTCTGTATGATAGAACCATGTCTTCCTTTCTTTCCGGGGCGTTGGATCGATCCAAGGGGAAAAGGCTGGGGAGACATGTCCAGTGCTACAGTTTAGTAGATACTCTACGTCATAGCTAGCTTGATTACAACCTATCTAACCAACTTTCTTCCAAACTTAATTCTCGTGATCATCTGTTTCCTTGTTCCCAGGAGGATATGCAAGCATAAATGTGCGCATAATGTTAGTGCTAATTACTCATACTAATAAACACGAACGTGATTAATGCGGAATTAGATAGATTAACCTGAAATTGGCAAAGCCATCTCCGTAGTCGATATAGAGGAAGGAGATGTAGTCAATCTCCAATCCAGTGAGCACACCAGCGACATGGTTGATCTTCAAGCCAATCGAAGCGCTCTCAAGATTGGTTTTGAGTAATGAAATATTGGGTCTGGTTAAACCCTAATTAATTTCATGGTTAATTAAGTGGCAGGGCTGCCCCCCTTTATATAGCTTCTTGACTTGGGACCCAACCATTTTACGTGTAAGCCCCCCCAATCACAGGCGCATTATCAATTAGCCCATTTGATCACATAATAAATCTAACATTCTCCCACTTGATCAAATAGATTACGTTATTATTCCACATCTCGACATGAGCATTACACCAAGGTAATGTAGTTACAGCGACAGTATCATTATCTCTGCAACCCCCATCATCTATAGTATAATACTCGGTCTCCACATGGTCATTATTTATGGTATTAGGGAGTTTGCATGCATGCAGTCATACTCCCTCATAATGGTCCTTATTGTAGTTTGTTTCCTTTATTAATCATCATGCGCACTAAGTAACTAAAACAAACTCTCTTATTTTCAGAATCAAAATTTTGAGATGTCATCATCATAATTATCCCAGAATTATAGGCTTTCCATTAGACCCATGCCGGCAATATATTCTCGAAAGAGATTTGGTGGCAAGCCTTTAGTAAGGGGATCAACAAGTATAGACTTAGTACTTAAATGCTGAATATTAATTTTTTGATCCTGGATTCTATCTTTCACAACATGATACTTAATGTCAATGTGCTTGGCAGCACCACTTGACTTATTGTTACTCGAAAAGAAGACAACAGCTTTATTATCACAGAATAATGTTAGTAGTTTAGTAATGCTATCGACCACTCTAAGTCCTGGGACAAAATTCTTAAGCCAAACGGCTTGTCCGGTAGCCTCATAACATACCACAAACTCTGATTGCATCGTTAAGATGCAGTAAGTGACTGTTTGGAGCTCTTCTATGAAATGGCTCCACCTGCAAGAGTAAAGATATAGCCTGATGTGGATTTCTTAGTTTTCACACACCCTGCAAAATCAGCGTCCGAGTAACTCAAAATGTCAAGGTCATCAATCTTTCTATATGTAAGCATGTAATCTTTAGTCCCTTGTAGATAGCATAAGACTTTCTTAGCAGCCTTCCAGTGATCTAAGCCTGGATTAGGCTGATATCTGCCAAGCATCCCAGTCACATATGCTAAATCAGGGCGTGTATATACTTGAGCGTACATAATGCTCCCAACAACTGAGGCGTAAGGAATTGTCTTCATTTGATCAGTTTCTAATTGATTCCTTGGACATTGAAATAGACCAAATTTATCGCCTTTAACAATAGGCGCAGGAGTGGGAGAGCAGTTCTGCATATTGTATTTCTTAAGAACTTTGTCAATATAAGCCATTTGGGATAGTCCTAATACCCCTTTAGACCTGTTTCGGTGAATTTCTATGCCTAGAACATAAGATGCATCCCCAAAATCTTTCATGTCAAATTAGATGAAAAAATCTTTTGATCTCATACAACATGTCTAAATTATTGCTGGCTAGCAAGATATCATTCACATATAATACTAATATGATAAACTTGCTCCCACTGAACTTAATGTATATACAATTGTCTACTTTATTTTCCTTAAAATTAAATTTCCTTATTACCTCATCGAATTTAAGGTACCATTGTCTAGACGCTTGTTTTAGTCCATAGATAGATTTATTAAGTCGACATCCCATATGTTCCTTGCCTTTTATGACATAACCTTCCGGTTGAGCCATGTACACATTCTCACGCAAGTCACCGTTAAGGAATGCAGTTTTAACATCCATCTGATGTAGCTCTAAGTCATAATGAGCAACAAGAGCCATAATAATTCTTATTGAATATTTCTTTGAGACAGGAGAGAATATATCATTGCAGTCTATTCCATCTCTTTGCGAAAACCCTTTTGCGATGAGTCTTGCCTTGAATCTTTCGACATTTCCCTTAGAGTCATGCTTAGTTTTGTAGACCCACTTACAGCCTACTGTTTTTTCTAAGATCCCAGATATCATTAACACTATAGACTCCATTTCATCCTTCATGGCCTCAAACCATTTGGATGAATGCCCGCTTGTCATGGCTTCCTGAGAGGACGTAGGATCATCTACTTTCCCAACATCGTTTACATCTTCGTTCATGTATACGACATAGTCATTTGGAATAGCAGATCTCCTCTCTCGCTGTGATCTTCGTAAGGGTTCATTAATTATCACAGGAGATTGAATTATGTGAGGCTCATCATTAGATGTTGCACTATTAATCCAAGAATTGTCTACTGGAGGTTCAATTCAAGAATCCTCAACTAGAGGTGTAATATATGTAGGTGGAGGAACTATAGTCTCTTGGATTATCGGTAATGGTACATTAATCCAATTTTTCTCAAGTATAATTTTCCTTGCCTCAGAACTCCCACTAATATTAACATTCTCTAAAATTTTGGCATGTCTCGTTTCCACAAACTTAGTGGTACGTGTTGGACAATAGAAGCGAAAACCTTTGGATGTTGCAGGATATCCAATAAAATGGCAACTGACAGTTTCGTGGTCCAATTTCCTAATACGTGGATTGAAAATCTTAGCTTCAGCAGGACAGCCCCACACATGTAAATAATTTAATTTGGGTTTCTTCCCAGTCCACAATTCATAAGGTGTCTTGGGTATTGATTTGCTAGGAACCCGATTAAGTATGTTACGGCTGTCTTTAATGCTTCCATCCACAAATTAATTGGTAAACTGGAGTTACTAATCATGCTCCGTACCATATCCATAAGTGTACGGTTGCGTCTTTCAGCCACTCCATTTTGCTGAGGTTCACCAGGCATTGAGTATTGAGCAACTATACTATTTTCTTGAAGGAATAAAGCAAATGGACCAGGAATTTGTCCATAAGGAGCATGTCTCCCCATAATATTCTCCCCCTCGATCTAATTGCACTACCTTAATCTTCAAATTATGCTGATTTTCTACTTCAGCCTTAAAGATTTTAAATTTGTCAAGTGATTCAGATCGATCACGAATGGGAAAATATATCCATAACGGGAATAATCGTCGGTGAAGGTAATAAAGGAGTCATATCCATCCACAGTAGTAACAGGAAAAGGACCACAAATATCAGTGTGGATTAATTCCAAAAGCCCGGTACTACGAATAGCTCCTTTCTTAACTTGTTTTGCATATTTTCCCTTAACACATTTAATGCAGTAATCTAAATCAGAGAAGTCTAGAGGATGAAGTATTCTTCCTTAATGAGACGTTTCATTCTCCCCCTCGAAATGTGACCTAAACGACAGTGCCACAATTTCCAGAGTTCTCATGCTTATTTATTGCATCACACACATTCAAGGATTCAGAGGAACCATTCAAAATGAGTCTATAGAGTTTGTCATGGCGAACACCATGACCAATATCATCATAACCAAAATTAATAACACATCGTTTGTTCCCAAAATAAGTTCAAAACCATCATCATGTAATAGAGAAACATAGATAAGATTTCTCCTCATGGTAGGAACATAAAGAGCATTATTAAGAAGGAGGGTGAAGCCATCTTTGAGCACTAATGGGAGATTCCCAACAACTTCAACATCAGTCTCCTGTCCATTGGTAACTCTAAGACTTCGCTCCCCCCTTCGAAGTTTCCTCACGGTAAGGAATCCCTGTAATGAGTTGGAAATATGCACAGTTGCAACTGAGTCAACCCACCAAGTATTAGGGGAAAATTTAACAAAAAAGGATTCATCAATCATGGAATTGTATCCGTACCCTTTTTGGCAAGCCATGCCTTAAAGCCGCTGCAATCCTTCTGCATGTGCCCATTTTTGTTACAAAATTTGCATTTGAGCCCATTAGATGCAGTAGGCTTGGACCTTTGGGTCCCTGACTGGCTTGACTCAGCCTTAGGAGAAAAGCATAACTTCTTCTTGGGCTTAGCTTCACTATTAAATTTTCTCTTCCCAGAAGTCATGGAAGTAAGATGAGGGTAATCTTTCTTTTCAGCCTTAAGTCGCTCCTCTTCTTGAACGCACATAGCCGTGAGCTCACTCATGGACCACTTCTCCTTCTGCGTGTTATAGTTGATTTTAAATGGACTTTCATACTCCGCAGGAAGGGAAGTCATAATGAAGTGGACCAAAAAGCCCTCAGAAATCTCCATGTCCATGCCTTTTAATTTTGCGGCCATATCGTTCATAGTCATGATATGCTCTCTAATGCCGCTTACACCATCATACTTAGTGGTGAGCATTCTCATGATCAACGTACTGGCATGAGCTTTAGTGGAGCCTCTAAATTGCTCCTCAACTGAGGCCAAGTAAGTTTGAGCATCATTAGACTCGGTGATTGCTCCCCTAATCCCAACTGATATGGTGCTCTTCATGATCATGAGGGACATGCGATTGGAGTGGTCCCATCTCTCCATAGTAGCCTCATAAGCCTTAGTTTTCTCAGCAAGGCTTTCATCATTAGGAGCTAGTGCAGGAGGGTTGGGAGCCTTCTCCCTAATTGCATAATCAAGATCCATAACTCCTAGGACAATAAGAATCCGCTCCTTCCATGAAGGAAAATTTATCCCAGTAAGTAGTTCTATTCCATTAAGGTATCCAGTAACAGCTGAAGGGTTCATGGCTAAATTTAAATAAATTAAATAACATGGATATCAGTAACAAATTAATGTATATATCCACAAAATAACAATAAACTTTGCATAAAATTAACCCTACATTGGTCTGATTAATAACATGCTAAAATCATGAGAAAAAAATTAACAGTTCCAATTCGTATCACCGTTGGGCAGAAACGAAAAAGAACAAAATATATCACTAATGAGTTCATGATTATAAATAACGTTGATCAGAATATAACCATGAGCCATTAAAATTAAGTTATTATTCCCAAAAATTATTGGCAATCTCAAATTAAAATTTCTCGTTGGTTCCATTTTAAATTGAGAAATAATTATGCCCAGAAAATTAACTGAGTTTAACACGTAACAATAATTATTGAGCAGTAAAAGATTAAAAGCAATACCAAAGGTTAATGAAATTAAATGCTAAGAAATAAATAAACTAATGACTAGTACATCACGTCTCAACTTGATGCACAGGTCTAGGTGGCCCATCAGATCGTGCAGTAACAAAAAAAGAAAGGAGTAGAATACTAAGAAATAAGTTTTGTGCATCAATCATCACTGTTTTATGCGCAGGCTCTGTCACCAACAAGAATTAGCTAAGCAATGAAAAAAATTAAACAACTCAGTAGTGCGCAATGCTCAGCAGCCCAGCACAACACATCATTAATTGGCTAATTAATTGGAACGTCTCAGCACGGCAGTGGCACGTTTACTGTGCGGCCCGTTAGTTACTGCGGCCCAGCAGCAGCAGCCCATAACGCATAAGACGCGGGCGTGCAACTAATCACGCGGCGGCGGCTGCTAATCACGCGGCGGCGCTGATCACGGCCTAACCGTACGGCTCGTGCGCGGTGTGGTGCCGATCTGATGCGACGTGGCGGTGGCGGCAGCGGACGCACGCGATGCGGCGGCGACGGGCGTGGCTAACGCTGCGGCTAACGCGCGTGGCGTCTGATGCGCACGCGGGGTGCAGCTGATGCCGCGGGCACGCACGACGCGGCCCTGATGCTCGCGTTGCCGGCGGCGCTAATCACCCGCTGCGCCTAATCACGCGTGGTGATGCGCGCGGCGGCGCTCGGCGCCCTTGATGCCCGCGATAGTGCTGATGCCTGCGTAATGCGTGTTCTCTGTGCCGTGACGGTGCTGATCTAATGTGATTAACCACTAATAGAAGTAGTCTCTGATCGATCTAAATGACAGAGATAATCCAGCACGAATTCAGGTAAATCTACGCATTCGATTCATGGGATTAGATTGCTCTGATATCAAATATTAGTGCTAATTACTCATACTAATAAAGGATCTTCATCTAATTTTATGAATATGAATATGATTAATGTGAAATTAGATAGATTAACCTGAATTTGGTGAAGCCATCTCTGTAGTCGATATAGAGCAAGGAGATGCGTGAGCACACCGGCGACGTGGTTGATTTCAAGCCAATCGAAGCGTTCTCAAGATTAGTTTTGAGTAATGGAATGTTGGGAGCAGGTTAAACCCTAATTAATTTCGTGGTTAATTAAGTGGCAGGGCTGCCCCCTTTATATAGTGCTTCTTGATTTGGGACTCAACCATTTTATGTTTAAGCGCCCTAATCACAGACGCATTATCACTTAGCCCATTTGATCACATAATAAATCTAATACATAAAAGGTAGAAGCATTGAAAACTTCCTCGATTTCACTGTAGCACTTCATCTGAACCATTCAACACTAGATGTGTATATAAGTGTGCAAAATTAATGTAGAAGGTCCAAACAAGAGCAACGGAAAGAAACATGGTCGATGCGGACCTGAGCTGGCCCCTGCTTGCATCGTCTGCAACAGCGTGGTCCATCGCAAACAGACTCGGGTCGCGCAATGCCAAGACATACTGATTGGCCACCATTTACGACAACGACGACGACAGCACTGTGGTTGATTCAATGTGCTCGGTGTATGCCAAGTTTGAAAAATCTCCGCTTGTCATCTGCACTTAATTAGGGTTCGATTTTGCCATCGAATTCTTGCTGGATTAGTTATGTCATTCTAAATGCACAGTGAATTTGTTCTTTTTTTTTGTCACAACTGTGAATTCGTCTTTCTATCTTTTGAGTCAAACTTTATCCCTTTTCCCTCCCCTTCAAAAATATAAGACGTATTTTGACTGTCTAAATTTAAGATTTAATTGTAAAATTTTACATAATATTTTGTTAATAGTTATATAATCATAATTATAAGAAATATGAATCTAATGGTATCAATTTCATACGACCTAACCTATGTATAATTGAATTAATTATTTGATCAAACCTCAACATGGTTAGTCAAAACAATATCTTATATTCTAAACAGATAGGAGTACTATTATAATTTTATAGGCAAATACTAATAGCTTCCGTACAAAGGTTGTTGTTGATGAATTTAGGAAATACAAATTTGTTTTCGAATCTATCGATCAAACTAGCAATAGGCCCCCTTCTAGCCAGCTTATGGGGTGGCTTATGGCCCCAGAAAGCTATAAGCTATCTGGAAAGAAAAACTTAGCTTACGCTTAAATCATAACCCTTTGTTTTTCCTGTTGGTGGAGGAAAGTCTCGTTTTTTAGGCTTCCCGAGCTTCTTCCAGCGAATTTTTTATCAAATGACCATTTCATCCTCAATACTTCGCGTTATTTACCCGCTCACTGCCATTGACTATATAAGAAAAAACCCTCATCCGTACCCCACCCTGGGCTCCTCCCCACCTCCCCCGCACCCTCCCTCCCCCAATCCTCCTCAACCCACCCGAGAGCCCTCGCCGGCGGAGCGCCGCCGGTGACTCCCGCGCCCTCGCCGGACCGATGCCCCTCCTCCCCTCCTCCTGTCCTCCCCGTCGTCACCGAAGCCCCTTCCCCGCCGCTAGCTCCTCCCTGCCCAGATCCGCGCTCCCCTCCCTGCAGCCAGCTCCTCCGGCTCCTCCCCGCCCAGATCGGCGCTCCCCCTCCTCCAGCGTCCGGCTGTTCCTCCTCCCCGCTCGCATCTTGCGCCCCCTCTCGCCGGCCCGAAGGCCTGCCTCCCCTCCCCGTCGCGCCGTGACCGGATCTGCACCCCCTCCTCCCCGCTGGCCAAGCACCCTCTCCCCGCCAGCCGGAAGCCCTTCCTCACCTCCTTCCCCGCCGGCCCAGAGCCCGTGCTCCCTTCCTCCCCGTCAGCCCGAGCCTAGATCTTCGAGGCGCCCTCCCCCCAACCGGACATCGGCACCGACGCCGACAGCCTCTCCACTAGCAACAACGACGCCAACGCCTCCCCAACACCAACACTGACGCCCTCCCCCGATTCCTCTCCTCCCGCCTAGTTCTAGCATATACACTGCATTCTTTTTTTTTATCAGGATTGCTTCCAATCCAAAAGCTTAGTTCCTGTGAGAGTGCTAAACATTTTTGTAATAGTTCATGTTCATGTCCATGTGAGAGTTCGAAAGTGTTGCTCGTAATTTGCTTAGCATCAGTAATAATGCATGTTCGTGTGAGATGATTTTGTAGTAATTGTTCATGTTCATGCAAACTTTCTTCAACACAAAGGAGTTAGGTGTTGAACCGGATGAAAAAATTTCCTAAGAAATTAAGAACTAAGAAGAAAGATTCAGGGCACAAGGAATTTGATTCTTCTGCTGCTAATTCAAAATCTAATGTTGGAACCTTACCTTCAGATATATCCCGAAGTCTTGTTGTTCACATTGTAAGCATTTCTCTTATCTGCTTCTCCTCTAGTGTGCATGGATTATGAAACTTTTTGATAATTTCATGTGCATGTGGGTATGCAGTGTAGGAATTGTTGGCTATTGATGATCTATTTACCTGTTGCAATCGTCTTGTTAGAACTGAATGTATAAATATCACAATTACTATTCAACTAATTGCATTGCGGATTGTGGTCATAGATACTAAAGCGTTTTCACATTCTCAACCTTCATTTGTTGTAGTAGGCGTCAAGGATTCATTGGTAGTAGAGCACTTGTTAGATGGCAATTTTTCATTTAATTCGAGAGATGGATAAATACTTGTTAGATGGTATTTCTCATTTAATTGTAAAGATGGATATGAGTAGAACACGTGAGTATGGATTATGAATTTTTTTTATAACTTCATGTGCATGTGTGTATTGCTGTTAATGTTCACGTGTAGGATTGCAAACATTACTATTTGTGTTTTATAAAATTTTCATATGTGACTATACTTCAGCATATATGAAATATTAACATATAAGTGAAGAATTATCATCTAAATAGCAAACAAATCAGCTTAGGGGTACTATAGACTTTTCACCGTTCATTACAGCTCGTAAGCTCAAATCTTAGAAACCGTCTAGAAGGAGGTCAAGAGCTTATCAGGCTTCTCCACACCGAGCTTTCCCACACCGTTAAGCTCAAGTCGGCTTATGCAATAGCCGAAACCATCTAGAAGGGTGCCATAATCACATAGCCGTCTGCACATCTTTTCCTTTTTTATTAAAGTAGGTAGCATAGGTACGGTTTACATAAGCTTGGAGTACAGCACATTCTACTCGTTCCCCTGTGGCAGGTTACTGGCTGAATTAGGAGACACCAATGCAGAGTTGTGAAATCCCATTTTTCTAATTGGGGGTCAAGTCTATTACTAGAAAGTTACAAACCTAACCCGTGTCCCCTGAACTGTAAGAATCATTGAACATATATATTGGGGTCGTTTATGTCCTACTACGCAATCAGTGTTAATAAGAACTTGGAACAGATTTACAGAAAACGTTGAATATTCACATGACACGAACTTATTTGTTGTGCAGTATTGACTGTTTGACATTGACTCGTGCCCTACCACGACGCAATCAATGTCTAACAAGGACTTGGATCAGATTTAGGTAAAACCTTGTATGTTAGCGGCCCACAGGACTATACTTTTTTCTTCATATGTATTCTTAAACTGTTAAGTAAATCTGTAACTGCATTTACGCTACCATGTGGTAAGACTAGACTTATTTACTGTGCAGTGCTGATTGTTTGTCGAGCACTTTGAACTTATTTGTTAATTTTACATAGAGTGCATACTACAGTGTTAATTTCCCACCTGTTTGGAACACGTGAATTTGAGGAGAACTAGTTCAGGTGGAAGAGAAATATGCACTTCAAACTTGCATTTTCTCACCTTCACTTTCTCGGGAGTGCTCTCGGGCCTTCTCGCCGTCTTCCCTCCCCTTCTCCTCTGCTCGGCCTTGCTGGCTGCAGGGGAGTTTGGTTTTCCTCCTCACCCGCCTTAGGGGTCATGCTCAATATATCGGATGTGCGCCCTGACTTCATCCCATTCCATTTTCTTCCTGTTCTTGCATTGGTTCATGGTGATGGCGAGATAGCTGGAGCAAGGGAGGCTTGTTCCGGTGGAGTCAATGCCGGATCTGAGTCTTCTATTCCATCTTTTACTGGTCCTTCCCCATTTCCTGCTGTTCCTGAAATAAATTCATGTACTTTGGTTTAGATCCTCTTCGTCTCCGAATGCAAATCCTAGATCTGGCCGGTTTAGGGTCTAATCTTTCGATATCACCAGTGAGGAATCCTCAGCATCAGAGCTGCTGGCATTTGGCGCGATGCTTCATGCTGATCTGGGTGCTCCATAGCCCATCTCACCATTGGATGCGCTACATCATCATTTGCCACAGTGAGGTCCTCAGTTTCCTCCGTCCTGATGCGACTGTTTAAGCAGGCCTTTCGTCTTCGTCCCCGGCAGCCTCTGCGCGTTTTGAAGAGGGCGTTGTGGTCCTTAGGCGGTCTCGGACCATGGCGTTTTTAGGAAAAATGGCACATTTGGCACGCTGAGTGTGGTCAATTCTGGATCTGGCCCCGCTCTTCACGCAATGTCAAAAAAATCACGGCGACTCGCGTGACACACGAGCGCGTGGCTCGTGTCGGACCGGCCGAGTGTGACGCACCGCCGTCGGATCCGCGCCCTGCGACGACCCAATCTGGCATCCGCCGAGTGCGACGCTGGCAGTGTTGCATCCGTCGAGTGCGACGCTGGCAGTGTTGCATCCGCCGAGTGCGACGCTGGCAGTGTTGCATCCGCCGAGTGCGACCCTGGCCAGCGTTTTTTTTTCCCCGCTTTTCGCTTTTGAGCAATTTGGAGCACTGGCCGCAGCTTTCACTTTTGAGTTTTTTGGAGCAGCTTGGAGCACTGGCCGAGCGCGGAAAAGACAGGGGCGGGGCCTGACATACCGTCGCTTTTTCCAATTTGTGACGCGTGCATTCGCTTTCGCTTTTGAGCAGCACGGGAACGGGAAACCGAGTGACTTTTGGGTAGACAAATTGAGCATTGAGCACGGGAACACAGTGAAATTTGTTGCTTTCGTTTTTCGTAAATTCGCAGATGAATTTGTTCCCTTAAAATCTCACCTGGGCCCCCCTTAACCCCCCCGCAGCTCATTTCTCTCTCTGGCGTCGGTGCTTCTTCCCTCCTCCTGCTTTCTTGTGTTCTTGTGCTGCTATATTTCGTCCAGAGGAAAGAGAAAGAGAAGTAGAAAGAAGAGAAAATTTGGTAAGTAAAATTAAATTTAGCTTTCCGTTTAGTAGAATATATTACAGATCAAGAGGTAAGTTTTAATATGAGATGATTTATTTTGTAAATGACAGTAATAATGAGTTGTTATGTTAGTCAAAATTAGCTAAATGAGAATATTTGACATGTTATTAAACTTTAACATATTGTTATCTCTCTCCTCATTCCCTGCACCTCTCAAATCTCACTCTCTTCACTTCACTTCAATTCTCCAGTAGCTTGTTGTACTCTTGTCCATTCACTTGCTGCCAGAAGTGGTCCAGAGAAAGAACAGAAAGGAGAAAAGGATAGAAGGAAAAATAAGATAAGCAAACTTAAAATTAGCATTTCGTTTAGTAGAATATATTGTTGATCAAGTGACAAGCTTGAAGTGGAGGTAATTTTTTTCAATAATGATAATGATAAGTTGTTATGTTAGTCAAAAAATTAGGTAAATAACAATACTAGACATGGCAGTTAACTTTGACACACTGTTATTTCATGTGATATACTCCCTCCAGTATGCAAAAAACTGACGGTTTAGACATGATTTGACATACCAAGGAGAGGCTAATTAGGGTGCTTATTTCCCATTTTGCCCATATTTATTGAAATAGCCCGAAACAAAACATACAGCAATAAATCAGAGTTGTCTGGTTGGTTTGAAGAGAACTATGCATAGTGAGAGATGCAGGGTTCGACTTCTCTGCATGCTTGTTTTTTCTGTAGGCTTTTTTTCTTCTTGTCACGCCCCTGCATGCTTGCCTTTTAGAACTCCTGCTGCTTGCCGCCATTGCTATGAGTATCCCTGCATGCGTGGCTGGAGTATGAAGAAATTTTTGTACTGGCTGGAGCATTAAGTGAATCAATGGAGTTCTTGTACTGGCTGAATTAAGCAAATCGGTGAGTTCAAACTATGTATACAGGGGTAATAGTGTCTGCACTAATGCATGCATGCAGGGGTAATAGGGTCTGGTTGATGCAAAACATCTTCCAACGTCAGCTTTTCACACACCTTTTGTGAAGTGGTTAAACGTCAGCTTTTTGCATACTGGAGGGAGTAATTGATATGGAGAACTATAATAATACTGGCTTCGTTATTAATTTGTTAACTTTAGCACGTTGTTATTTCGTGTCATATAATTACTATGGACAAGTATAGTTAATATTGCCTTTTTTGTTCATATTGCAACGATTAATATTAGGACAAGAAGATAGCAAGAAGAGAAGAGGAAATGGCGTAATCATAGTTCAAATCAGCAGTTCTATTGGTACAAAAATTGTTGATGAAGTGAGAAGCTTCAAGTAGAGGTAATTTTTATTTGCATGATAATAATGATTAGATTTTTGGTTGTCAAAAATTAGCTACATATCAATATTAGGCATGGTAGTGATATTTTATATGTGCAAATAATAGAAGTGAAAATTTAAATGAAAATGAAAGAAATACAATATAGGAATATTTGATATATGCCAATATATCGGAGAACATGTTAAGAATAATCAATATTTACATGTTACAGTAGCAAAGGATCGTTATTTAAAATATGTTGCGTGTGTACATAGGTATGATGAATCAGTTGTTAGTGTTCTATGGTGGAAACGTAGTGCGGGATAGGCCTTGTGGGCTAGATCTGTCGCAATGCCAATACAAGGTTGCACAAATTGAAGGGTTGGAGGAGATAAGCCCGCTGGACCTGAGGAGGTGCATACACCGTGAGTTCGATCGAGAGACTGCACGCAAGAAGGTTGTGATTGAGGCAGTAACGTGTAGGAGTCCGGATGATGGGTTTTCTGACCCCTTCTGGGAGCTACACAAGGTGACGGGCAATACATCATGGGGTGGGTACATGCGGCTTGTCAGCACTCCTGGAGCCGTGATGTACGGGCCGACCGATGGTGTATGTTAATTTTATTGAGAGGCCTCTGCTGTTGACCGGCGAAGAAGGCTGCAGTGCAGGTGGAGAGGGACAACTTGCTGCCATAGATCGAGTAACTGAAGCAGTGGCGGCGGCAGATGCCAATCCCATGGTGGTTGACGATCAGTTTGTCATGAATGAAAATGCTGGTACATTTTGGTCAAGTCGTATCGACTGCTACAAAATCATACCAAAACATGGCAAACGAGTTGGATGAAGATGAAGAGGCTAACGAAGGATCTGATGACAACGAAGACGAAGGGGGTGGTGGTCCTTCTCAAACAGCGGTAGCGGCCGAAATGGATGAACTGAGTATACAACGCCTGCAGATCTCGCACGAGGACAACTCGCACTGGGGCTTTGATGATTCCACGCTCATGGTCGGACAGCAATTCCCAAGCAAGCATGCCGTGCAGACGGCCATCACTAGACATGCCGTCGCCATCAGTCGAGAGTATAGAACAACAAGGTCAAACCCAACAAGTTTGAAGGCTGTATGCACAAGTGCGGGTTGTCCAGGAAGAGTCCGTGCAACCCAGGGGGTGGGGATTATAAAGAATTTTGAGATAATGGTGCTTGTAGATCACACATGTGAGCTATTAGAGCCGTTGACATAGCACCGCAATGTCACTGCTGCATATGTGGTAGAGAAAGTGTACCACTTAGTATCGGAGGATATAACAGTGGGCCCGAAGGCATTGATGTCCGACATGGCTGATGTAGTTGGGTTCCAGTCAGTTACAGCAAGGTCAGAAGAGCTAAGCAGAAGGTGATAGAGAGGATGTTCGGGACATACGAGGATGGGTATAACTATGTCCCGAGAAGGCTCCATCAGATAGCAGAAGCAAACCCTGGCACTTACATAAACAAGCTAGATAGGCCACATCTGAATGGAGTACCGGTCATTTAATACTCGATCGTACATTCTGGGCGTTCAGTCAAACTATACAGGCATTCAATTTCTACCGACCAGTGCTATGCATGGATGGTACATTCCTCATGGGAAAGTACAAGGGCACGCTACTGGTAGCTGTCGCAGCAGATGCAAATGATCAAGTCCTCCCAGTTGCATATGCAATCGTTGAGAACGAGAACACGGATAGCTGGTTGTGGTTTCTTGTGAATCTGAAGACATCTGTTGTGCAAGATAGGCCTAATGTGTGCATAATAAGTGACCGTAATGCGGGCCTGCTTAATGCAATTAACACATTGAAGACCACTGCTCCAGCTCCTTACAGGTGGAGTGATCTTGAAAGCAAGTGGTGCATGAGGCATCTTGCAGCCAATTTCTTCACTCGGTTCAAAACTAAGGATTTGATGAAGACCTTTAAGAAGATGTGCATGCAGAATTAACTCAAAAATTTTCAGGCCATTTGGGCGGCACTAGAGACCGCAACAGCATCGTATAGTGGTCAGTCGCAGGGGGAGGAACAACAGCCAGTGCAACCTAATGCGGGACCGAGTAGAAGAGTTAAGACTCTATCTGAGTGGATCGCCCGACACGCTCCGGAGATGGAGAAATGGTTATTAGCTCATGATACGGACGGCAGAAGATACGGCATAATGACAACAAACATGTCAGAAGCTTACAACGGCGTGCTTAAAGGTGTTCGGTGCCTTCCAATAACTGCCATTGTTGATGAAACCTGGACCCGGACCGTTGGTTACTTCTATAACAGATCACTGGCTGCTAAGGAAAATATGGACAAAGGAAAACAGTGGTCCGAAGTCATGCAGAGGTACATGGATAGAAAAATTAAGAAATCTCAGAGCCATGACATCAGAGTTATTGATGGATTGAGGAGGAAGTACGAGATTCGACTAAGGCAGAAGCATGTGAACAGTCACGTAAGAGGTGATAGAAAGCATGAATGCAAGCTGGACGCTGATGTCTACGTATGCACCTGCAACAAGCCGCAGCTGTTTCACTATCCTTGCTCGCACGTGTATAAGGCGTGCGCCCACATGAAACAAGCCTCGCAGCAGTATGTGTCTCCATATTTTGACATCCACCATCTCCTGGGGACATGGAGTAGTGAGTTCAGTTCGTATGGCTTAGACATGAGCTACAAGGATGTCTGGCCCGGTCTTGTCGAATGGGTGCCCAATGTAGCTCTGAAGCAACACAAGAGGGGACGCCGTCAATCGTCTAGTTTCAGGAATGATATGGATGAAAGCCAACTGGGAGAATGACACAAGTGTAAGATTTGCATGACAGCTGGCCACACCAGAAAGAATTGCCCGAATCAACCGCGCGGATCGAGTCGTCACTAGTGATTGATGTACCTTTAATGTTTGTACCATGTCGTAGAAGTTGTAAAATCTATGTGTAATACATTTTTGTACCCAATCTTCCCTGAGTTATTCTAAAAAATTGTTTAGATTTGGGAGGAGAAGAAGAAGTACTTCGCGGATGAATAGCGACGATAGAGGTAAGTCTTGCAATATTATTCCTCCTCATATGCGTTGAAACAGTAGGTGCACAATTTCTGTTATGTGGAATAATAATTTTTCAAGCAAATTACTAGATGCCAGTGATGTTGTCTGGAACCCGAGAATGGACTATGAACTTCTTATTGCTACGAGTACGAGGAGGTGGAGTTGTACAATTATGTGTTCGTAGATCTTTGAGGAGGTTCATACGCGTGCTCTTGTAGAGCAGTTAGCGAGAAATGAGTTTCCTGGAAGTACGTACAAGCAGGTGTGCAAGCGTTTGAGAGAGTTGCACAGGATATGGAAGAGGGTGAACGAGCTTAGAAAACTACCCGGGGCGAAGTACACAAGAGGCGAATTTTGCGAAGGGACAATAAGTATCCCACAATCTCAGTACAATAAGCACATAAGGGTTAGAACAATTCATTTGTTCTTAGCTTGTAAATATTTCATGAACCGTTTTCGTTTGATACATCAAATTTTTGG
This sequence comes from Stipa capillata, assembly GCA_019208055.1. Lineage (NCBI taxonomy): Eukaryota > Viridiplantae > Streptophyta > Magnoliopsida > Poales > Poaceae > Stipa > Stipa capillata. Next base: position 404,754 of record JAGXJF010001459.1, read on the forward strand.
TTTGTAGGCACATCCAGAGGATGCAGGCTTACTGAACTGCGAGATCCGAAACTTTGGACATATGGAGCGATTCTGGGGAGACCCACTTGCTAGTAGAAGACACTTAATGAAGAGAACATATGAAGAAGAGGAACGCATAATTGGTGGACTCCCTCCTTTGGAAAAACATGGGCGCACATCTAAAAAAGATGTTCGACCATCAAAGGACAAATGCGCATGCAGTTCATCGAAAAAGGCGTTAACGGAGTGCTCGTCGAGTGACGAGGACTTCTCGAAGCTGTTTTGCTTCAAAACCCCCGCCCAAGTGAAAAAGGCGGCAAACGATAGCGAAGATGATTTTATGTAGTCGTATTAGAAGTAGTAGCGAATAATTACATGATGTAGCAACGATTTGTGTAGTAAACTATTAATGTGCCAGTGTAACGTGGCTCCGTAACCTATGCTTATGTAATATTTTTTAAATTTCTAAATAAAAATTATTATTTCAACAAAAAGCTCTGTACAACTATTTGTGCAATATTGTCATGTCGTTCTGTCATTTAATTTTTTAAAACATAAATAACCCGTCATTTTTGTACTTGCAGGACATGGAGCCGTTGCCTGAATTACTTAAGCCAAGGTACGACGGCAACACAGGTGCCACTGTTGGCTAGCTGGTGCCGTTGACATTCCACCAACCTTCAAACTTAGGGCAACAAGGACACACTGGGATTTGGACGAGCAGTTTGTTCCACGTCTTCGGGCGAGTGGACTTTTGCCATTTGCTAGGATGTTATCAACATGCCACTCTTTCACTCTAGATGCATCTCTGTTGTCTGCTCTAGTCGATAGGTGGAGATCTGAGACTCACACTTTCCACTTTCGTTGGGGAGAGATGACGGTGACTCTTCAGGATGTGTCCATGATCACTGGTCTGCCTATACGAGGACAGGCAGTTGTTCCACCACCCCGGAGAGTTGACTGGAGGGAGCACTTGGGTGAGAGATTTGGTGTTCAGATACCCAGAACAGACACGGGTGTTGCCGCACGAGGTGTGCCTCACCAATGGCTTAGGAGGTTTGAGACGTGCCCAGAAGGGGCTACTGATGAGGTTGTGAGTACCCACCTTATTGCGTACTTGTTATTCCTCTTCGGTGCGTATATGTTTCCTAGTTCACACGGTAATGTAGTTTATCCAAACTACATCCACCTAGCTGAGCCTTTGGCTGATGACCCGCTCAATGCCATCCCGCAGTACAGCTGGGGATCTGCAGTGCTCTGTGCTCTTTACCGGGGTTTGTGTGACGCCTCACAGCACAAGAAGGCCAAAGATCCAAGACTAAATCTCTGTCATACGTTGCTTCAGTTTTGGTCGTGGGAGCACTTTCCAGTTGGACGGCCACAGATCACAGTTCCGGTCCACCCGTACCCCGTAGGAGAGGAATACAGCGGTGGCCCAACTATGGGGACTAGGTGGACATACGACAAGCTAGCATGGGCTCGAGAAGTGTTGGCCCGGTGCTACATGTTCTACCACCAGGAGTTCGAGATGTTGCACCAAAATGGCATCATATGGTTTCCCTGGACAGAAGATCATATAAACAGTGTCGCGCCTACAAGGTTGTCCATTCAGTGTTTCATGGATAGGCATCTCTGGTTGACAACTTCGTACCTTGTATTCTCACACATGGTGGAACCGTATTCACCGGGACGTGTCATGAGACAATTTGGTCTCTTCCAATATGTCCCCCCTCCAGATAATAGAGAGCTCGAGAACAAGGTTCATGAGTAAGTCACAATCGAACTTTATAAATATTTTCATTTCTGTACAGTGCTCTCTAAAATACCCTTTGTCATGTCATATTGGTAACACAGGCAGGACAAGAAAAGCAGAAAAGACGATGATTGGAGGGGGGTGCGACGCGTATGGAAGGACAGTTGGGATAATAGGGCTCCACTAGAGGTCATCCGGGAAGAACGGTAAATAGCTTTCATGTGTGCCAACAATTATATAAATGTGGATGATTACAATATGAAGTTATATGCAAGCCGTACGACGAGCGCATGTATAATGAATACATACGCTGGTATGTGCCGAGGACGCGCACTAGGCTCACTTCTACTCCACCATCGATACCAGCTTCACTCCCGCATTCACACCAACTACGGTTAGCGATGGATCGGCACAGAGCTTCGGTTCGTGATGACACGGTAAGAAATCGTATGAGGTTGTGAGTTACGAATTTCAACCCTCAAGTACGTGATGATCTTTTCACGCAGTTCGATAGGGCGTTGCACATTCAGGATACTGCCGCTTCTGTCATTCGCACAACTCATAATCAGGACCCCTCCCTTATACGAAAGGCGAAGCAAATGTACGAAGATGCGAAGGGCACTTTGAAGAATTTAAGATGCGGTCAGTCTGATGACATAATACGTGGAGCGTTGAATATGCCCGAGCAGAGGTCCGCGCGTCCAAGTGAGGCACGATCAAGCCTAGTGCGTCCAAGTGAGGCAGGACCAAGTCAGGTCCGCGGTTCAATATCCGCTTCTGGACGTCGAGATCGAGAGGTATGTCATTTTAAACGTCGGAGGTTATCTTACTCATGCTCATGTTAACTTTACCGTACTGCTTGCATCCGTAGCCGACCATGCGAGCTGACACGACGCTCATGCGGAACTCGTCTTGGAGAGCTCATACAGGATTTCCGAGGATGCACGAGCAGGGCCAGAGCTATGAGGGAGGCGCACTTGGGGAGGTATGCTATCTAAACTGAACGATACTCCGCATGTAATCTACATACGATACTCTGTGGTCATACTGATGTTTATCTGACCTTGATGCCTACGTTTCAAGTCATCCATACGCCCTAACATGACACTCGTGAGAGACCTGTCTAAGAGTGCTAGTACAGGTCCTCTGAGGATGCACGAGCAGGGCCAGAGCCCTCAAGGAGGTTCAAGCATAGAGGTACGTGTACTATCTTCTAATCAATAAAGAAAATAAGTGCTAAAATTATTTTAAATTATTTTTGGTATGCAATTTATCACTTTGTCGCCTCAGTACGACATGGAATCGCCGTACGCGCAGGGCCAGAGCTCTCATGGAGGTACAAGCAGAGAGGTACGAAAGTTTAAATTTAACCCACTAACTATTTGCTTGCTTAAATTTAATATTACACATTTAATTATGATTTTTTTCAGACAATACACCACCTCGATTCACCGATGGAGGAGAGTGCCTTTCCTGTGCAGAACCCGTGTTTTGTTTCAAATATTCAGTATCAGTCCCTCATTGGAGGACCTGCTTACCAGGATGCGTCATCCCACGATATGGCGGAGGGCTCTCAGCGCCATCACTGGATAGATAATTTGTTTCAACCTGACGAGCTTCCTCACAGCCAGATTCCTACACAGCCGGATGTTACGCAAGATAGTCAGCAAACTCCGCCCTACAATCTCCGGACCAATCCAACACCGCAGTCATAGTTCTCCTTCCCCTCTGATCACATGCCACCAAGGCATAAGAGAGGAAGAGGCTGATTATCGTGAGTTTGTTTATTTCTATGCAATATATCACGTTATTCTCGTTCTAAAAAAATTTATTTGTGGGTTTAATACATGATATAGCAAAATATTAAATTTTGTTACAGCTCTTCAAAATTATTTTGTTATGCTTATACTCATGTTTTTCTCTCCAAACCAACTAACATAGTTACTTTTTTTTGCAAAATCTCATCAGTGCTCCAAAAAACTCAAAAGCGAAAAGCGGGAAAAAAACGCTGAGCGCGGCGAGGCGAAGCTGGCCAGCGTCGCACTCGGCGGATGCAACACTGCCAGCATCGCACTCGGCAGATGCAACACTGCCAGAGTCGCACTCGGCGGATGCGAGACTAGGGCGTCGTAGGGCACGGGTCCGACAGCGGTGCGTCGCACTTGGCCAGTTCGACATGAGCCACGCGTCGTGTGTCGCGCGAGTCACCATGATTTTTTGGTATTACGTGAAGAGCGGGGCCAGATCCGGAATTGACCGCAGTTAGCGTGCCAAATGTGCCCTTTTTTCACGCTTTTAGGCACTCCCAATGCATTGTATCTTAAGTTGTATATTATTGTATTAAATAACTATTTAAATATAACTTTCTCAGTGGTTTATATCTTAGTGTTGTCTCTTAAAAGCTCTTATTTATTATATTTTATGATTAAAACTACTACTATTTTAACCTTATAAGCTGTTTATGGCATAGCTCTAGTACATAGTAGTATGGATGTTAGCCACACGGGATCGCTCAAGAATTAATTTGCATCTGTTACACCGCTAAGAGCCGTATCTAGATTAACAGGCAGATTTTCTCTCCATTCTATAATTACCCCGCCACATAAGCCTTTTATCTAGGTGGCATAGATTAAGAGACGGCTAAGGTGGAGCATTTGAACTGTCCTTAGTCGTGGCATCTTTGGTGTCCTGCGTGTGCTTTTCAATGTGTGCTCCGACACGTGGCCCTCTCTTGCATATTATTTAGTCTCCTCATCTTCTTTGTTGAGAAGCTAGTGCCATGTCATCATATTTATTTAGCCTTGTCGAGAAAAATGATCAACCCAGAAAAAATCATTGACGGTTTGAAACCTCAGTACATAGAGACGGTTTAGTTTTCTGAACCGTCCATACACAAGGGTCTGTAATGACATAATGTCATCACAAACGGTTATCGAACCGTCTGTTTTAGTAAAAGTTATCTGCGATAAGAAGATATCACATAAGATTTTGCGGATAGAACCATCTGTGATAAGGTGATATCACGAACGGTTCCACTCGTAAGATTACCTATGATAAGATTTTGTACGACTAGTTTTTTTCTGTATTGGCTTGCCTCAGTCTATGCTAATCATATCCTCTAAAATAGAACAAAACAACATGTATATATATTCATCACATTCATAGTTTGTATCACAGTAATTCACAAAGTATAGAATTAAGTTCATATATATGAAATAGCACATGCATATATGTCACATTAATTCAGATTAAAGTTCTCATTTCTTAACTATGGGGAATTCGCCTTCTTCCAAATCATAGCATTGAACTGGCCATATTCATCGAGGACCTCTCTAATAAGAAAGATCGGCGATGAGTTCTCCTATTATGTCGAGATGTTAATTTGGCAATGTTGTGGTCGATATCTCTTTCGGTTGTCAATTTGAACATACATAAAAGTCATGCATTTATGAAATCAAGTAAAATATGAAAATAAATATATCAAAGCTGTCAAACCTTCCAATCATATTTCTGAAAATTAGTGACCATGATTTCCATATTGTAGCAAATGTTGAAGCCACAAATGCTTGTCCCTCCTTTATGTTGATGGCACTATAAAGAATAAATAAATAGAATTTGATTATTAGTTCGAGATCGTCATTACTACAGTTTATGATATGTTATTATTGTGTATTGGATGATACCTTAATACCCTTATCTTATATTAACTTCTTAGTGCCATAATTACATCCCATCTCATTGTACCTCTTTCGCACCCTATGTGAATCCAAATAGTTTGCCTTAGCCATTACAATGCAAAGGGAGTGAATGGTAGAGAGTATGCTGCAAATATACTTACCAGTTGAGTAATCTTTGAAGAAGTTTGACTTCAAAGTTTGCTACTATAAAATCTTTGGATGGTGGTATAATGACAACTAGAATCCAATGCTCTGTGCATATAGTTATGTCGCCATGGTTAGTGAACCAAAGTTATTTTAGCGGATAAAGTTGATCAACAAGTATAGAAACTAGCTAGTGCAACGCTTATACCCGGTTGTATGGAAGAAGTATGAAATCCTTATCTTGATTAGCAAGCAATGCGTTTGTCAGGTACTCGCAGACAAAGTCTTCCTTCTCTTTGATATTGTGGCGGCAGACCACATGTGTGTTGAGGAACCCTGCCTTAACTTTTTCCTTTGGCATTGTTCAATCATTAATCTACACACATACATAAGCTAGGAGTTACATGTATGTGGAATTAGTCTGTATAACGAATGTAGATTGTGATTGTAAACACTTACAATGTATAGATCTGAGGAGTGATACTTTCAGGGATCGAAGGTTGTAGAGTTCCCACAAGTCCTCGAAGTTCAAAATTGGCATTTTTTGAAGTCGTGATGGATATAATACTTAGTGAAGTCCACCTTGATAGTCGTGGTTCCTTGGTTCGATGATTTCTTGGTCTCTTTCAAGTAGTACTCGTGCAACTCGCAGCTATACCATTCGATGCTTTTGAGTCTTTCTAGCAATATGATCCATGGTTCTCCTAGAACGTATCGCTCGGCCAATGACGCCAATCAGAACTCTGACTCAATGTAAAGGTGTGTGGGTTTGGGCTCCTTGGGCTTAGACTTGGTGCCTCATTTTCTTTTAGTGGCTGGCTTCGACACCTTCGAAGGAGACGAATGGGCCTTACTTGGAAGCCAGGGTGCATATGATGTCGTTCCCTCCAGCATGCTAGCCACTGTGATGGCATCATTTGGTGCAACAGTTGGCTCGGGGAGCACGCGTAGGGCTAGCTCTTATGATTCAACCGGGTTGATATGAGGGCACCGGTCCTCCATGAAATACATGCCTTTTGGGCCACTGGATGAATGTCCCTTTTGCTTGCCCTAGTCTCGTGATCTTGTCGTTCTGGGGAAACTTCAATTTGATGGTCTTGCATGTGTTATATACACTATCCAAAGTGACCTTTGCGTTTCCCCACGCTATCCGCACACCGTGCATGAGGTCGCCTTCGTTGGATGGTAGGCCATCCCAGTTGCAACCTCTAAGGGCTCGTCATCCAGATGCCTCACTAATAGCTTGCACCTTGTTGAATTCTTGAAGGTAAAAAATGATAGGCAATATAATAATTAGCTACATATATCTTGCAAGGGTACTATAAGTGGAGCGTTCAAACTCAATATCGCGCGGAGGCTTGGCTACTCCTTCGGTTAGCAGGGGGTTGGTTTTCAAATGAATGTCACATCACGAGCCATGGCCACTAGATCCTCAAGGGCTCTTATACAACCACTGACCGCTTCCACCCTATTAGTGATAAATTCTGTAAGATCAACTCTTTTTCTTGCTTCGTGCTCGGCTTTGGCCATGCTCTTATTCTTGTATCCATGCAGATCCTCTCGGAATCAATCTCTCCATGTAGCGTATGCACATGTTCCCTTGATGCAACCTAAGTGCTCCTTGGTCCTAATAGCTGCGGATAGTATATCCTTTTCCCTTCAGAATTTGCAAGGGGAGGATTGTGTAGATAGCTCTTCCTAAAAGAGCCCAACAAGTAATTAATGAAGTTAAGGACATAGTATAAATCAGTTAGTTAATCGACATCTTACCAATCTTGTATAGACTTCCTGGGTGTTCTTGGCCGCGAGCTTCTTCGTCGCTGCAATTTTGGCACTAGAAGACGTTGTGCCACTCCCTGGGGGCTTCAGAAGGAGGTGGCGCCGAAAGACGTCGCACCTAGATCCCTCCTCATGTATGACCAATTAAGGGCACACCATCTAACTATGTTGGAAAATGGTGGAGGTTGATCATTAAGGCGTGCGTGCTCCTCTATCCATTTCTCCATCTTAGGTGCTACCAAGAGCTGCCGAGTTTGTGATGCTGGGTGTTCTTGGCTGTGAGCTTCTTCATTGCTGCACTTTTGGCCTTAAATTCTTTGGTCTACTTCATCTCCATAAAGTGGGCCCACATCTCGTGATTCATCTATTTGTGCGCAGCAAAGGGCTCCTCATCCTTTTTGATGTAGTCTCTATGAGAATAAACTTGAATTCCTTCTATGCCTTATTAGCCACTATCATCATAGCTCTTTCGACGCGGGGCTTCACTTCTACAGGGATGATGAAGGAAGTATGGATTTCATCCACTAGAACTTGGTCGATGTCTTTGTCAACATTCTTCGAAGATTTTAATGTTAACGGCACCCGAGCCCATGCAACCACCCTGTAGGTAGTTCGCCATTTCGCAGCATTCTCTTTAGTCTTGACCGGTGCCCCAAAGGGACCGATGTTCGTTATGGTGAACCGACCCTTTGGCCTTTGATTGTCTTCTCTTGGAGCGCTTTTAACTTTTTTGGTGCTCTGGGAGGCGTTAGAATCACTCCCGAACGCTGATGGCAAGGATGAGGGATGAGGGCACGACATCTTCTAAAAAGATATTGTCGTAGCAACGAGACTAGACAATGAACTTGTGACACCCCCGCTTGGTTACGCGAACCAGCGAGGGACGCACGGGAAACTAGGTCATAGAGACACGTGGTCGTGCATGTGAGGCTAGTTTGCTCTTTATTTCAGATTTTGGCCCCGTTGAATGGAGGGTGTGCTCATCTATTTATAGGGAAAGTGGAGGGATAGAGGAAGTTACAAAAATGCCCTTTGGCCATTTACTATCCCGCCTCTAGACACACTAATGCCCCTGGGGGCCTGTCGGTCTTTTCCTCTAGGAATATTCTAGAATCTTCAGTAGGTCCCACTTGGCATACATGTTGATGAGATTCCTGCAGTCACGAGCTTCGCGTTGAAAAGCTTCCTTCAGTCATGATCTTCGTGTTGACGAGCTTCCCGTAGTCACGAGCTTCCCGTAGTCACGAGCTTCGCGTTGACGAGCTTCCCGTAGCCACGAGCTTCGCGTTGACGAACTTCCCGCAGCCACGAGATTCACATTGACGAGCTTCGTATTGACGAGCTTCCTGCTATCAGGAGCTTCGTGTTGACAAGCTTCCTGTTGTCACGAGCTGAGTCTCGTTGATTTCCCCCAAGTCTAAAAAAGCGTAGGTAGCACGAGAACCCCTTCCCCAACAGATATTCAGAAAAGCATAGATTTATAACTAAGGATACAACTCATTCATTAGCGATCAATTAACTAGATGTTTGAAATAGGAAAGACAATACCCAACCTAAATCAATATTAATAAAAGAACTAAGTGTGGATAAATCAGGCTAAGACAAGAGAAGCAATGGTTATAAAATTGCTACTACTTTTAAAAATCCAATATAATTGATAGTTTTGCATAATCTATAATAACTACAAATAAGTAAAGTACACAAATGCAAAAATGGGATCGTCATCCTAAGTTGATTTGAGCAATTTATGTCATTGGAGTGATGAAAAATTCTCAAGTTTGATTGCCTAGCTATATCAATATCGACCATACGGCCACATGTTACAAAATGCAAACATGTTCAAAATATGTCGGTCTTTTCCTCTAGGAATATTTTGGAATCTTTACTGGGTCCCACTTAGCATATATCTTCACGCTGACGAGATTCTCGTAGTCACGAGCTTCGTGTTGATGAGCTTCCTACAGTCAGTATCTTCGTGTTGACGAGCTTCCCGTAGTCACGAGCTTCGTGTTGACAAGCTTCCCGCAGTCACGAGCTTCGCGTTGATGAGCTTCCCACGGGCACGAGATTCGCGTTGACGAGCTTCCCGTAGGCACCAGTTTTGCGTTGACGAGCTTCCTGTAGCCACGAGCTTCACGTTCATGAGCTCCCCACAGTCATGAGCTTCGCATTGATGAGCTGCCCGCAGCCTCGAGCTTCGCGTTGACGAGCTTCCCGTAGTCATGAGCTTCGCGTTGACGAGCTCCCACAGCCACGAGCTTCGCGTTCATGAGCTTCCCACAGCCACGAGCTTTGCGTTCACGATCTTCCCGCAACCACGAGCTTCGCGTTCACGAGCTTCCCGCAGCCACGAGCTTCGCGTTGACGAGCTTCCCACTGTCACGAGCTCCAAGTCCAAAAAAGCGTCGAAACCAGGTAGCACGGGGACCCCTTCCCTAATAGTAACCCCTCGCCGGTGCGGGCGATTGGGTAACGGCCGTCCGAGTCGTTGCACTGATCCTAGAAGGGTCAACACGCTAGATTTAATTCAAATTTGAATTAATTCATATTAAAGCCTTCAAAATTTATGAAAACTCATGTTAATCTTACTAATTCATGTAAAAATACAATTTTCTCTCTTAATTAAAGAAAATTAAGAGATCTTAAAATATCGAGAAAATTATATGCGATAGGAACCTTTCTAGAAAATTGCTGACAGTTAACTTGACATCTATCTAAGTTTGAAAGGGGAGTAAGAAAGCCCACGAGAAAATTGGTGAAATCTAGCGCTTCATCGCCATCTATCTAACGCCAAATGGAGTGCAGTGAACCCCATTCACAAAATTGGTAAAATCTAACACTTGTTTCACCGCACTAAATCCAATGAAGAAAAGGTGAACCCTGTTAAAAAAACTGATGGATCATATCCGTTGCTTCTGGTCCTGTCGTTCCAAAATTTGGACAAGCGAAAACTTTTGGTTCCAAAAAGAAAAGGTGGAGTTTTGGTGTAATGATCGAGTAATGTTTATTTAGTTTTTGAGATGGAGTAATGTTTATTAGCGTACTAAACTTGCTATCTTCTTTCTTTGCTGGGAATGTATGTAACTAAGCATGCAGATCGAAGTAAACAAGGTACCAGGTGCAGGGAGCATTGGAGCGTGCAGGCGTGCGCTCGATTGAGCAGGAAAGCGCACATGCACTTTTTAGAACTTGGGGTGTATATATGCTGGTCTCGAAAAGGCCACATCTCGGAATTATGGACACACTTATCAACGTTGTCAGGATCACAAAAATACTTCACTAAGAAAGCATAAGGATAGATTCGGCCTTCTCCTTTTATCGACTAATAGAAGAGGGAATATGTAAAAAGTCTTTTCCGACACACCTGCCGGCCAAAAAACTAATCATGTAGCCCGGTGATGAAAAACGTAGGCACACTTGGTTTGACGAATGACTTCTCACCAGATCGTACGAGTGTTCAAACAAACGCGACATCGATCTAACAGTATACACTTAGTAAAGTGAAATACTTGCAGTCTATGTGATATGCACGTTTGTTATCAGGCCATTAATTCTACTGGAATGAATTACAATAGATTTTTTTTATCAAGAACCATTTGGTTTCATTACATGAGGAATCCAAAAGCTGACGCACTGCCGATTAATCGATCTCCAGGTAGTCACGGCTCACATCCATCTCCCACTCACCTTAATTTTGCAACTTATCCTTGAAGTATCGTGAAAGTTGAACATTAATCATATTATTATCGGTTCCATGCATACGAATGCTTAGTTGCTTTGCAGGATGCTCCTGATTGGAAGCTAGCTAGCTATTCGATACACTTTTGTGCTAGCTTGTCACTGACATCGGGACAGTGAGAAATAGGCACATTGCATCGGTGTCAATTTCGGTGCGAGAGACACGCATAGGATCCATAGGCTGGCACGGGGACAGGCATATGCACGTCTATAGAGGGCAGTAGCTTTTAGTCATATGCATGTGCCAGGAGCTGAACGGAGCGCAACCAAAGGCCGAAAGACTCGACAGAGGAATGGAAGTATCCTCCTTTTGCAGAGGGGCACTCTCCTGGATGGGCATTCTGGTGTAAAACAAAAATTCGGTTCGATTTTTTTTGGTTTAGTATAATTTAGTTTCCGAAAATTGACAACCGAAATAGGTAAGTAAAATCAATACACCGGCTCTTCAGTTCACCGCTAATTCAGCTTTATTTTTAGTTAAACTGAATAAACCGACTTGTAGAACAAATCGTTCAATCGAGCCCCACATTAGCCAAACAAGTACCGATCCAACAAGACTTTGACCAAACAAGCACCAATTGAATAAAAGATCAACTGAAAAAGCAATAATCAGCCAAAAAATGAACCAAAGATTGCAGCAGGGGCACTCGTCATAGGTTGCGGTGGCGGATCTTGTTGCAGATTGCAGTGATCGTCGATCTGGCGCTGAGGCGGCTAGCCTTGGGGAGGGGACGCTACGCTCTTGCTCGGTTGCGAGTTGAGGTGAGGCGAGGGATGAAATCAGAAGGGACAACTTGCTCCTGTGCCTCTGTGACTAGAGCGTGGTTGCGTGGAGTCAAATGAAGAGGAAGGAGGTGCAGTCACTTGCCGCCATGGAGCGCTGTCCGGAGTGCTCACCGTCGGCCACAAGGATGGAGCAACGTCGCTTGGTCTTGGCATTAGGAGTGAGATGTCATTATGTTCTTGAGTGCTCGAGGCTGTTTTTTCTTTTTTGAGAGGAAAAAACATTCCATTAGTTAAGCATGTAAGCGAGACAACTCTAGGAATCCCCTCTAGCCAAACCGAATAGCTCTTCGAGTCCGTAGCAGCATCAAGCTTTGCTAGCTTGTGCGCGACACAGTTACAATTTCTAGGGCAATACAATATTTAAAAAAAAATATCAAATCTAATGATAGACAAGAACCTAGCCTCCCTAATCAGAATTGCATTAACCCCATTATCCACCTCCTCTTTCACAAGAGCAGATTTTAAAATACAAGCATCAGTCTCTAAGGACACTGTACTCATGCCAACTTCTTGCGCGACCTTCATAGCATTGATACAAGCCATTAATTCTGCATGGTATGCATCTTGTAAGTTTTGTAGACTACCGGTACCCTCACCAAAAGGCATCCTTCACAATCTCTGGCCACAAAACCCTAGCCGTCCTGTTTAGACAAAGAGTTAAAAGCTCCATCAAAATTAATTTCGATCATCTCGCTAACAGGGGGCTTCCAAGAGCACAATGATTTCATACATGTATTTTGAGCATCCTTACTCAAATAGGTCTGAAAGTTGTTAACATAATAACAAACCGAATGGAGGACCATATCTATTGAGAAGGCACATTCATCTTCTAAGATTTTATTTCTGGTCGACCACCAAACCCAAAGCAACACCATAACTTGTAATTTCTGGTTATCCTCTAGTCTCCACACTTTTTTCGAGTACATGCATAGCAGAGCAACATTTTATCATATTTAAATACACCTCTTCTAGCAGAAGAGCCCGCTAGACTTGACAAACATACTTACATTTAAAGCAGAGGTGCCCACCATCTTCATCGAGGCGCCGACACACTGGGCATATCATATCAATATGGACTCCCATTCTTCTTACGTTCAGCCTCAATGCTAAACTGTTATATCAATATGGACTCCCATTCTTCTTACATTCAGCCTCAATGCTAAACTGTTATGGGCAAATCTCCAAAGAAAGTGCTTTACTTTGCTTCGAGCATTAGAATTCCATATGTTTTTCCATTCAAAAGTGCTAGGATGTTTACGCGAACTGCCTTGGCAGCCATACTACTCCTCCATATCAGCCATATATAACTTGTAAGCAGACCTTACAGAGAATCTGCCTTTGCTATCCACACTCACATGCAATAAAATTTTGGGATTTTGATGGCTGTGCCACTAGAAGTCTCCGAAACTCGTAGTCTGCCACTGAATTTATCGAAATTATGGCTGTGCCACAAACTCATGCGAAGAAATTGTACTGAAACCACTGCGCGGCGTCAGCGCAAGTTGCCGTCAGCTCGCCGTCTCTTTGACCCATCTGTGGGACCCACCACTTTGCCACGTCGTCAACAGGGAAGAGGAGATTTGTTTGACCCATTCCTTCCTCTGTGGGGCCCTCTCGTCCGCCATATCGCGCCGCACCGCGCGGTCGCGCCGGCTGTCGCGCCTCACGGCTCGCCACGCCTAGCGCCGCCCGTGGCCCCGCGCGGTAGCCTGCGCGTGCGGCGCCGCCGCAACCGGCGAACGGCGCGCCGTGCCTCGCCACCCCGCGCCGAGGCAGACCCAACGCCCCCCCGTCGTCGCGCCGGCCCCCGCCATCGCGCGCCCTCACAGCCCCTCCGCCGCTTGCCCTATCCCTCGCAACGACCGCCATGGCGCCGCCCGTCCCTAACCCTCGCGTCCGCGCGACTGAGCGCGCGGCCATTCTCTTCTGCATGGGCTCTACGGCGGGGCGCAAAGCCGAGCTTCTAAGGAAATACGCGGTCATGATGCGTTTGATTTTAGGCCTGGGCGGATGGGGCGGCGGTGACCTTGCCTCGCCGCCTCGCGCCGAGGAGGACGCCGCGCCCCCGCCGTCGCGCCAGCAACCGCGCCCCGCACCACCGAGAAGGTCCAGGCCAGCAACGCCGCCCTCCCGACCGAGGAGCGCGCAGAGGACAAGTATTATGACTTCTGGGCGCACTACCATTAGTGCGCTTGCGCGCTGGAGTCCTCCAACCGGCAGGCAGCCATATCTGCCGTCGGGTGGGATGCACGCGTGCGCCGCTCCCGGATGTACGTCTCTCGGGTCGTAGAGGCTGTCCATCTCGACGTCGTGTGGGCGCCGGACTTCGAGGCCGTGCGCGAGGCTCTCAACCGCGAGATTAATGCCTGGCAGTTCCTCGCCGACCTCGAAGCCATAGTGGAGGAGACCTTGTCCCGCCGCGCTGAGGAGGATCCGTGCGTCGTAGCCGTAGCGCGCGAGATCTACCGCGGCCTGTGCATTTGTTCAGCTAGGTGATACAATAAGAATATAAACATCACTTGCTAAGTCAATACTGAATACTTTGGTCGGAGTGGAGAAGCTGCGCGTGTTAATAAATGCAGGGGATTTGGAGGAGGAAGGGATGAACGTAGGAGAGAAGAAGGGGATTTGGAGGATGCGGGTAGGTGATAACATGTGGGGCTGAATGAACGAGGGCCCATATTACATTGACGCGACATGGGCTGAGTCCGGTGCGGTTGGTGGCATTGAACTCAATGACATGTGGGGCGGAGGACCCACGTGTCCGATATTATGCTTTTTCTTCTAAAAATGTAAAACACCTCTCTTAAATCTAATTATTCGGTTTAAGTTTTTGCATATAGTTTTTTTTGTAGTATTGTAACTTCATATATGTTGCTGTGTACAAGTTTCACTAATTTTTGGATAGTTTTACTATATATTATACATTAAATGAATTTTTGCGCACTTATTGAAAGTAATCCCATTTTGAACTATAGATGTATCAAATAAGCTCTAAAAAAATGTAGTAAAAATATATTCAAGGAAATATATACAATTTGAGCTCATGTGCTGCAAATGGATGAAATATTCAACTCAGTGCTATGGTAGATCCGGCGAGAGTTTTTCCATGTTTTTAGAAAAAATGAAAATATATCTAAATGAAGTCAAAAAATACTAAAACTTGGCATGGTACCCTAATATAGGCACATAACCCTATGATAAAAATTTGAGAAGAATAAACAAAATAAAAATAATAGGTTGTTCACAAAATGGACTATCTCCAATGAAGTTTCATAACATTCACCCCAAATCTCCAACTCTGTACCACCCAAACCAATTTCAGTGACCATTTGAGCTCTTTTCCACTTCAAACTTTTTATACACCTTGCTTTAGCATTTATAATGACAAATGTGAATTAAAATCACCATTTTTTTATGTAATAATCTTTATTTAACATTTTCTCTAGCTATTTAAGACTAAAAAATGAAAGAATATCTAAATGTTGTCAAAAAATACTAAAAATTGGCAAGGAGTCCTAATATTGGTACAATATCTTATGATAAAAATCTGAGAAGAATACACATAAGAGAAATAATGAGTGTTCACCAAGTGGACTATCTCCCATAACATCACATGCAAATATCCACACAACCCTTTTGCAATGACCATTTGAGCTCATTTCCACTTCAAATTTTGTGTACACCTTCATTTAACATTTGTAATGACTAATGTGAATTAAAATCACCATTTGTTACGTAATAATCCTTATTTAAAATTTTCTCCAGCTATTTAAGGCTAAAAAATGAAAGAATATCTAAATGCTGTCAAAAAATACTAAAAATTGGCAAGGACTCCTAATATTGGTACAATACCTTATGATAAAAATCTGAGAAGAATAAACATAAGAGAAATAACGATTGTTCACCAAGCATTTTCTCCAATGTTTTTTAGAAGAAAAATAAATAATAAAAATAGAATTTGTCAAAAAATAGTCAAACTTGGCACGGTGTCCTAATATTGGTACATTAGCTTGTAATAAAAACCTCACATGATTTCTCAAAAGTTGGAAAAACCACTTGGTTAGAAATGGCCCCTTTTGGCCTACCTATGGCACCATTTTCTAAAACTGACCAAAAAATCAAGTTTCTCCAAAAAATCTTAAAAAATCTCAGTAATTCTACATACATGTATTGGACAAACTGGGAAAGTTTCAGCTTAGTTGGCCCAGTAGTTTTGAGCTTTGGGCAGATTTCGTTAATGTAGGCCAAAATTTGACCCAAAAAAACAATTTTCCATATTTTCAGTTACAGCCAATGGCGTTGTACTAGACCCAATAGATCTTCTCCCGATCGTCCTCGAGCCACTCCTCGAGCTTGTCGATGCAGTGCTCCACCCACTCTTCTTGATGGGTATACAACGCGTGGATGGTGACGTTGCCATGCCCTGGGACACGGATCTTGCGGTGGTCGAACACCATGGCTGAAACGGATGCCATCCTTCCCGTGCGGGACCCACCACTTTTGGCCACGTCGTCAACAACGAATACGAGGCCCACCAGCAGTGCTCGATAGTGGCCCTCGTTTGCCGGCTGCTCCTCCGCCGCCGCCGCCCCGCCATCGTGGTCCAGCGCAGCCTCGGCTTCGGCACCGGCGGCCCATTCGACAAGGGCGACGTACCGTCGAGCGGCGTGCAGGCGTGCAGACCCGACGGCCACTAGGGCTTCGCGCCGGGCGCCGGCCTCCACATATTCGGCCCACGCGCGGTACTGTTGAGCGCGGTCCTCCTCGGCCCGGCGGGCGGCCTCCGCGCGGGCGCGCTCCTCCTCCAAGATGCCATCCAAGTCCCTCCAGAGCTCCGCCTCGAGCTCGGTGACGGTGGGGGCCGGCGCGACGGCGGGGGGCGTTGGGTCTGCCTCGGCGCGGGGTGGCGAGGCACGGCGCGCCGTTCGCCGGTTGCGGCGGCGCCGCACGCGCAGGCCACCGCGCGGGGCCACGGGCGGCGCTAGGCGTGGCGAGCCGCGAGGCGCGACAGCCGGCGCGACCGCGCGGTGCGGCGCGATATGGCGGACGAGAGGGCCCCACAGAGGAAGGAATGGGTCAAACAAGTCTCCTCTTCCCTGTTGACGACGTGGCAAAGTGGTGGGTCCCACAGATGGGTCAAAGAGACGGCGAGCTGACGGCAACTTGCGCTGACGCCACGCAGTGGTTTCAGTACAATTTCTTCGCATGAGTTTGTGGCACAGCCATAATTTCGATAAATTCAGTGGCAGACTACGAGTTTCGGAGACTTCTAGTGGCACAGCCATCAAAATCCCTAAAATTTTCCATGTCTTCCCGAATTGGTATGCATACTATAATTTGTATGTCTTCCTCACAGAAAGTTTTGGAGGAGGCCTTTGTCGCATTGTCCATCAACCGGGTTAATTAATCCACTCACCTTTACTAAGAGAGAGGGAGCCAAGGGTCTGTCCAAATATTTATGCTATCTCCATCGCCCACTTGCCAAATAATTCCCTTCCTCAAGAGATGGATGCCCTTTAGACTACTTTGCCAAGTATAAGACATTCCTTTTGTTGTCTGAGCTCGGAGAACATCACAATTTGGAAATTACTAGAACATAGAGGCGCGCGTTGCTGCGCCCGTGCTCAAATGTCGATAATTAATTTCTTTAAATATTGTATTATAGAATAGAACAATATTGGAATTTGAAAGTTTATGATAGTGATCATTTCAGGAATGGAAAATGCAAGTTTTTAATCCGTAAAGAAATTAGGAAAATCCCACTCCGTACATGGGAGGTTGCTGTAATCAGATCGTTATGTAGGTATAGTAATATGTAAATACATGGAACAAGATGTTAATGTATTGATAATGGTACTATGGAAATGCAAGATTTTTTTAGTTCAGAGGTGAAGTTCTTGGTACTGTGAAATCGATGGACAAATGAATATAAAACTTTTGGTTTTGTAAAATTCAAATGGAAAATAATTTGGTAGTCATTTTATTAAGACGGTAAGTATGCATATGTAAGAAGAATTGCTAGGGAAAAATAAATTTTAATGTAAGAACATGTAAATAGGAGAACAATTAGAAAATAGATGCATGATATAGTTCACTTGCCAATTACGTGTACGAAGATGAAAATATCTTGATTTCTCTAATAAAATTTAGATGTAAGTACATTTAAATAAAAGTACAATTACGAAATAGATAATATTTTGAGTATGTTAGCTAGTTCATTGCAAAATAAAGGAAATAATCTGACCATAGGATAACTGGAAGAGAAACCATTAGGCCTGTTAAATTTAATCAAAAAGCGCAATTGTAAGGTCAGTGCATGATCTTTTTTTGGTTAGGACCTAGCTTATAGAGCTGAATATAACGGTGACTGCCTTTAAATAGTCTGTGCATGTTCTTAGAAAAGCTATTGTATTGATGAACCTATATCTAAATAGCATGACCAAAGAATGTAATAGATATGACACTGCATATACAAGTATAATGATTGTTACTGGTCAGAGGTAGTAAGGTGCAGAAGATGTTAGTTACAAGAAGGAAAGAACAACGAAAAAGCTATGATAGTTAAGGTATAATTGATAAATGTAACTGATAATCCGAAGCATTACTAATAACGTAGAATAAAATAACATAACAGTATAGAAGCGCATTATATAAGTATTGCTTAGTACAAAGCTCTGGTAGATATATATATGGATGATCTGAGCATCAGTGCTAATAGAGCTGAACGAGGCAGGTAAATGTAGAATCAATCTATAAGATAACTGCGAACGAGAGAGTAAGTGCAACACATGTTCAGCTCAAGCTATTGCTAGATCGGTAGATGGAAGTACCTGCATGTAGGATACAGTACATATTACTATCTGTGGAAGCACTATGGAATTGACATATTACAGTATAAATTGCTGCTAAGAGCAGATATCTGACCTTGTCAAATAAGATGGATAGTGAGTGGTAGATGACCTTTCTTGCTACTGTATGAAAAGAGACAGATATCTCCTTTTCTGAAGCCTGTATTTTGCACAAGCTGAGTCCAATTAGTCGTTATAGTAGCTCGCTTGTCTTGGCCCATCATGAGGCGCACTTGATATTTGGTCTTGTTATGGGGGATTTTGATTGGTAAGCAGTTAATTGGTTTGGCTAGGAACTTCCTGCGATGTGCATCTGTGAATTTTACTGAAAAGTACTGAAAATAAAATAAGAAGATCATGGTAAGGATGGTTTACCCAGTATATGTTTGTGCAGTGGAAGAAAAAAAGGAGCATGTTTACC
Source organism: Stipa capillata (assembly GCA_019208055.1). Lineage (NCBI taxonomy): Eukaryota > Viridiplantae > Streptophyta > Magnoliopsida > Poales > Poaceae > Stipa > Stipa capillata. Next base: position 423,903 of record JAGXJF010001459.1, read on the forward strand.
ATTCTACTGTTTGGAGCAATGAAAGTCTTGTTCATTGTGCAGACATAGCATGGTATTGTACGTTCTGCAGATGCCTTAGATTGTCACTTTTCATTTCTACTTCATTGCCGAACATACATAGATTGTTGTATTCTCCAACATATTGGGGACCATAAGGACCTGTGTAAAGGGAATAAATTTTTAAAAAAGGAATAGGTGACTGCAAAAATAACGTTATGATATTACCTTGTTTAATAAGCTTGTTTGATTGCTTCTCTTTTGTCACTGGATAAAGTCATGGAGGTGTTCATATTCTTTGGAAGTTGAAAAGCTGTACGATAGAGATGAATAGGATCAACCATGCAGGTTGCTATGTCTAATGAAGACGTATTGGAGTGCAAGAGCTTAAGTTGAATGGAATAAATTTTGAGTTCTTGACCGAGTAAATAAATAATACTATGATATTACCTTGCTTAGTAAGTTTTTGTGATTGCCTTTGTTTCTTAAGTGGACGAGAAGGCATGGAAGCATTGATATTCCTTGGATGAGCAGAAACTGTGCAAAAGAAAATTATACGATTAGGTATGTAACATGGTATGTTCAGACAAGATCAAACAGATTAGAGGGGGCTATTAAATGGAATAAACTTACGAGAAATAGGGGTCAGTGATTGGACATATAACATCATGACATTACCTTGTTTAGTAAGCTTGTTTGAAAATGCATGGGCATTGAGGCATAATTCATAAAATTTGACGAACAGGTGGTCCTCTGAGTCATTGAAGATCCTCTGTGTGTCATAGCAAATGTATTGTCAGTGTGATAAGTCACCCGCCCTTCAATAAAAATTAATATAAACGGGCATGGTATGAGCTTACAATTTAGTATGTACCTTATCTATCAATATACATTTACAAAATACAAATAAAAGCAGCATTATTCAAGGCACATCATTCACTTTGAAGTTCAAAATTCCCGCACTGCTCGGTAAAAAAGAGAGATCCTAGAAATTCTCTCGCTAATTGAGAGAAATGAGAAGGATCGATGTAACTTATTTTGGAGAGCTAGATTATAGAAGTGTGGATAGTTAGATTTAGATATTTCAAGTGTTACAAATTTACAAATGCAGAACGAATAAAGTTTCAATCATAGGCATTAGAGCTATAAAGCATATGCAGCTGTATTTTCACACCTAGATGCTCAATTGTGGGAACAATTCCCCTAGTTTTCTTAAAACTATTACTGTTACATTACATCGGTAGATTAATTATTTAATGACTAGTATATCTTGTTTCTGCTATTTCAATTCATAGAAATTGTCTCTATGCTTGGAGAAATTGCAGATTAGAGCTAGAAAATCATAGATTCTTACTGTTTAAGTACATAGTAGTCTACTGTCTCGTATCTTGTACCCGTGAACATTAATGTTTAATAAAATCAACCGCAATTCTAAGAAAAATAATTAACAATATATTTATACATGCTTTATGTTGTACTGTGGAATGGAACGCTACAGGCATGATTCATTCCAAGAGACAAACTGGAATGGAATTGACAACTACAATATGCTGGTTTGCCGGTGATGTTGCCGATGACATTGGTGGTGGCTGCAGAAAAAATTATGTGATCTTGGTGATGGTATTTGCTATGAAGTAGGTGGTAGGTTCAGTAAAGGTTGAGGTCTTTTTGACGGTTTTGCAATGCATATTGGCAATCCTTAGCACCATAAATAAAATCCTAAGGATCGGGACATATGTTTGCATAAAAAATTAAATTTGAGCTATTGAAAGAAACACAAGAAGGAAAATTGTAGAGAGGGATCTAAGAATGGACAGAATAGGACATTACTGACCTGGCTGCCTGTATCATGCTAATGGCTGTGAGGCACCAGAAATCCTTCTTCCCCAGCGAGGTAACGAAGCCACCGAGGAGGACTACCATCGACCATGTAAGCGCCAAGTATCCTAACCCTGTTACGGCCATCAAAATGTACGCCTGCCAGAGCACATAACTGTTGAGCGAGCTCTCTTCCAGCCGTCGCCGCTGCTGCTTTGATATTTCGGATCTGCCCTGCCTCCTAGCAGCCTCCTAGCAGTTCGGTCGGCGGCGATTGCGGCTATTTTTCCGGCGAAGTCTTGGTCGGTAAGTCCAGCAGGTTCAGCCCTCCCAAAAGGCCATTTTTGGGCTAAGTCTTGGTCTGTAATCAGCGGCGGCTGATCTTGCAGCCTAGCTCTCTAAATAGCTCTATAGCTCCTCTCAAGGTGCAGCGCTGCTTGCAATATTGAAATTAAGCAGCAGGATAGATGCGACCAGTCCTGGTGGCCGTCTTGGGAAGGTTGCGCTATACTATACTTTGCATCCATGATCCACAAACTCTCGTAATTGTTTATGCGGCGTCCTCGTCACGCTCATGAGTTTTTAAGTTGCAATTATTATAAATAAATGCATTAGCGCATAGACGCTGAGTAAGGCTAGACAGAAAATAAAAGACAACGAAATGAAACCCAACCGATCCTCGCTCTCTTCGATAACAATGAGGATACATCAAAACCTCGACCAGAGCCTGTAGGTAAGGCAGAAAAAGCTGTCCGTTTTCGCTTTGAACATGGCCCTCCAGACCTTGAACGTGAAGGGCCAGGTTCCTCAAAGGTATGCCTCGACGCCTACCCATCACTATAACAAAAGACAAGCACACAACACACGAGAGTTCAGAGAACAAACAAAACGATCAGAAATCACACAAGTAGCACATGCAAGTGGCACATGTAAAATAAGGAAAGAGTCTAAAACAAGGCAATAGGTATAGCAAAAACCGGACCAGTTACATGACAATATACTAAGCACACATAAATACATAATAATCAATAACTATGCGGTACTATAAACTACGTACTAACATAGACAAAGAAGGACGGAGTAAATAGCTAACCTGACCGGAAGCCATCGTAAAGATCGAGCACGGCAAGACCCGATCGAGCTAGATCTACCAAAGCACAGGCGGAATCGCACACACTGCGGTCGCTGCAAGCAAATAACAGCAGGTCAAATACAAGTGCAAAAACAGCAAATTTTACAACCGGAACTAAGTACACGGTAACACAGGCACACACTACTACAAGCACGAAAGCAGCAGCAGAACACGTCGAAGAAGACAAAATAACCTGAAACCGAAAAGAAAACAACGTCTTACACAGCAAACAAGCTGAGCGCAGTAAATAGGCTACAGAGACGCCTCATCAAACCGACGGCTGCAACCATAACCACCAACCACCCGTCGAAAAGCATAAACAGAAAACAAGAAACCGAACAGCCATTTGCCAGACCAAGAAAACGGAAAAATCAAGCGTAATATGCAAGCCCACCTGGATAAAAAGGAAAAGATGAACACATCGATGCACCATTACTATCATCTATGTTAGGACACGGAAAACACCTCAGTAAATGGACAATGCTATGAAACGCAAGAAACACGCAGCGATTAATTAACTATTAGTATATACCGAGAGGGCGCGGTGGGGGTTCCGCCTTAATTAGTAATCCTTAATTTAATTACAAAATCAAGGAAGATATATGTACTTATAATTATTCATGTGAGCATGAAAGGAAACTATAACCAAATATCCCAATAACAGACAACTTTAGTGTCAACTTATCCGTGCAAGTGATGAGAGAGAAGTACATCCTATAGCTCCTCGTACCTGTATATTTCTGAACATTGCTGTTGGCATCTAGCTTGAACCAATTGTTGTGCTAATTTAGCAAGCAAAGGAACAAACTTTGGCTCAATAAGAGCAGGAGGGCTGTATACGGCAGCCTCTGAGTTTTGCTGGTTTTCGGATTGCGCGCCAGCTGATTGGTGTTTTCCACCATCAGGATGAGATTCAGATGATGGCCGAAGTGTACTCGGAAGGCAATCGAAAAGACGATCAGGCTCCACAGGTTTGCTGGATCAGTTAGGAGGGTCTACAATGCAAGATTTAGATGATGGCGAGGTAAAAGAAAATTTTAATTGATAATGAGATACAAACCTGCGCTGAGACAATTGATTATGGAATTCACCCTCCATCTTCACAAGGGCCTTAGAAAGGAGGGCATTCACATGGTTGAGCACCCGGTCACTGCTACTATAGCTCCTATTTGAGCTAAAGAAACGCTCAATACTTCTCAACCGATCAACTGCATCTAGAAAACCTTGAAGATTCTCATGTGGACCTTTCTGTATTTCACGCTCTGCCTGTATAGATGACAACAATTGAATTTGAGCCTTGCTCCCGAAAAAAGTAATACATCACTAAAGATAGCTATTTTTGCTTGAGACCTGCTCAAGAACCTTAAGTTCTCCGTCAAAAAGCAAATCCACATCCAATTATTGTAGTTACCAAATTAATACAGTCAACCTCTAATACACATCTTCACACACAAATTTAGCAAATTATTGAAATCCATGATCAAGGAGAAACAATTGTTCCGGGCTCGCACCTCTCGAGTTCGATCGAACTGCGTGAGGATCACATCCGCGGAGCGCAGCTTCCGGTCGATGTTCTCGTGCGCCGTCCGCACCGCGTGCGTCCTGACCTGGATGGGGCGCATGGCGGCGTCGAGCGTGGAGAGGCAGTTGCCGAAGGAGCCGAGGATGGAGATGACGGCGTCCGTGACCGACTGGCTCTTCCCCAGCGACTCCCGCAGCAGCGCCGCGCGCTGCACCAGCCTCTCCATCTCGCACCACACCGCCGGCATCGGTTGCTGCTCCCGCGCTCTGCTCCTCTCTAGCTAGCGAGCGAGCCCGGATGGTTCCGGAAGGTTCTGGAAGGGGGGAGCGGATCTGGGGGAGGGATCCGGGGGTGGTTTGGCTGAGCAGAGGAGAGGGGGGGTGGATGGAGGAGGGGGACCCCACGGCACGGTGGCTGACGGAGGAAGCGAAGGCGAGAGGGGAGGGAGGCTGATGATTGATTGATTGCCAAGCAGCAGCAAAGGAAGGGAAGGACCGGTCGCCGTCGCCTAGGCGCCCCGCTGCACTAGGGGAAAAAGGAAGGAGATTGGAATCGCCGTCGCTGCCTCTCCTCTCCTCGATCCTCTCCTCCGCCGCCGTCGCTCTGCTGCCACCGGGGAACGCCGCTAGGGTTTCCCCGCCCAAACGCGCCACACCACCGCCCCGCGCCGAGCCATCGCGGCCGTCCGCCTGGCAACGGACGTAATCCCACAGCACCGGCGCCCAAATCGCTCGGAATCCGCCCGGCGGAGCAGCGGCCCACGCAACGGTGGGCCAACGGGGGGAACACGGGCGACGCCGACCCAGGCCGAACAGCGCGGACGCGCGGGACGCAGCCCGGGCCAAGCGCGCGACGCAGCAGCCCCGCGCCGAGCGATCGCGGCCGCCCGTCCCCGAACGGACGTAATCCCGCACGAGTGGCCCTCAGATCGCTCGGAGGCTGCGCGGCTTTAATATAACTAATTTCACCTTGAGTACCTTCACGCATAGCGACTCCGGGTTCTGGATCATTCTCCAACCCTGCTGAGCTAGCATGGCTATATTAAATCCATTAAGATCTCCAAAGCCTAAACCTCCCCGGTTCTTTGGTTTCATAAGCTTTCCTTTTCCCAGCCAATGGATTTTCTTGTCCTTCTCCTGTTGTGCCCACAAAAACGCAGAATCATTGATGTTAAGTCATCACAGAAGGATTTTGTGAGGTGAAAGCAAGATATCGCATAAGTCGGGATAGCATAAGTTGGGATAGCCTGCGCTATTGCTTTGATCAAGATTTCTTTTCCTGCTTTTGAGAGCATCTTTCCTTCCAACCTTGAACTCTTTTCCAAATCTGCTCTTTTGGGTAGGTAAATTTTTTTGTCTTTGACCTCCTAATAAAACTAGCAGACCAAGATATTTATTATTGTGCGCTTCACAAGTGATGCCAAGAGATTGTAGGAATACTGTCTTCAGATCAGCTCCCACATTTAAGCTAAACATGACCATGGACATGTCTGTATTAATTGTTTGTCTCGAGCATGCTTCATATGCAACACAGATTCTTTTAACTTCCTTTGGCATTGGTTCATTTGTTCTTAGAAACATCAAGGAATCATCTGCGAGCAATAGGTGAGTCAGTTGTGGAGCCTTTTGACAAATTTTAATACCTTGTACTTGCCCTGTCTCCTGGGCTACTTGGATACCTAGAGAAAGCTTCAACGTAGATAACAAAATAGATATGGAGAGAGAGGATCTCCTTGTCGTAAATCACAACTTAGGCAAATCTTCTCTGTATACTCCCTGTTCACTTTCACTGTATACTCAACTGAAGTTACACATTTCATTATCAATCTGTTCCAAGTTTCATGGAAGCCCAACTTTTGAAGCATAGCTAGTAAGAACGGCCATTCAACCCTGTCATACGCCTTTGGCATATCCAATTTTATGAGCCACATAGCCCTCTTTTCCATTTCTTTTATTGTGTAGAAAATGTATCACCTCATAAACCAAGAGAACATTGTCCGTAATTAACCTTCCTAGAAGAAATGCACTTTGTGTCTCCAAAATAATATCCGGCAGGACCATCTTGAAGCGATTCACCAGTACCTTCGACACAAGTTTATAAATCACATTACACAAAATAATGGGTCTTAAATCTTTCAATCTTAAAGATTCTTTACCTTAGGGATCAGCACGATGTTTGTATCATTCCAACCCTTTGGCGAAGTCCCACCATTTAGAACATCCAACACTTTAGCCGTAATTGTTTCTCCAGGGATATGCCAAAACTTTTTATAGAAAATTCGTGGCATACCATCTGGTCCTAGAGCTTTTGAATTGCTGATTTGGTCCAGAGCTTTCTTCACTTCATTTGCCGTAAATTCGGCAAGCAGAGCATTAAATTGTTCATAAATCTAAAACTCTTTTTTTTGGCTGAACATAATCCATGAAGCTTCTTTCTGGTTGACCCCCCTGCAATTTGAAAAGATTGGCATAATAATGAAAAACCAGCCTTTGCAAGTTTTTGTCACCTTCCACCCAAACACCATTATCATCTTTCAGTTTCTTTAGAGTATTTATTCTTTTTCTCTCTGATGCAAAAGCATGGTAAAACTCTGTATTCTTGTATCAATTTTTCAACCAATCAACTTGACATCTTTGTTTCCAGTATAAGTCTCTCTGATTTTCTAATTTTTCTAATTTGCATCTTAAGATTTGCTCTTTGTCAATTCATACTTGAGAAATTGGCATCCTTCTGCATTGTTCCAGATCCTTTTTTAATCTTCTTGATGGACCCTTCAAGCTCACCCAGAACATTCCTGCTCCAAGTAGTTAATTCATGAGCCACATTTCTTACTGCCTCCTGGGAAGAGATAGGGCCTGTTTGAAAAGCTACTTCCCACGCATCTTGTACCTCTGCACTGCAATCCTCCTCCTCTAGCCAACGAGACTCAAATCAGAATTGATTGCTCTGATGTGCTCTTCTTTTCATTTGTGCGCTCATTTCTGTTTCTACAACAATTGGTCTATGGTCTGAATGATAGTGGTCTGCATGAACTACTCGCACAGTCAGGTGACACATGTACCAATCCTAAGATGCCACTGCCTTGTTCAATCTTTCATGTATGTGTAGGGATACGGGTAGGCTACACTAGCGTAAAACAAAATTTTCTACCGCGTAAACTAGGAATTGCTGTAGCAGTAGATCACGAGATTACCCCTTGTTGTGCAGAACCGTAGAGGAAGTAGAGTCGATGCAGCGGAAGCAGCTGTAGTCGTACTACCTTCTCCTCATCGCAATTCCCTCGAACAGATCGTCTCCTCCTCGCGGTTCCCTCGGGCGAATCGTCCAAGCGTCACAGCTGCAACGCCTCCAAGGTATCCACACGTTCGGGGAGGAACGTCGCTCGTCTGGATTGCTAGATCCGAATGGGCAACCTTAGGCGTGGGAGGGATGACGGCTAGGGTTTTGAGAACTCTCAGTTGGCTTACCCTAACACGTCCATCCTCCTCCTTATATAGACGTCCCCATAATGGGCTTCTACGTTAGAGACCCATTAGGACTCAATGCCTAGTCTAATTCGGATTCTAATCCGAATTTAAGCTCCTGCCCCTTAAGTGTGCGACCCTATAGGTTCACGCACATTTAGGCATGAACCAAGTACTCCTACTCGATCACTAATTGGTAGTGGCCCCTAGCAGGACGTGCCAACTCCCAAGCGTACGTAAAGATCGTATCGGACGAACCATCACAATGTTATGTATGCAACTCCCTTTGCCTCACGATATTTGTCAAGCTCAAACTCGAGCTTGACAACTCTTTCTCGATTGTGTATCTCGGATTCCTTCACTAGGTTAACTCTTTAACCTTAAGTAGTACAGCCATGCATTTCTGGATCCGATCACTCGAGGGGCCCTGAGATATATCTCTCATCACAGAGAGGGGCAAATCCCATCTTGATTGGCCATGACTCGCATCATGCTTCATGACAAACAAGACGGCAGCCTTTATGACTACCCAGTTACGGAGTTGATGATGAATAGTACGGTATCCCGCGTATTAGGGGTATCCGTGTACAGATCCCCGGGACTTTAGGAAGGTACGACGTATCCGGTAAGGATCCCTGGACGACAAGGTAACCCCTCTCAGGAAGGGAAGACTCCCCTTAAACTAGGAAGTCAATCCCGACGTTTAAGGAGGCCAGAGTCCTACTCGGGCGTAAGTCCACGTCCAGTACGACCCTGGGAACCCCCTATATAAGGATCAGCAATCCCATAGGGGGAGGGGGAGGTCCCCCAGTCACAGGTCTTTCTAGTCGCAGCACAAGCAGCATAGGATCTCAGGAGGCGAAGCCCTAGAAGACCCGCTGCCTCGAAGGAGTCGAGCCCGGCGGTTTAGCTAGATTAGTCTACGATTAGGCCTAGGGTAGCCACTAACATACACCCCCTATTGTAAGCGTGTTCTCCATCAATATATAGCAACAGGACGTAGGGTTATTATCCTGAGGGAGGCCCGAACCTGTATAAAAACGGCTGTCCCCTGCTGTCAGAGCTCCTGGCACTTGGGCCCTAGAGGTCCCTACCCCCCAGTAATCATCACTCCACGAATACCGTAAGATCGCCGATTCACCGATCGTCGACAGATGGCGCCGACCGTGGGGACCTCTCCGGACCAAGCCGTCCAGGAAGAATCAGAGTCGGCAGGACGCGCAACTAAGCGCGATCAGATCCCAGCGCCGGTTGCACAGCCCTCACCGGTTTTCGACCGAGGAGGAAGAAGCAAACCCGGCAGGAAAACCGATCGCAGTCTCGCCCCGTACTGGGTACTCGGACCAGGGTTTCTACGACAACTTTGGCCCTATGGACCCGTACCCGGTTACGGATCGAGTGGATTTCGGAGAGTACGCCCCTGGAGAGGACTCGGATGGCGAAGCAGATCACTTCAGAACCGAGTGCGCCAGGGCCTTCAGCGGGAAGTTGGTCTTGAACGACGACTTCCCGGCAGGAACGACCAGCCCCATGGTTGGAATTTCTCCTGCAAACTCTGATCGTGAGAACGATCAAGATCGTACCCACGTCGCGTCCGATGAGGACAACGTGATGGAATACGAGTACACATCGTCCAGCCAAGGACCTCGGATGGTACTCGCGATCGACGATGGTCGAGAAGACCTCGAAGATCAGAATCTGCCCGGGGGCTCGCAGCAGCACAATGCAATGGCTGCCTCCCACATGAACGGGGGCTTACCCGCCGCCGGGGAAAGAACTCCTCGCCGGAACGGAGACCCGCCTGCCGCTGTGGAGAGATCCCCCCCGGGAACGAGGGAGTACGTGTCCCGAACTGCTCGAAGACTTGCGGAAGTGCGCAATCTGCTGTCACAGCCTCCCGTGGCGGATTTATCGACACCCGCGGGTGTGCAGTGGCTGCAACGGCTGGGGGCTGACCTCCAAGAGGCTCAGAACCAGGCCGAGTCTTCTCGAGCCCAATCGGTGACCCGTAGCTCTACTCGGGTGAACACCCCTCCTCCGCTAGAAGAACGCGATCGGGAGGGACGACACCCCAGGAACAGGTCTCCTCAGGAGGAGCCACTGGTTGACCTCCGAGAACAGCTCGACAAACGCCGCCGCCAAAGGCGCCAACAGGAGCAACAGCCTTCTCGGAGAGACCACGTACAAAACGCCAGTGCTCGGGGCCGAACCTCGACCTCGAATAGCGGCGAGAATGCACCTTATCGGGGGGCCTTCAGTGGATGCCAGGCGCTATCCCAGGAACTCCGACAGGTACGCTGGCCTTCTCGATTCAAGCCCGGTTCGCTAGAATCGTACGACGGCACCACGAATCCCGTGGAATTCCTTCAGATCTACACCACCGCGATCGAGGCAGCCGGCGGGGACGAGAAGGTTATGGCCAACTATCTTCCTACCGCCCTCAGAGGAGCCGCTAGGACGTGGTTGACGAATCTACCCCCGGGAACTATCCGTTCGTGGGGACAGCTATGCGACATGCTGCTCGGGAACTTCCAAGGTACCTTCCCAAGACCTGGTCGGGTCGACGATCTATTCCTTGTCGTCCAGCGACCAGACGAGACCTTCCGAGAGTTTACCAAGAGGTTTAGTGCTGTCCGCAACACTATCCCAGAGATAACGGACTCGGATGTCATCCGCGCCTTCACTCGAGGGCAGCAGAAACGAGATGTGCACGCACGATCTGATCATGCGGCCACCGAAAACCACCAGGCAACTCATGGATCTGGCCGAGAAGGCCGCTTGTGCGGAAGAAACCCTGCGATACATCAAGCAACAGCGGGGTGAGTCGACCAGTTCTCCCCTCCGGTCAAGGGCGATTCGCGTAAAACTAAGCGCAAGAAGAAGCCCTCCGGAGGGAACAAGGAGAAAAGGATCAGAGCCGACGAGGTAATGGCCGAGATCTCCGAGAAGCGCACCTGGCGACCACGCCCCAAGGATAAACCTACCACATCCTCCGACAAGTCATCCAAGCCCTGGTGCGATTTTCACCAGACCGACTCACATGATCTGCGACAGTGTCGCATCTTCAAGAAGTATCTTCGGGAAGAAAGAGAGAAGTTCCGCGAGGAGAATCCTCAGGTCGCTAACAACAGTCGGGAAACGACCTCCGACGACGATGACTCCACCCCTGAGCCTTTCCAGGGGCACGTCAGAGCAATCGAGCACATATTCGGGGGCTCAACCTCTTACGAATCTAAGAGGCAATACAAGGCGATCGCCCGAGAAGTTCTCGCGAGTGTACCGCGAGTTCCTCGAGCGGTCAAGTGGTCCGAGGTCACGATCTCTTTCGACCAGACCGATTGCCCCGAAAATTGCGCTCGGCCGGGACGTACCCAATCGTGGTCGAGCCAACGATCAACAACTGCCGAGTGGGTCGCGTATTAATAGATGGAGGGAGCTCCCTCAATATCCTATTCGCCAACGCCCTCGACGCAATGCAAGTGCCACGATCGTCTGTTCAGACGGTAACGCACGCTTTTCACGGTATCGTCCCGGGCTCGTCGGCCACGCCGATCGGGCAAGTCACGCTCCCGGTTACCTTCGGTACGCCGGAGAACTTCCGAACAGAGAAAATCCTGTTCGATGTAGTCGATTTCGAAACAGCATACAATGCTATCTTGGGGCGCCCTACTCTGGCCAAGTTCATGGCAGCTACGCACTACGCCTACCAGTGCATAAAGATGCCCGGCCCAAAAGGTGTCCTCACGATAAAGAGCTCCCCCAGAGAAGCACTCCTCTGCGACAAGCGCAGCCTCGACCTCGCAGAGCAGCACCTGCCCTCTAACCAAGACGCCAGCGTGGCGGCTCCCGCCACCACGTTGTCAAGACCACCTCCGCGGCTACGAGCGACAACTTCGGAAAGTACCCCCTCCAAGTCGGAGAAAGAGTTCCACGACTAAGTCGGAACAGGGAGAAAACAGGGCCTTCCCCTAAACAGGACAACGGTTCCTCGGGAGAAGCCGCCCGATCCAGGTCGCTCGTGCCAACGGTAGAAAGGTCGCGTCCATTAGAGAGTCCCGTGCAAACACCTTCGGTAAGATCGTACGACCGTCGCCTCCTCATCGGCAGATTCCAAAGTTGCACCAGCTCCAGCCTTAAAGATCGTCAAGCTACGAACAAGTCGATGATAAGACGCTCCGGGCGCCGCCGCCCAGCACGCGCACTCAACAAAGTTTCGTCAGCGGGTCACGACAAGAGGACGAGAGTCTCTGGGGCAACCGGCGACAAGCTAAATGAGGAGGGGACGGCTTAGTTTTTCTTAGTTTTCATAGAATTATTTTTTCTTACAGTAGCCTGTAAAAGACACAGTTTTGAATTATACCAAGTCTCTAGTTCAATGTTTTTCATCATTAATTATTTCAGACTGCCTATCCGAGATATCTCTCGAAAAGTCAGTCGGGGGCTGGATAAGAACACGGCAAGTTGATGTACGAGTACGAGTACCGACTTCTTCGACCCGCACAAGGGATAAGGGTTCTGCGCTATAACTGTCAGGGACGCAAGGAAAACCCCTTAACGCGTTTGCAGGTGACAGGGGAGCCACTGAGCCCCCCACCTGACCAGACCTAAGGCCTGGTTGACTAAGCTCCCCAGTTCCGTAGCAATGTCCCCTGATCCCGAGTAAAGGAAGGGAAAAAGGTACGAGTACGACTAGATCAACGGAACCCGTACGCTTATCCACGTCTTCGACTACTCGGAGCAGAAGATACCTCGGGTAGAGTGAAACTTTGTTAATCGGGCAAGTGTAGAATTTACTAGCCAAACACCGGAGTCTTCCCTCAACAGAGGAATACGGAGGTGCTGCCATGGCCACGACAAGCTGTACGAAAGACCCCTTATCGCGTTTACTGATGACGAGGAGCCACGGAGCCCTCCATCCGACTAAACCTAAGGACTGGTCAATCACAGCAAGAACGACCTACGGCACTATTCGTATACCTACACCGAAGGGAGGCAAAGGGCACTGGTTCCGACTAAAGTCTACGCTTGCATCCGACAAGGTTTCACATAAGCAGATCAGACAAGGTTTCGAAAAAACCAAAAAACACACAGATTATGCACAGTTACTAATCAAAAGGTGTTAAGTCAGTTTAGCAGGTTATCTACATTCAACTATTGAAAGGGATCTCAGGAGTCGACTAGAGGGGGGGTGAATAGGTCGGCTCTAGAAATTAAAATGCCTAATGGGTTTCTCTTCTGGAGATAGGTCAATCCTAGAGAGAATATATGCAAATGATGCAGGTAACTGAGACTCAGCAAGATATATCAGATAAACACCAGACACTCAGATAGCAAACTCAGCTGATGTAAAACAAGTTATACACAGAGCTAACTGAGTCTCAGGTGCGAGAGTCAGGTGAGTGCATCAGATGACGTGAACAGGAAAGGTCCTATTTTTTTTTAGCAAGAGCTAACTGAGTCTCAGGTGAGGAAACTCAGTTAGTGTGCAACAGATAAAGGTGCTCTAGTGATCTAAGCATGCATAGATATTAGAATAAATAAGAGCAGATCACAAGACAGAAAGTAAAGCACACAATGATTTGTTTTACCGAAGTTCCTACTTCTTGCGAAGCAGTACGTCTCCGTTGAGGAAGCTGTTCTCACAGCCGGCATCAAACCGTGCTCTTTCCTCGAGTACCTTTCTTGTGTGGAATCCTTTGATCTTGCCGCGGCAAGACAGGCAGACCCAAATCGCCTTCACAGACTCTTGGTGACAGCCACACAAGACTTGGCTTGCTCACCAACTCCAAGAGCACTCCCACTCTTGGAGGAACCAATACCTCGAATGCTACACCTGAAGCACTAAGCAACTCTCTCTCACGATGGATGCACGCAGGCAACACTCACTTGGAGACCTAGAGCTCTCTCTTGCTCAACAGGTTGCTTTCGGGTTAGAGGCAAAGGTTAGGTAAAGGTTGAGGTTGAAAACCTCCCCAGGTTCCCTATTTATAGGGTCCCTGGCAGCTAGCCGTTACCCTCATGCCACGTCAGATAAAGAGCCACCAGACCTAACCTGTCTGAGACTCAGCTAACATGCACCTCTGGTAACCTACTAGCCGCGGCTGAGCTACCCACCTGAGTCTCAGATGCCAAACTCAGGTGGACTCGGTTGCCTCAGGCAGCACCTGAGCACAACTCTGGCCGGCTCACTACAAGCCTAAAACTGACCAGAGAGCAATGGCCTCGCCACAGTCCCTGTCCAGCTCGCTCAGACCCTTGGCACTGGTTCCAAGCTTCTTCACCGAAGATGACTGCCCTTGTAGACGCACAGCGAACCCTTGGTCCAGATCCACCAGCTTTCTAGCTCCTCCAGGACTTATCAAGCTTGCATTCACGGCCCTTGAACTCCATCAAGCAACCATCACTTCGCTTGCCCTCGAGCACAGCCTCGGCTTCTTCACAACTGTGCCTCAGGAGCCTAGCTCAGCTGGTCCTTCTGACCTTCCCAGTTTCTTGCTCTTTTTAGGGCTCATCATCAACAGTTGTCTCACTTCAGCTTTCACCTGTCCATCTAATCTCTGTTCACACTCATTGCAAACATTAGACACAGGTGAGGATTGCCAATAACCATCAAAACCAAACTCTGGGGCAAGATAGCCATCCTCCCAAGCTCCATGGGAGTGGCTGCACTTTCAATCTCCCCCTTTTTGGTGGTTAGTGGCAACCCCTTTAAAACATTCACTTAGATAAAAAAAAATTATTGCATTTAACCTAGTTTGACATCAACTCCCCCTTAAGATGTGCACAAGTGAGATTTTACATTTGAATACAAGTGTACAGTTCAGTTTAATCACTGGAGAGTTGATGCAAAACAGGTTCTCACAACATAACTGAGAATATAAGCACAGCGGAATAGCAGGTATGTTGGAGGAGTACTCAGCAAATAAGATAACGGAAAGGATTGCATGCTTGAGTACAAATATCAAATATCAGAGCATCATGTATTAGAGCTAAAGAGAGGAATATCATGTATCAGAGCAGATGTGATTAAGAGATCAAGATATTGCAATACGATACAAAAACGAGGTGTTCAAGACTGATAAAATCATTTTTCAGTACATAGAATGTCTTGACACACATGCAGTCTAGTCTAACCCCTTTTTTTTATACTGCTCCCCCTGAATCTATAATAATACTCTCCCCTTTAAGCTACTCTCTCCCTACTCTCTCCCCCTTTGCCACTAAGCACTAAAAAGAGATAGGAAGAAGAAAGAAGGAGATCCTCAGGGAGCTGGCTTTGCATGCAGGAGGGATAGGATCTGATCAAATTTATTGTTGACCGAGGCCTTGAGATCTGCCATCTCACTCTGCGGGATTGTCTAGACGTTGAACCATAGGGAGACTATCTGATGAAAGGTTCACAGAGACCGATGCTTGTTGCTCAGCAGGAGGAGATGATTCTCTAGCTGAGTCTCGGGTAGGAGACACCTGAGGCTCAGGTAGATCTGCCGGGAGATCAGCTGCTGGCTGAGGTGGTCTGACTGAGACTCTGGTAGCTTGCTCTGGAGGCTCTGAAGAGTCTGGCTGAGATGAGTTGAGGATGTTGTAGAAAGGAACTTCATCTTCATGGTCATCCTTCTGAGGTCTGAATTTGTTGAGATATATCTTCTTGTCAAAAGAGAAGACTGAAGATGCTAATGATGTTCTTTGGAGAATCATATGTATTAGATATGAGCCATATCTCATCTTGTCAAATCTGTTCTTTTGGCACTCATTTATCTCTGAGAATATGTATCTGGCCACATCAAACTTTTCTTTCTTTGCTATGAGCTCAAGAATTCTCCATACTGGATTGTATATGGCATCAGTTCCTCCACCTTTGGCACAGATGGATATGTTCAAGATCTTCACTATGTGCTTGGGTGTCTTCATCAATCCTTTGAAATTGGAGATATGCTTAGGGATAGCACCCTTAACAGGAGGAGGCACAAAGCCTGTAGGGAAGAACTTCTTTCTTCTCTCATTTGGAACCCAATCTGGCAGGAGACTCTTATCTTCTTCTGAGCCTTTTGAAATGCTGATCTTCTGTAGCTTTGACCCTGATGGTAGGTTGAATAGCTCTGCAAACTCTAGAGCTGTGATGCACAGCAGTTGACCTCTTGTCATCCAGAGCATATAATCTTGATTGTTCTGCTCTACAAAGACTGTTGCATAGAATTCCTTGATAGCTTCAGAATCATAATCTTGGTTTAAGCTGCATATCTTATCAAGTTGAACAGCAGCTAAAATCTGCTTCAGATTTCCTAAGCCGTTCTTGGCAAGGTTTGCCCAATCAATTGGCATGCTGTCAACAAAACCTTTCTTCTGCAGCAAGAGATGATAGCTTGATTGCTGCTGATCATTCCAAAACCTTGGATCATTGCAATGTCTTCTTTTCAGATTCCCTTCACTGTCAAAATATGAATTTGTGGTTCTCATGGTAGTGTAGTTTGATGTGCTTCGTGAATCCAGGTTCATGGAGGCTAGACTGGCATCTGCCTTTGGTAGCTTCTTGAAAGTAGTTGCAGATATGAATTTCATCATTGATGTGTCAGATCGTGCAACTTTTGAGAATATAGTTGAATATTTGTCTTCCAATGTCTCATCTGACTCTTCTACCTGTGTCTCAGCTGGAATATCTTATGAGTCAGATGCAGAGGGGGATGAGTCTGATTCTTCTGTTGACTCTTTCCTTCCATCACTATCTTCTTCTTCTTGATATTCTTCATCTGATTCAGACAGCTTTTGCTTCTTCTTGCGAGGAGATGGAGGATGAGGATCACTTGGACTTGAATAGGAGTTATCTGAGTCTTCTGACTGAGCCTCAGTTGACTGTGCCTGAGACTCAGTTGGCATCCTATGGACTGACTCAGGTGCTGGAGAAGATGCTGCTTTTTCTTGCTCTTCAAGTCTTGTTTCTTCTTGAGCTGGTTCTAAGTCTGATAGAGACTGAAATACAGAACCCATGCTCACTGATACTCCAACTGATGGATCTGCTTGTGGCTCAGTTGGGTTTTCATGTGCTTCAGTTGACTTCTCTTCAAAAGATGATCTTAGCTTATCCATAGATTCCTCCATAGTCTGCTCGAATTCTTTTCCACTTGAGTCAAGCTCAGCCAATATGTCTTCAATTGATTCCAAGGCGGCTTTCTGTTGAGTTTCCACTTTAGTGATGACTAATTCTAGTCCAGCTGATGCAGCCGCCTGAGACTCGGCTGGCTTACTTGGTTGAGGCACTGAACCACCGGCTTGTTGAAGGGGCACTGCATCAAGTGCTTGAGAACTGGATATCCAATATATCCTAGAGTTTGTTTCAGCAATCTCATTTTGTAGATGCTTCTTATGAGCTTCATCAGCACAAGAGTTTAACTCCAACATGTAATTCTCTATTCTCCTTTGTAGGGTGTTATCTGAGAACCTTGTCCAGATAGACTTATAATCTTCTGAAAGTTGAGAGATTAGAAGGTCAATTTGCCTGATCAGGTCTGCTTTCTCTTGTCCAGAGGCTTTTCCTTCTTGCCTCAGCAGCTTTTTGAGTTCTTCATGGATTGCCTTGTTCTTCAGCTGAGTTTCTCTTTGAAGTTTCACATCCTTTGGAACATCTGGTGATTCAAAGATTTGCTTTGCAAGAGCATCTATTCTTTCCTTCATTTGAGGCCTTTCCTCATCTGTGGCATTAGGCAACTTATCAGTTAGGTCTTGCCATTTTTCTATAAGTTTGCTGTGTTTCCTTTTTCTAAGAGCTTCTGCTCTCCATTCAGCTTCTCCCTCTTCTTGCAGTTGTTTCTTTGTTTTCTTGACTACCACAGCCTCTGATCTTGGCTTCTTTGGGGCTTTGCACAGAGATATATCTGGTGGACTTCCTGCAGCCCTTGTCCTTTTGAGTGCATCAACTACTGGAGCCTTTTGGCTTTGATAGCTGCCTCTTTCTCAGCAGCCTTCTTGGCTCTTTCTTCAGCTCTTTTCTTCTTTGCTTCTTCAGCTTGGTCTTTCTTTTCAGCTGCTTTTGCTTTCCTCTCTTGCTTCAGTTGTTCTTCCTTGCTGGCCTTCTGAGCTTCTAATTCTTTCATTCTTTGAGCTGACTGAGCTGAAGCTATGTCTATCTGACGTTTCTCTTCTTGTAGCTCTTTGAGCCTAGCTTCTCTTTTGGCTAGCTCAGAGGGTGACATAGGAGCTTTTACTGATTTTTGTGCAGCTTCTTCTGCATCCAATTTCTTTGCAACACTTTTAGCCTGCTCTGCCTCCCACTCTATCTGCTGCTTCTGACTCAGGAGCTGGGTTCTCAGTCCAATGGGCAGATCATCAGTTATATCCTCAGGCACATTCCTTGATCCAGACATCTGCATAGGTGAGGTAGGATAAAGAATAGATAAGAGATAATCCTATTGCAGAGAAAACAGGAATATTTGGCCATTTTTGGATGGTTTTAGGAGAGTTTCACAAGTCATCTCATGCTACCTGACTTAGCTACCTGACACTCAGGTGAGATAAATTGTGTAACTCAGGTGGAGTAGCAGAGCGACCTAGGTTCATCGAATCTTGCTGAAATTGAAAATTCTGGACAATGAGTTGCAAGACATCGTTCTAGAGGATAAAGGTACATCATCTCTATCTGATTCCACAATTAAAAGCTACTCGAGAGCATGGGATTCGCATTAAGGCGGAAACCACCCTAGTTCTGTGAAGAACAACTCGAGGAGACTTACATTTGGAATTTTTGATTGGAGATGAAGGCGCCAAAACAATCGGAAGAGCTTTGGGAAGCTTTGGAGAGAGCGAAGATCGTCGCAGAAACGCACGATCGTTGCGAATCAGATGGTGGCGATGGGCGCAAGGGCACTGAGACTCTGAAGAGGGTTTAGCGCGAACCGTTACAGAGGTGGGTTTTTATATCCCGAGTGACCCTGTGGCATCTGAGGGTCAGCTAGAATGCTACCTGAGACTTAGGTAGGATAAGAAAAATGAGCTGAGCTCCAGACTTAGGGATTTTCTCTGGAATTTTTGAATGTGTTCAGCTGAGACTCATGTGGAAGACTCAGCTGACAAGGTTTTCAATAGGATTACCAGAGAGAACTTAAGGATAAGAGATGAAAGCAATAGAGAGAATTTCTTTTCAAACACAGCTTGCCAAACAATCAATCAATACAAAGCTAAAGCTGTGTTGAATTGAAATAGATGATAAGATCCAACTCATCTAACTCAATGGTGAATCCATGAGTTCAATAAGATGCAAAATCAGCATGATATCTATAAAACCTTAACCCACCTGAGGTTCAACCGAGACTCAGGTGGCTGACTCATGTGGAATGCAGAGAATGAAAAACCAGAAATGCAATCATGTGTACACGTGTATCATCATTTCCTCACTGCACATTCGAAATATCCATGATATTTAGCTCATGCCTGAGGGTACAGAACCTATTTTCATCTAAAGGCTTGGTGAAAATATCAGCTAGCTGAGCTTCGGTTCTAACATGACACAGTTGGATATCTTTCTTCTCTACATGGTCTCTTAGGAAGTGGTGTCTCACTTCTATGTGTTTGGATCTTTGGTGTTGGACTGGGTTGTTGGCTAACTTGATTGCACTTTCATTGTCACAGAAGAGGGGTACTTGAGACATAGATATGTTAAAATACTTCAAGGTCTGCCTCATCCATAACAATTGAGCACAACAACCACCAGCTGCTATGTATTTGGCTTCTGTTGTGGATAGGGCTACTGAATTTTGTTTCTTGGAACTCCAGGACACAAGGGAGCGCCCTAGAAATTGGTAGGTACCTGAGGTGCTTTTTCTGTCAACCTTACACCCGGCATAATCACTATCTGAATAGCCTACAAGCTCAAATGGTGCACCCTTAGGATACCATAATCCAAACCCAGAGGTATGAATCAAATATCTCAGTATTCTACGAACAGCAGTGCGATGAATATCCTTAGGATCAGCTTGAAAACGTGCACACATGCAAACACTCAACATTATATCAGGTCTAGATGTACACAAATACAACAAGGAACCTATCATAGACCTATACTCCTTCTGATCAGTGGACTTACCTTGTTGGTTCAGATCAAGATGAGCATTTGTTTGCATGGGAGTAGATATTGACTTAGCTTTGTCCATGTCAAACTTCTTGAGGATGTCCTTGACAAACTTCTCTTGACAGATGAAAGTTCCCTGCTTGAGTTGTCTGATTTGCAGCCCTAGGAAGAACTTCAGCTCTCCTACCATGGACATCTCAAACCTTTTGATCATCATCTTGCTGAACTCATCACTTAGCACACGGTTAGTACTTCCAAATATTATGTCATCGACATATATTTGGCATACAAATAAATCCTTGCCTTTAACTTTAGTAAAGAGTGTAGTATCAACAAGCCCAATTTTGAAACCATTATGTATAAGAAACTCCTTTAGGGTATCATACCAAGCACGAGGGGCTTGTTTGAGACCATATAAAGCTTTGTGGAGAACATATACATGATGGGGTCTTTTTGGATCTTCAAAACCAGGGGGCTGTTCTACATACACAAGTTCAGCAAGCTTACCTTGGAGAAAGGCACTCTTGACATCCATTTGATAAAGCTTGATGTTGTGATGATTTGCATAAGCTAAAAGTATCCTGATAGCTTCAAGTCGAGCTACAGGTGCAAAGGTCTCACCAAAATCCAAGCCTTCTATTTGAGTGTAGCCTTGAGCAACCAATCTTGCCTTGTTCCTCACCACTTGGCCTTTAGAATCTTGCTTGTTGCGAAAGACCCACTTTGTTCCTATAACATTGTGATCCTTGGGTCTTTCAACAAGTGACCAGACTTCATTTCTCTCAAATTGGTTCAGCTCTTCATGCATAGCATTGATCCAGTCTGAGTCAGACAGAGCTTCACCTACATTTTTAGGCTCAATGGTGGAAACAAAAGAGTAGTGAGCACAAAAGTTAGCAATATGAGAACGAGTAGTCACTCCCCTATTAATGGCACCAATGATTTGGTCTACAGGGTGATCCTTCTGCAGCCTGCTGATCACAGGGGGTTCTGGGTCAGCCACCTGAGTCACAGCTGGATGTGGGTCAGCTGGGTGTATCTGTGACTCAGTTGGCTCTTCCTGAGACTCAGCTGGGTGCATGGAGGCTTCTGAGTCCAATAGATCATTAGCTGGGTTGTACTCGAACTCAATGCCATTGACTTCATCCTGCTCATCAGCTGGGTCAGGTAGGTTTGTAACTCCAGATGAAGCTTGCTCCTCAATTTGGGGCCTGACTTCACCTGTTGACTTGTGAAGTATATCTACCTTCCCTGAAATATCATTAGCAACTTGCCCATCTTGTGAGCCATTAGATTCATCGAATGTCACATCTACAGCTTCTTCAACAACCTTGGTGTTGGTGTTAAAGACTCTGTAGGTGTGAGATTCTGAGCTATATCCAACAAATATTCCTTCATCAGATTTGGATTCAAATTTAGAGAGACGTTTGCCTTTCTTCAGAATATAACACTTACAACCAAATACTCTGAAGTAGGAGACATTTGGCTTCTTGTTGGTCAGCAACTCATAAGGTGTCTTCTTTAGGAGTGGGTGAAGATATAGTCTATTGATGTTGTGGCAAGCAGTATTTACAGCTTCAGCCCAAAACCTTGCTGGTGTCTTGTACTCACTCAGTAGTGTTCTTGCCATCTCTATCAAGGTCCTGTTCTTCCTCTCCACCACTCCATTTTGCTGAGGTGCATAGGGACCAGAGAACTCATGCTTAATTCCGTGCTTGTCCATGAAGGCTTCAACTCTCGAGTTCTTGAATTCTGTCCCATTGTCACTTCTCACTGCCTTCAAGTTGATGTTCCATTCATTTTGAACTCTGACAATGAGATGCTTGAACCTTTTGTACACCTGTGACTTGTCCTTCAAGAAAAATACCCAAGTGAAACGTGACAAGTCATCTACAACAACAAAACCATACTTGTTACCTCCAATGCTCTCATATGTAGTTGGACCGAACAAATCAATGTGTATGAGATCGAATGGAGAAGTAGTGGTCATGATGTTCTTGGGTGGATGAGGGCGTCCAACTTGCTTTCCAGCCTGACAAGCACAGCATGGCTTGTCTTTGTTGAATTGGATCTGCTTCAGGCCTAGGACATGTTCTTCTTTACTAAGTTTGTTCAGCAGCCTCATCCCCACATGACCTAGCCTCCTGTGCCACAGCCAGCCTAACTGAGCTTTGACTATAAGGCAACATGGCACAGCTGCTTCTTGATCCTGAAAATCTACAAGATATAGCTTATCTACTCGATAGCCTTTGAAAACTTGTGAGTCATCTGTTATTTCTGAACATAGACCTCTTTAGGATAAAATGTGACTTTCATTCCAGCATCACATAATTAAGAAACAGATAAGAGATCATATGAAATAGACTCAACAAGCATTACTTCAGTAAGAGAATGTTCCTGAGATATAGCAATTTTACCACAACCCAATACCTTGCCTTTTGAATCATCAGCATAGTTGACATACTTGCAAGGAAGGTTATCTTTT
This sequence comes from Stipa capillata, assembly GCA_019208055.1. Classification (NCBI taxonomy): domain Eukaryota; kingdom Viridiplantae; phylum Streptophyta; class Magnoliopsida; order Poales; family Poaceae; genus Stipa; species Stipa capillata. The sequence continues at coordinate 446,379 of JAGXJF010001459.1, forward strand.
CTTATCTCAGAGAACTGCTCTTTGCCTCCAGTCATGTGCTGTGTGCAGCCACTATCCATGACCCATTTTGTTCCACTGGAGGCAGAGCCCTGCACGATTAGTTTCGAGACTTAGGAACCCAAATAGCTTTGGTTCCCAAGTTAGCAGGTCTCTTACTGTAAGCATCAATAGCAGGAATAAGATTAACATTAGGGTTCTTAGCAGTTATGGCTTTAGAAAGCTTAGAGAATCTCTGAATCTTTCTCAGATTCTTATCTCCTGCAAACTCAGATGGAAGGGTTAGCAAATTTGCATTGCACCTGAGTGCGCTACCTGAGTTACAGGTGGCTCTCCCTGACTTCGGTACCCAACCGAGTGAGTCACCTGAGACACAGGTGACTACTGACTTTGGTACCCAAATGCTTGGTACCTTCTTGTACCTACTCCAGGATCCAACATATATTGCCTCAGGTTTACCCTTTTTCCCTGTCTTAAGCACATAGCTTGGATTAGAGGGAATTTTCACATAACCACCTGTCTTTCGATGGTTTCCTGCAAGAGAGTTAGTATCATATTTCCCTTTCTGAGGAACAAAGTGATTCTGCAAGTATTTCTTGTTAGTGGCAGAGGAAATATATGATGACTTGTTCTTTTTAAGTGCAGGAGTGAAACCAAGTCCCCTTGTACCATTATTCTTTAGTACTAAGGTGGACTGGAGCCTAGCAAAGTTCTGCATGCCTATGTTAGCACTGCATAGGCCTATTCTCATGAGCCTTTTTAGCTCTTCATGCTCCTCCTTGAGCTCATTGTACTTTGCTGCATCAACAGAATTAGTAGCAGTTGAAGTGTTTGATTCACTGGGTGAATCTACAACAAACACTGTATTAGAAGTAATAGCATTGATGCGAGATGCACAGTTTAAACAGGTTTCTATAACAGTAGGAGGATTCGCATCAGGTGTAACAGCAGTGCAAGATGAGTGAGTTTCTTTGAGTTTATCATGCTCAGAGATTAGGAGCTCATGTGATAGCTTAAGTTTGTTTTGAGCTTCCTGCAATAAGTAAACCTCCTCATCAAGATCTGCCTTAGCATCTTGTGCATTATCAAGGGACACCTGCATGTCAGTTAGTTTGTCCCTGAGAGAGATGTTTTCTTTTCTCTCTTTCCGAAGGAGCTTCTATGTCCTGTCAAGAATGTCCATTAGTTGAGCATAATCAGGGAAGTCATCCTCAGTCATTACCTTGCTGCCTTTAGCCATAAGGCATAGGGCTGGAGTCTCAGCATATGTAAGATCTGCATCCTTGTCGAAAAGAGAGTCTGACTCGGGTGCGTAGCTGAGTGACCTAACTGAGTCTTCTCCTGGCTCAGTTGGGCTGCTGAGTGATCCACCTGAGACACAGATGGCTAACCCAGCTAGCTCAGTTTCTTCCTCTGACTCCTCCTCTGACTCTGAGTCATCTGAGACCCAGACTTGTCCCACATATGCTCTGGCAGCAGAGGTCTTCTTCTTTCTGAAGGTGGGAGGCTTTCCTTCTTTGTACTTCTTCTTGACAATGATCTCCTTCTTCTTGTACTTGCCATCCTCTTGTCTCTTGCTCTTTTTGGGACAATCAGCAATGAAGTGTCCTGAGTCACCACACTCAAAACACTTCTTGTCACTGAGTTGCTTCTTCCCTTTGAATCTATCAGCTGAGCCTGAGAACTTCTTCCTTCGATAGAACTTTCTGAAGTTCCGAGTAAGCATGGCAAGCTCATTCTCCTCATCAGTGGACATCTCTTTATCTGGATCTTCTTCTTCATCACTTGAGTCCCTGTGAGTGGCCACTGCCTTGAGAGCTATGTCCTTGTTCTTCCCAGAAGTGATAGCATGCTTCTTGGAGTGGTTTAGCTCCATCTCATGAGTGAGCATCCTACCAAGAACATCTGTGGGCTTTAATCTGTCAAAGCCATCCTTTTCTTTCATCATCAGACGCAGAGTGTGATAAGGCTTGGGAAGCACAAAGAGGAACTTCTTGATCACATCTCCATCTTCTACTCTGTTGGACCCAAGAGCCTTCAGCTGGTTAGTGATCATGGTAAGTCTTGTGAAAATGGGATTGATGTCCTCTCCAGGTTGGTAATGAAAGTTGTCAAGTTCATGCTCCAGCACATCTTTCTTGGACCTCTTCAACGTGTCACTACCTTCATAGATAGCCTGAAGTGTGAACCATATATCTCTGGCTTCCTCAAAGGTGCTGACACGGTTGAAGTCATGCTCTTGCAGTCCCATATAGATAGCATTGGCAGCTCTAGCATTGTTCTTGATGCTGATCTTCTCTTGATCAGTGGGATTGCTCTCATCAACCACATCAAGACCTGTTATGACAATCTTCCATACATCTGGGTCAAGTGCAGTAAGATGCATTTGCATCTTCCGCTTCCAAAAGGCATAATTAGTACCATCAAACATAGGGACTCTACCCTCATAGTTCGACATCCTTTAGACTCTGGCTGTTAGGCCAATTATGAGCAACCTTGCTCTGATACCACTTGAAAGGGATCTCAGGAGTCGACTAGAGGGGGGGGTGAATAGGTCGGCTCTAGAAATTAAAATGCCTAATGGGTTTCTCTTCTGGAGATAGGTCAATCCTAGAGAGAATATATGCAAATGATGCAGGTAACTGAGACTCAGCAAGATATATCAGATAAACACTAGACACTCAGATAGCAAACTCAGCTGATGTAAAACAAGTTATACACAGAGCTAACTGAGTCTCAGGTGCGAGAGTCAGGTGAGTGCATCAGATGACGTGAACAGGAAAGGTCCTATTTTTTTTAGCAAGAGCTAACTGAGTCTCAGGTGAGGAAACTCAGTTAGTGTGCAACAGATAAAGGTGCTCTAGTGATCTAAGCATGCATAGATATCAGAATAAATAAGAGCAGATCACAAGACAGAAAGTAAAGCACACAATGATTTGTTTTACCGAAGTTCCTACTTCTTGCGAAGCAGTACGTCTCCGTTGAGGAAGCTGTTCTCACAGCCGGCACCAAACCGTGCTCTTTCCTCGAGTACCTTTCTTGTGTGGAATCCTTTTGATCTTGCCGCGGCAAGACAGGCAGACCCAAATCGCCTTCACAGACTCTTGGTGACAGCCACACAAGACTTGGCTTGCTCACCAACTCCAAGAGCACTCCCACTCTTGGAGGAACCAATACCTCGAATGCTACACCTGAAGCACTAAGCAACTCTCTCTCACGATGGATGCACGCAGGCAACACTCACTTGGAGACCTAGAGCTCTCTCTTGCTCAACAGGTTGCTTTCGGGTTAGAGGCAAAGGTTAGGTAAAGGTTGAGGTTGAAAACCTCCCCAGGTTCCCTATTTATAGGGTCCCTGGCAGCTAGCCGTTACCCTCATGCCACGTCAGATAAAGAGCCACCAGACCTAACCTGTCTGAGACTCAGCTAACATGCACCTCTGGTAACCTACTAGCCGCGGCTGAGCTACCCACCTGAGTCTCAGATGCCAAACTCAGGAGGACTCGGTTGTCTCAGGCAGCACCTGAGCACAACTCTGGCCGGCTCACTACAAGCCTAAAACTGACCAGAGAGCAATGGCCTCGCCACAGTCCCTGTCCAGCTCGCTCAGACCCTTGGCACTGGTTCCAAGCTTCTTTACCGAAGATGACTGCCCTTGTAGACGCACAGCGAACCCTTGGTCCAGATCCACCAGCTTCCTAGCTCCTCCAGGACTTATCAAGCTTGCATTCACGGCCCTTGAACTCCATCAAGCAACCATCACCTCGCTTGCCCTCGAGCACAGCCTCGGCTTCTTCGCAACTGTGCCTCAGGAGCCTAGCTCAGCTGGTCCTTCTGACCTTCCCAGTTCCTTGCTCTTTTTAGGGCTCATCATCAACAGTTGTCTCACTTCAGCTTTCACCTGTCCATCTAATCCCTGTTCACACTCATTGCAAACATTAGACACAGGTGAGGATTGCCAATAACCATCAAAACCAAACTCTGGGGCAAGATAGCCATCCTCCCAAGCTCCATGGGAGTGGTTGCACTTTCAACTATTCGAGACCTCTTCGCCTCGCAGTTGGTTCCCCGCTGGTCACGGACGAAGCGAGCAAAAAGGCAAAAGGTTAGTTTTCAATAAAGGCAAATTACGACTAACGTTTTCAGTTGTCTATTGTATCTAGAAGCGCCGCGACCGGGGGGCTAGACCCTCGCTTAAGTCGGACGACAGGCATCCTGAGCCGGGGGCTCCACAGCCGACTAGCCCCATGCCGAAACTGACTCCCCTAACCAGAGAATGCCTGTAGTATGCACTGCAAATTGACTTTCCGGCCACGAATAACGGGGTCGAGTATGAGGATTTGCTTGCCGGTCTCCGAGTCGTCTCCGCACTTGGTATCCGTTGCCTACTCGTGAGTGGGGACTCACAGCTGGTAGCGAGACAAGTGTCCAAGGAATATCAGACCTTAGACCAGAACATGGCAGCTACCTAGCAGAGGTGAGGAAGCTAGAGAAGAAATTCATCAGGCTCAAAGTACGGTACATCCTAAGGAAGGATAACCGCCAAGCCGATAGTCTTGCCCACCTGGCATCCTCATGATCTCTATGTCTATCCGAGACCTTTGCAAAAAGGATTTCGACACCGTCCATAGCTTTTAGCGAACCTGTGGACGAAGGGATGGCTGACTTCAAGTCTAAGAACCGTTCAAGGACGTCACTAGGTATTGACGCTCCAAGTGGAGTTACGGGTCAACTCGTAGCTCCCGTCGGTCTTGAGGATTCGTGGATAGAACCCATCCACATGTACCTTCACGATCGAACAGTACCCGAGGACGATGCACTATCTGAGCAGGTTGCCCAACGTGCCTAGACGTACTTCCTGGGCGACGGGGCCCTCTATCATCGAGGAGCTCACGGAGTGCTCATGAGGTGTATCACTTGGACGCAGGGTAAAAAAAAACTGCTCGAGGAAATCCATGGAGAGGTGTGCGGGGCACATGCATCTTTCCGAACCCTGGTCGGAAAGGCCTTTAGACAAGGATTCTATTGGCCGACAACTCTCCGTGACGCGAGCGACTTGGTGAAGCGATGCCGTCAGTACCAATTTCACGGTAGACGTATTCACCAGTCCGTCCAAGCATTGCAGACGATTCTCTTGTCATGGCCCTTCACGACATGGGGCCTGGATATTCTGAGGCCCTTCCCGGTCTCGCCCGGGGGCTACAAGTTCCTGTTCGTCGCAATTGACAAGCGCGATGCGGTCTAACTAGCGTCAGCCAAGCAGTAGCACAGAAAAAGGAAAGATTCTTCATCACCACGCAAAAATTCCGCCACGACGGTTCGGTGTCTCAGAAATCTACCCAGCGAACGCGTGTCTGTGATCAATGGATCAGATTAAACCAAAGGTGCTTCATGGGCAAAATAGCCCAGAAAAATGCCTTGGACTACTCGGAGATTCATCCCGACCAAGGATATCACGACTACCCGGTAGAGATATTACCTACTCGGGAACATTGTCAGCAAGAGTACTCGAAGTCGCCTACTCGGAGTTGCTTCCCAATAAGGGCAGATTTCCAACAAAACCATCATGACCTCACTTCACGTATTGATGGGGGGCTTGATGATGAATAGTACGGTATCCCGCGTATTAGGGGTATCCGTGTACAGATCCCCGAGACTTTAGGAAGGTACGACGTATCCGGTAAGGATCCCTGGACGACAAGGTAACCCCTCTCAGGAAGGGAAGACTCCCCTTAAACTAGGAAGTCAATCCCGACGTTTAAGGAGGCCAGAGTCCTACTCGAGCGTAAGTCTACGTCCAGTACGACCCTGGGAACCCCCTATATAAGGATCAGCAATCCCATAGGGGGAGGGAGGAGGTCCCCCAGATCCAACAGGTCTTTCTAATCGCAGCACAAGCAGCATAGGATCTCAGGAGGCGAATCCCTAGAAGACCCGCTACCTCGAAGGAGTCGAGCCCGGCGGTTTAGCTAGATTAGTCTACGATTAGGCCTAGGGTAGCCACTAACATACACCCCCTATTGTAAGCGTGTTCTCCATCAATATATAGCAACAGGACGTAGGGTTATTATCCTGAGGGAGGCCCGAAACCTGTATAAAAACGGCTGTCCTCTGCTGTCAGAGCTCCTGGCACTTGGGCCCTAGAGGTCCCTACCCCCCAGTAATCATCACTCCACGAATACCGTAAGATCGCCGATTCACCGATCATCGACAGGAGTAGCGTTGGACAACCCCTAAGTAAATCATTTACACATATCAGTACATACGACAATCTCAGGTCAAAGGACATAGCACGCACATTGTGTCTTAAGTTGGGTCTGTCCAACCCCATGTTCCCTAACATGTGCTCATACAATTGGTTCGACATCTCTATGTCCATGACCCGTGAAACATGATCATCAACCAATACATATGCTAGTCTATTATTCATATGTGTCCTCATATGAGTTCCGACTAGGGACCAATTTAAAATAATCATTCAAGGTTAATATGAATTTCACAAACAAGTCACATACTTGCCAATCAATACAAATGATATTATTCAAGGAACATTTAATAAATCATAGATACAATGAAATATGATCATCTCTATGATTGCCACTAGGGCATATTTCTAACAGTATGTACTTTTCAGCTCTATGGTTGTTATTTCGCCATGTAAACAGGTTGCCAACAATACCCCAGATCATACAAATTGCACTGCACCAAGGTTTCTTGGAACTCATCCATATCCTTAGGTGCTCTAGGTGCCCCACCTTGTTTTTTCATGAGAATACATGATTTCATTGAAATCTCCCATGCAAATCCACGGCAGATTCAAACGGAGCTTTAAAATATTTAACAACTTCCACGTTAAGTGTTTTTTCTCATGTGCAGGTTCCTCATAAACTCCTGTCAATCTCCAACTAGTACCATCTTCATCTTTAATATGAGCATCTATGTGGTATCTTGATAAGCTTTGTAAGTTTACTTCAATATCTCGTCTTTAGAATAAAGCAATCCGGCCACTTTTCCACTCAAAAGATCTGGCAATCGTATTAGGCATATCCAACAACCATCTGAAGTTTTCCATCCATCCTTTTGGCAATTTGGTTTCACAAAGTAAGAGGATGTCGGGAACTTCATGCTTCTAGAACTCCAGAAGTCCTTGAACCGCCGGTTGGTTCCCATGCCCCCCACAGTTCCAACTTATAAGCTTTATTTTTTTTTCTACAGAGCTGTCCCGGCAGCCCTGCGTTTAGCTTCTTTTGCTTCTAACTCCATCATCCATCTCTTGTAAAATCATTTCGTGCTTCTTCTGGTTTGTCAACTGAGGTATCACCATTAAAACATTTGGCACTGCATCACTATTTTTTCCTAACTCAAGTTCTATAGCATTGTTGTCTGCTTTTGTCCCTCTCCCTGTTTGCTTTCTTTTCTTGGAATAAAGGAGCACTATTTCTCAGTTGAGGGGAACAACTCACGACTGGCATCTGACTGTTGAATCCCCTCCTCGTATTGGGAACCTTTCTTCAAAGGAGAGACAACCTCATCATCTTCATTTCCCCCACCATTCTTTATTTACTATTGGATTGGCTCTCGGTAGCAGATTTTGTACCTGCTAAGTTGCTTTTAGCACCTGGATTGCTGCTCTTTTTCATAGAACTGTCTCCCTAGCTTGACCACTCCACCTGAAATTTCTTCTTTTTCTCATTCGGAGCTCTCAGTTTCTCACTATAAGGGAGCAATCCATTCTCATCTCTTAGAGCTAGTGTGGGGCACTCAATCTCAGAATGGCTTATAATACCACAAGAGAAACAAAAATAAGGCAATTTCTCATATACCATATCGTACCACTCCTTTTGTCTTCTGGAAGAAAAAAGAGACACTCCTCTGCTCAAAGATTCTTTGATGGGCATCAGCACCCTCGCTCTCAAATCTTTCCCCAATGCATGACCTTTTTCATCAACATCCACTTTTACAACTTCCACAATTAGTCCTACAATTTCTCTACCCCACTTCTTGTTCATAAGCCCCAAAAGGGAGATTTAGGATTTGAATTTAGATAGCCATTTTCTCGACTACTACATCAGATGGGCATAAATCAGATTTCAAGTCTTGCAATATTACTGTTTGCCACCCTATCGCGCGACGCCCGACGGACCAGGGCGAACCCTCCAAGGCCCTCAACTTGTCCCCTACAGAATCAAATTCTGCAATGAAGAGGTTCTCCCCCACAGATCTTGCTTCCAATCCCCTTGGGTTTCCCCACGCTGGTCGCATCGCCAACATAATCGTTTGGATATGCAATACACTAGGACCAAGAACCTTATTGATCACCACATGCTTAACCACTGCAACATCTGCATCATTGGTGTCCTCCAGAACAGGTGTCTTGTTCTCCTTTGACGTCAGATTCAATTTGCTGAACATCTGAGACGAGCTCCTTCTCTCCCGTACCATCCTCTTCCACTCTTCCACTGGCTTGCTTCTTTCCCTTTCCTAAAGCCCTGACTCCAGTGCCAGGTTTCCTATATCACTCATCTCCAATTGCACAAATCTTGTATTCCTCGGGCCTTCGCCACCATGGACCACTGATGGGCAGTGAATCACACACAGTTCACCCCTTTGTCATCCCGAGTCGTAGCAACGGCACAATAGGAATGGAAATGTGCAAAACAGAGAGAGAGAGAGAGAGAGAGAGAGAGAGAGAGACTTCGGAGACCACTCAAAATGTGCAACATGAGAGAAATCTTGCGACCACAAAAACCCTCCCGGACGCTCAGGGTGCGTTTGGTTGTAGGGCAAGGATGGATAGGTTGGGGCCATCCAGTTTTTCAAGGATGGGATGAACTAGTTTTTTGTTTGGTTGGATGAATGGGATGAGTCAAATTTTTGTTTGGTTGGAGGGATAAGAGTTAGATGGGATGAGCCAAATTTACTTAATTATACTAATTAGTTTCTATTAATATGATTAATTATACACTAATGAACACACTAAATATTTGTCAATGTTAAACTAGCCATAATACTTACTAATTAACAATAAAACATGTTAATTGTCAATAATCATATACTAATCAACCCACTAATCATATAATAATCAACACAATAGCAGTAATTTTACCTTTAAAAATAGTAATTAATAATAACACATGCTAATTGTCACTAATAAATGCTAATTATCACTAATTATTTGATAATGACCGTGATTAAAAAAACTGGATGGCCATATCTGGTGGATTTTTCCAGCTCACCCTAGCCAACATCTCAGAGGAATATTCTCTGTACGTGGTTGCCCTCATCCACCCTGTTCCTCACCAAACACCAAAAAAACTGGACCGCCATCTCCCATCCTATTTCATCCATCCAACCAAACGCACCCTAAGAGAACCACTGATGGCGAGGTCATAGGGAGGCGGAATACTATAGCGAATGGACTTTAGAGAAGCCTTCGCGAAACCCTATTGTGACGGTGGAAGCTCTATGAGTGCCTAAGGTTGTTGAGATATGTGGGTGCGGTAGGGACCTCATAACGTGATTGGATGAGGGCATTTATGAGGCAATGATGGGCTTTAGGCCCTCACTATGATGGGTTGTGTAACGCCGAGATGGGTTGATGAATTTAGTTTGGTTGGTCTAGTTAATTCAGTTTTGAAGACCTAGGAACCGAATTCATTGAATTAAATTCGGTTTTTCACAACTGCCAACCCAATTATAAATCGGACACCAAACTAACCAGAAATTTGGTGTATTCGGTTTGGTTTCAGCTTCTTGGTTTCTCGATTTATATGCCCACCCTAGATACTGATATGTTCGCATTGATGGCTGTCACTCAATTCATTCAAGCTTTGCTCTAGCTTCTAGCTTTGCTCATTCATTCGGTTTCTTGGTTTATATGCCCATTCTAATAGAGCTAATGAACATATGTGGTGTCACCACGTGGTGATGTCGATGGTTATCTTTTTAATAATGGAAGGTATCTTCCGGTCTTTGTATTTAAAGATTGAATTTGCTATTTTAGTTGTTTGAGAAACTATTACTTCTTATTTATCTAAGTTGCACATTATTAAGTCTATAGTTTTGTGTAACTTTAAGTCTAGAAATATACAACTGAGTACTTGCATATCTCTAAACCTAAAATTGTACATATAATTTTCAAAATGTGCAATTACCCAATTTAACGTTAGATAAAGAATCAATGTCTAAAATCATTGACTTCTTAGTCAACTTAGGAATAGACGCTCCCTTAAAGATATACATAGCCTACATTATTTATTACTATAATTAGGTTCCCAATAAGAAAACAATGGAGCAATCGATCTAGAGTGCAAACCAAATCAAATCTCAAAAATGGGTATAGGTTTCTTATCACTGCTTCTGCTCATGGGCTAATAATTTTGCATCACCCATTCATGTCAAAGACTCAAACGAAAGAGATTAAAAGATGACAAATAAAGATTGTTGGAAAAATATAGGCGAATGTTTTAATTCTAATAATTATAGAAAGCATAAATCGTAAATACCTAAAGATGTAAGCATGTGAACTAGCAACAGGCAATTCAACATAATGAATAATAATCTAAGTACCTAGGTAAGTTCTTAGAACATACAAAGACGTCATTGATGTTGAAAGACAGTAGTAGGCCAAGTTAATGCAAGAGAGTCGAAACAGTGTAAATCGATGAAGAAGCAGTGTAGCAAGCGGCCGCGTAGTTGTGCTGCCCAGAAACCTTATTATCATGCCTGTGTAGGTTCTCACGATGGCAAAGCCTCGAAGGTATCGCCCCTCTCCTCCCCAGTGCATGCCACAAAGAAGATTTGGCGAGGCTCGGATGCCTCAGGACGACAAGACAAGTTCGTGGAGAGAAAAAAGGAACAAGGAATGATTTATGGAACACTGTATATGGCCTAGACGTCTCCACGTACATATATAGCTGAGTTGCTCTATTTTAGTGCTCACAAGTAATCGAGAAAATTAACTCCAAATTGAAAACACATTCAAACGAGATTATTAGAGAGAGAGATTAATGCACGGTTTAGTAAAATATAAACGTAGATTTGTTATATTATCAACCAACCACAAGTCACGCAGATAGACACGTGGATGTGTATAGCTATGCCGCTTTCTTATATTTTATTAAATGGCCAGAGTTCCACTGTTTATATTGATCTTTATCTCTTTGCCTTGATAATACGAGACTAAACTTTACGCAGCTCTGAAATTTTCAGAAACCATTCTAATACACGTATGGGCCATATGGTCAGATTTCTAACGAAGATTTATAAAAGATAACTACGGTCAAGAGTACGTGGGACCCACTGCTCAGCCCCCTAGTACAGCAGCAGCAGTAGCAGGTCACGTGGCCTGGTTGCCACTGGTCCACGGCTTTTAAAGCCCTTTGTTCAAGTTGGAGCTTGTGTAGAAACCAACTATGGAAATATACTCTAGATAAGCTGCTGTGCAGATAAGCTCCAGATAAACTAGTTGTCTATTTATTAGGGCTTAAGCAATAGCAGTTTATGGTATGAGAGGATAGAGGAAATATCTGAAGTACCCTTGGTCCAGTCTAATTTGATGTTTACTGCTATTGATATAATTTTGTACTGCATCCTATGTTATTTAAGGAACTGTACATAAAATTTGATAATAAAAATATAAAAGAAGGATGACATGAATAATTTTAGAGTGCTACATCAAGTTAGAGCAAGGTTTTAACATGTTTTCTTGTCTACAAACAAGGTCGCAACATAAATTCTTGTACCATAAAACATAACATGGAAGCATTCATTGTCCCGCCATCAAACTTTGGAAAATCTCATCACGTATTTGGCCCATAGTACCATTATTGTTGCTAGAAAGAGCATTGTGCACACCAACTCCGTCGGCCACACGTCATCTTGATAGCACACTTCTGTCTCAAACATCTCAAAGTGTTCATCACGTAGCGCACTATCACGAATAAAATTATGCAACGCCATAATGCAGCAATGATCATCTTTGCTTGTTTACTGGGTAGCTTGGTAGGTCACGCAGAATGCGTCATTTCATTTTGAGAACACCAAATGTTCGTTCTATGACGTTGCGTAGAGAGGAATGCCGATGGTTGAAGACCTCCTTCATCCCAACAGGTTCATGATGTTGAAATACAGGGACATGGTATCTTCGACCTTATATGGGGCTAGATACCCGGTTCGATTCGGATATCCAGAGTCGATAAGATAATATTTTTCTACAATTACAATTATCTTAACATATAAGTATTACATGACAAAATAAAAATAATTCATATCCTACTAACAATATGGGAGGAGGGTGTGGATAATTTGTATATGCCATCTTAGCATCGTCGAATACACGTGTGTCATGAACGGATCCAGGCCATCCCGTAACCACAAATGTAAACCTCATATCAAAATCACATATGGCCATGATATTTTCACTTGTATCACCATGTCTATTAATGTGCACAATCTTAAGATCTACGGGCACTATAACCTTTATGTGTGTTCCATCTATTGCCCCAATTGCATCCTTGAAATGAGGCCAAAATCTCCGGTTTTGAAGTCTAGGATGTGGTGTGCTAAAAGTATGATCTCTAGGTCTTATAACATCACCAGCAAAGTCATAAACACATTGCAACACCTCAGCAAACCTCACACTAATGGTCCACCCACAATGTCCAAAACGATCAGCAGCTTGACTGTTAGATTGAGATGAGCCTATGATCCATAAAAAAAGTACTAATGCTTCTCTAGAATACATAGAAGGATTTGACTTTAGGCCATAGTTACTCACCAGTGTGTCATGCAACATGCGGAAACTGTCCTCCTCATCCTGAACATGTTGTAAAATTCCTGAGGATCCTGCAATTTCCTCTCAAGCCATTGGATTCCTGGCATATCAGGTATTTTTCTTGGCCTTCGTGGAGCCTTGTCCACACATCCATCTACATAAACAGCAAGTGCAAGTAGAGGTAGTGACTGATTTGTCTGTCTTTCGTCATTTACAGATACTACATCCTCCTCATTTGAATCACTTGAACTTGACGACCACATCTACCATTACATAAAAAAAATAAAACATGAGACCAACACATAGACATGACATAAGTTCAAGCAACATGAACCACACAACTTAAGTTAAAGCAACATGACGAATAGGTTCACGGAACATACACATGACATAAGTTCACGCAACATGACGAACATGTTCACAGAACATAGACATGACATAAGTTCAAGCAACATGAATCTCACAACTTAAGTTAAAGCAACATCACGAATAGGTTCATAACACATACAAGGTTCAAGCAACATCACGAATAAGTTCACAACACATAATTGGAAATGAAATATTCCAAGGAAAAACACACATGCATAACATCACGACCATCAACGCTTCTTCTTCTTCTCCTCCCATGTCCTCCTAACCCATGCAAGACTTCCATTTGGTGTCTTCAAATTGACAAACACATCACGACACTCTTTTTTCATGAAAAGCTGAGAGGCGAAGAAAAATTCATCACTCCCTTCATCTGCCCTTGCCTCTACCACCTGGGCTATCATATCAGATATCTCCTTCCTGACTGGATCAACAGATGCATGAGATATGGAATTCACATAATTTTTGCTTGTCTCCTCCCTATCCTTTTCCCACATGTTAAGATACGGTCAAGCCAGGAATCTTTGTCACTACTCCTCTTCGAAGCCTTGGGATTAGGTGAACATCCCGTGCACCTCTTCCTTCCTTTCTTGTCACTAGTTGGTGTTACATCATCACCATCTAGGCCTCGCATCCTGAACCAGTCTCACTTTCTTCAAGGTTAACATGCGATGCCCCTGGAACCATTGCATGTTCACTTGTGACACTATGCTTGTCAAAAATTTGTCTCATCTTGTCCTCGTCAGCAAGTGATGCAAGTCTAAACTTCGCTACATCTGCACATTAATTCTGCAACCCAAAATGACAATATAACATTAGCAGAATTACACAACAACAGAATTCAAGACACAATTTGAATAACATGTATCAGTTACGAACCTCTATCTCTTCTTCCCACCATTCATCACTGGCCGCAATGTTTCCGGTGTTAGGATCTCTATGCAGTCCAGAGGCATGTTGATTCGATGTCTTCCAAATGTTATAAATCCTTCTTCAGTGTCTACCACCTGTTTTTTAAATTGCTTGCGTGTGTAATCTCTCTTCACACGTGCACTGAATTTGGTGATCAAGTTGTTGTACCCAATGGTGTTAAAAATTATGTTAGTCTGTTGTTAGCTTGCACTTCCTCAATACAAATGTCGAGGAAAATTTTATGAGCAACTGGATCCCAAGTAGTTTTGGTTGTTTTCCCTTTTTCCATCTAATATGAGAACATTTAATAATTATAATTCTTTTGGACAACAATAGTCTTTACATGATCAACTAATAAATTAACACATGAACTAATAGTTGCACAAAAATTTGCTTTAAACTACAAAGATCTGCATGCTGAACACAATCATTGGACTATCTTTGCATATGAGAAACTAGAGATGTCTCCATATAAGTTCTCTACAATATCTTATCATTATTAGGGCCCAACATATTATTTTTCAAGCATCACCACAGCTGTAAAACAATGCACCATCTTCTCTCTTTCTCTGAAGAGATATTGAGAGATCATATATTGCAAGCATCACCAGAGCCTTGAAAAAATTTGGATTTCATAGACTACACATCACACTGGACCGCACATCACATATTGCAAGCACACATTGCAAGCATCACCACAACTGTGAAAAAATAGGGATTTCATATATTGCAAGCATCCAATAATTTGCTCCCTAAGAATGGAATCACATATGCATGAGAGTGTGGATCTCACCTCTTCTTCTGCTTGCCACCGCCGGACTTGCAAGGGGGATGGCCGGCAGCAGGAGATAGCAGGGGAGGCCCGGCAGGGGGAGAGAGATTCTAGCGGGGGTGCCCACGTTGGAGGAGGCAGGCACGGGGAGACCGGCGGCGAGGGATGCAGACGCTCGCAAGCCGGAGCAAGGGAGGCCGGAGCAGGGGAGGTCAGCAGCGGGGGAGGCCGGACCAGTGGAGGGGACATGGGCACGGGGATGGCCAGATAGGCTGGCAGCGGGGGAGGCGTGCAGAGGCGGGCGCGTCGGGGCCGGCGTGGGGAGGCGGGCGGGTCGGGGACGGCGGGAAGGTGGGCGCGGGACGGCGGGGGAGGTGGGCATGGGGGGCAGGGAAGGCCGACGCGGGGGAGGCGCAGCGGCGGGGGAGGTGGGAGCGGGGCCGCGGGGGCGGGGGAGGCCGGAGCAAGGGCGACCGGAGCGGGGGCAGCGGTGGAAGCAGACGCGGGGGCGGCGCAGGTGGGGGATGGGCACGGGGTGGCGGGGGCGTTGGGGGTGGCCATGGGCACGGGGGAGGCGCGGGGTGGGGGTGGGTTCTAATTTCGGGTGCCCTAGTGGCAATCCATGTAAATTGTTGAACAACTTGGAGGGTAATTTCACAAGCAAGGATTGGACAAGCTCGGGAAGCTCCTCTTGCGCTGCTTTTTTTCAACTACAACAAATGCTTCAGGCTTATAAAATAAGCTAGGGTCAAGAAATGTCTTTGTTGGAGCTTATAGCTTATTTCGAGGGTAAGCTGTTTATAAGCTCCAACAAAGGGGGCCTAAGTACCCCAATTATTGAACGGAGCTTAAAGTTATAGACAGCAGAGCAGAGCTAGCAGCAGCTAGTGCACACGTTGTGAACTTACAACGATCAGCCATGCAGTGAACTCTGGTGCATCTATGAATTAAACTGTCCAGAGGTGAAACCTAGCGCTGCCACCCAGGAATCTCCTCCCGTGCCACCTCCCCCTCCTTGCTCGTTGCCGTTGCTGCCGGTGACTGTCACGATGGTGGCGGCTCCCAAGCTTCCGAAGGTGGTGATAGGGAGTTTCGGCCATGGTGGCGCGGGCGGTGGAGCCTGCTGCGGCGCGACGGCTGGCTCGTCGGCGCATGGAAGGTGGGACAGAGGCATCCAGGATTTGCTGCGGCATGGCAGCAAGCTTGCCGGGGCCAATGGAGGGGGTGCTCATGTTTTAAATTTATTAGAATTTAAAACATGTAGTATAACTCTTCTTAAATACCTACTAGTTCTAATAAGATATCCGTACATTTTCTACAGAAAAAAATATACATAGAAAACAAAGTCATAAAATAATTCATAGAAGAGATATTCTATGGTTGTGCTTGCGACGCGCTACAAGTGATAGATTTCTAACGGCGTGGTGACAAACCCTTCCCCTCGTCTTCTTCCTCCACCTCCTCCTTTGCTCTGGCTAATGTGCGGCACTCCATGCCTTTTCTTCCCATTGTCTCTCCTCTTTCTTGTTTTCTTTCCATCTCCATCTACCGATAGTTCGTCTAATTTCGGTTTTAATATTATATGTACTCATATCGTATCTCATTAACTTCTAAAAAAGGAACGTCAGAGTATAACACGCATGAAGTCCATAATCTTATCACAGTACAACACGCATGAAGTCCATAATCTGTATAAGGGTATCGGAGTATAACAAGCACGTACGGAGTCCGTACTTCATAGCTGGTTCTATCTCCAGACTCCACTTACGTCGTTTTCTCTCCTTGTCTACGTGTACGTACACTGATACTGCATCTGTTATGCGTAGTGTAAGAGTGAGTGTGATAGCTTTTTATATATACTTCAGGACAAGCTAGCCGCACATGCAAGTGTCCCCCTGTCTGCATATATTGAGGTTTTATCACTAACCGGAAGAACAGCTCATTGCGTACATATGTAATTGCCAATAAGACGATCATTGTTGTGCAGATGGTACTCTGGTTTGGCGTGATATCTCACGCCCGAGCACGCATAGCATATAAATATTTGAGTTAATGATGATGACCTATCTCTTATCTCATATTTTTTATCAAAAGTAATTTGCTAACTAGTGGAGTCATCTCTACGTAATTTTTACCATCTTATTTTATAGTTTACAAAATATGTCAAATGATTTATGTTATAGTATTTATAAGTTCTCATTTTCTTTAACTTAACATATGTTTTTATGGTTATGGATTTATATAACACTAGTGCAGAAACCCTTATAGGGGAAGTTTACTAGTAGCGCCCCCCCCAAATAACCACGCCACTAGTATCCGCATAAAATATCAGTGGCGTGTCAACAATCCACGACGCCATTAATAACGTCTACTAGTGGCGTGCCCATCCAAACCCACGCCACTAGTAAGTGGGACCCCGCAGTCGGGAACGGCGCATGTTACTAGTGGCGTGCCTACTGCCGCCGCTACTGGGCCCCACTTACTAGTGGCATGTGATGTATAGGGCACGCCACTAGTATATTAGCTACTAGTGGCGTGTTGTGCGGGAGGCCACGCCACTACTAACCTGAGCTGCCGCCGCTACTGGGCCCCACGTACTAGTGGCGTGGGATGTATAGGGCACGCCACTAGTATATTAGTTACTAGTGGCGTGCTGCGCGGGATCCCACGCCACTAGTAACCTGAGCTGCCGCCGCTACTGGGCCCCACTTACTAGTGGCGTGGGATGTAAAGCCTACTGGGAATGTGCGAGGAATCACCGCCCAAAATGAGCCGTGGGTATTAGCAAAGGACGTGGCCCAATGCTTCTACATAACCAACCCGACAAGGCCGAGCCGTGTTGTCATGAGAAGAGGCAAAAGGAGCATCATCAGAATGGATGGAGTCGCTAACGAGGAAGACTTTGACCAATTCGGCGACCCAGCGGAAGAAGACGATGGGAAAAAATACACCACGAGAAGGAGCAGAACTACGTTACCTAAGACGGGCCGTCCCTTCAAAAGAAAGAGTCACGACGTGGGGCTAAAGTATACAAGGAAGACCAAGAAGACCAAGACGACCGTTGAGAAGATCGTGAAACACCGATAAACTAGCTAGCAGTGGCAATTTGTCACATTATTGTATCTCTTTTGTATTTGCACTTAACAATTGATGTAATATCAAGTTGTATCAAGTCTATGCATATTACTATTGATGTCATATCCTAACCTAAATATGCTAAATAATATCTAAATCCTAAATAATATAATCCTAACCCTAAATACGCTAAATACCCTAAATAATATAATCCTAACCCTAAATACGCTAAATACCCTAAATAATATAATCCCAACCCTAAATACGCTAAATACCCTAAATAATATAATCCGAACCCTACTATACACGCCATTACTAGTGGCGTGTGAGTCTACAGGCGCGCCACTAGTGTGCCCTGTATCCGAACGCCAATAGTAATGGCGTTTCGCGCTGTGTCCCGAACGCCACTGGTAATGGCGTTTTAAACTGTGTCGCGAACGCCACCGGTAATGGCGTGTGCCTTACTAGTGGCGTGTGCCCTGTCCCGAACGCCACTAGTAATAGAGTTAATTCATTACCCATCCACCCGCCCAGCGCATTCAGAATTTCGCGAACAAATCACAAATTCCCCCGCCTTTCCTTCCCTAGCAACGCCGCCGCCCCGAGCGTCCCGCTCCTCGTCGCCGGCCCCCTCGCCCCGGGCTCCCCGCTCCTCATCGCCGGCCACTTCGCCCCGGGCGCCCCGCCCGCGCCTCTTCTTCCCTAGCCGCGGCGCCGCCCCAGGCGTCCTCCTTGCCGGCCCCATCGCCCCGGGCCCCCTCACCCCGGCCATCTCGCCTCCAGCGCTCGTCCTCGCACCCGGCCCCCTCCGCGCCTCTTCTTCCCTAGCCGCGCCGCCGCCCCAGGCGTCCTCCTTGCCGGCCCCATCGCCCCGGGCGCACCACTCCTCGTCGCCGGCTATCTCGCCTCCAGCGCTCCTCCTCACCCCCGGCCCCCTCACCCCCGGCCCCCCTCGCCCCCGGCCCGCCTCCCGCGCGGTTTCCACCAAGGTGCCTTCCTCTCCTTGCACTATGGACCTTCGCATTGATAAGTTGATTCATATACTGCCACTTAGTTGGTTCAGTTTGATTCATATAAGTTGATTCATATAAGTTGATTCCGTTTGATTCATATAAGTTGATTCAGTTGATTCATATAAGTTGATTCATATAAGTTGATTCAGTTTGATTTTAGATATGCCTCTTAGTTATTACTGCCTGTCTGTTGCTTAGAAATGATTAAAGATGGTCTTTGTATTACCTACAGATATCATAAAGAATGTGTTGTGTTAGTGTACAAACAGCAAGCAAGATAGCCATCCTTTTATTATGAGACTGAACAGGAGACTGAGCTGCTTGCTTCTCATTAATAAAGATAAGGCAGTGTAGGTATAATATATGATGCTGCATGAGCTTTTTGTACATGCTTGGAGTTAGAACTTACTTGGTGGTTCTGGTACCTTATTGAATAGCTTACCTTATCTTTTCTTTTGCTCTTACAGTATGCATGATGTAAAGCCTTCAGTCATGAACTGAGAGAAACGATCTTGCTCTCTTTCCTGCAATGAGAAATAAAAACCACAAGAACTTAAATGAATATTTCTCCTCAGCTTAACGATTTGTATGATTTCCAGGTTATCAGCACAGCTAGAACATGCAATGTCATTCTATTGATGCTGAAGATGTGTATGTTGGATTATTTGTGTGTGATTTTGGTGCTGAAGATGTGTGAATCAAAGAAGATGATAACTAGATAGCTAGGTTTAGTTTAGGTTTTATTTTCCTTTCTTCTTTCCTTTTCTCCTTAATTTCTAATATTCTTTTGTAATCCAACTTACTCGGCATGTATTTTGGTCAAATGGATGATCTGTATAAATTAAATATGGTGTATTGCTTTTGAATCCGCAATTTTTTTTTGCCCTAGAAAATATACTAGTGGCGTTTTGTATTAGTGGCACGCCACTAGTAACAATTTTTTTTCAACTACAAAAATATATACTAGTGGTGTTTTGCACAGCCAGCACGCCACTAGTATACCAATTACTAGTGGCGTGTTGAACCAGGAGCACGCCACTAGTAATAATTTTTTAAACTATAAAAATTTCTATTAGTGGCGTTTGATACAGACAGCATGCCACTAGTATACTAACTACTAGTGGCGTGTGGGAGGGAGAGCACGCCACTAGTAATAGTTTTTTTAAACTACAAAAATCTATACTAGTGGCGTGTGCGAACAAAGGGACGCCACTATTGAGGTGTATTACTAGAGGCGTGTTGGACATGCGACACGCCACTAGTATATTTATTACTAGTGGCGTGGGGTTCAGAAGCACGCCACTAGTGTGAGTGTTACTAGTGGCGTGTGGGCAGCACGTCACTAGTAACCAATTACCACCGGCGTGATACTAGTGGCGTGCTGCCCACACGCCACTAATAAGTATTTTAGCACGCCACTAATAAGGGGGTTTTGCACTAGTGTAACAACTGATGTGCTACACAATTAGATTTTTATTATTTTCGTAACAACGCGCGAGCATTTAGCTAATATTATTAAGTGAAGCGTAGCTGTTTCGTACGAGAAAAATGAGGAGCCCATGCTTTCTTCCTCGGTTTCTTCTTCCTGCGTCCAGTCTTGCCTTCCCCTGCGACCACCACAAGGCTGCTTTCTCTATCCACCCTCCTTCTCTCTCTGTGTCTTCTCTCCTACCCATCAAAATAAGTAAGACACCGAAGGGATACGGGTACGCTACACTGGCACAAAATAAAAATTTCTACCGCGTAAACCAAGAATTGTTATAGTAATAGATCACGAGTGTCAACAACTAAACGCCGGCGTCGGTGGTCCGGAAGGACCCCCTTTGGGATTCGGCCGGGGAGGAGCTGGAACAGGAGCTACGATTTGTCTAGGCCCGATTAAACGGTAGAAAACGGAGACAAAGATTTACCCAGGTTCAGGCCACCGCGGAGGTGTAAAACCCTAGTCCTGGTTTGGTGTGTGTGTGTGTGTTAACGTTTTAGAGATTACAGAGCCCTTGCTTGCTCGAAAGGGAGTTCTTCTCCAAAAGATCTCACCCTTTGCATGCCTCGGCTCTCCCCTTATATACCCGGAGGTTTACCACAGTGACCAAAGGGCATTAAATGCAAATAGACGCGCTGCTTACGTGGGGGCGTGGGCACGCCATGCCGTCCGCCGAAAGCTGCTGTGGAAGGAATGTTTTGCTGACAAACCATCCTCGAAAACCGGGTCTTCATGATGAGTTGAAGTGCGCTGGAGAGTACTTAACGGGCAAGCAACCCGCCACGGTGACAACCGCGCGGGTCCCACGGACCCAAGGGACGTACCTGGGCGCGCCGTACCGTGCTAGAAAGTCATAAAGCGTGTCAGATTATAACTGACAGGCCTTATCACGTCGGTGGACGCCCGCATTGGGCCTATAGTAGGCACACCTGCTGACAGGCATTAAATGCACCGGACAGGCTTAAATGCGCCCGATGGGACATGTGGAAAGGGCCTGCCGGGGCCCTTTGGCGGGCGCCGCGGAACCTCTGCCACGTGTACTGGTGGACCCACGAAGATTGCTCGGGGTCAAGGCCCCCGAGAGGTGCTCGGGGTATCCCGCCACGTGGCGCCGTGGGAGGAAACAAGCGGTGCTCGGGGTAGGGCCCCGAGGGGCGCTCGGGGCGCCTTGCTACGCGGCACGAGGGAGGAACCAAAGGCGCTCGGGGTTCCCGGGCTCGGGGACCCCTCAGCCCGCATCCCCAACCACTCGCTGCACGTGGGCCACTTGACTAAACCCGTAGGGGCCAAGCGGACACGATGCTCGAGGGGGGCAAGTCCCCGAGCGCATACTCCCGATTCCCACGCCCTTTGGGTGACGTGGCATCGAGTTCGGCCCCTTGTCGACGGCCAAGGGAACCCTAGTTCCCGTACCGCCGACAACGAGATTACCACTAGACGTGTAGATCCATAGCGGAAGTAGAGTCGATGTAGCACGCCGGTGCAGCTATAGTCATACTATCTTTTCCTCCTCGTGATTCCCTCGCAGCCGCAACGCCTCCAAGGTATCCACACGTTCAGGGATGAATGTCATTCGTCTGAATTGCTAGATCTGAGTGGGCGACTTTGGGCGTGGGGAAGTGACGGTACGGTTTCGGGAAATCCGAATTGGCTTACCTAAAACGTCTATCCCCTCTCCTTATAAAGACGTCCCCATAATGGGCTTCTATATTAGAGGCCCATTAGGACTCAATGCCCAGTTTAACTTGGATCCTAATCCGAATTAGGCTCCAACCCCTTAAGTGTTCGACCCTATAGGTTCACGCACGTTTGGACATGACCCGAGTACTCCTACTCGGTCACTAATTAGTAGCGGCTCCTAGTAGGACGTGCTAACTCCCAAATGCACATAAAGATCGTATCGGACGAATCTTCACAATATTATATATGCAACTCCCTTTGCCTCACGATATTTTTCAAGCTCAAGCTCGAGCTCGACCGCTCTTTCTTGATCACGTGTCTCGAAATCCTTTATCAGGTTGACTCTTTAACCTTAAGTAGCATGGCCATGCATTTCTGTATCCGATCACTCGAGGGGCCAGAGATATCTCTCTCATTATAGAGAGGGGCAAATCTCATCTCGATTAACCACGTCTTGCTGCATGATTCATGACAAACAAGAAATCAACCTTTATAACTTCTCAGTTACGGAGTAGCGTTTAGCAACCCCTAAATAAGTTATTATACATCTCAAGCATATACGACAATTTCAAGTCAAAGGATATAGCATACACATTGCATGCAATCTACTGATGATAACTAAAATAATGTTTTCGTAGTGTCTCAAGTTGGGTCAGTCCAACTCCATGTTCCCTAACATGTGCTCATATAATTGGTTTGACATCTCTATGTCCATGACCTGTGAAACATAGTCATCAACTAATACATATGCTAGTCTATTATTTATACGTGTCCTCACATGAATTCTGACTATGGACCAATTTAAAATAATTATTTAAGCTTAGTAAGGAGTTTCACACAAGTCACATAATCGCTAATCAATTCAAATGATATTATTCAAAAAATATTTAATAAATCATTGATACAATGAAATATGATCATCCCTATGATTACCACCAAGATACATTTTTAATAGACACATTGTGTTGATTTTAGAGGTTGAAAAAGATGAGTAAGGATGACTAACCTCGATCTCATCAGGCTACAGACCCATCAGTGGAGTGGAGCTATCTCCCGACGACCTCGGGCGACCGCCGGGACTTGGCTGATGAATGTCTATTGAAATCATAGCAAGGTACGTACGAAGATTTAAGTGGAGTTTCTGGCCATGCAGCCCATGAAGTGATGGCACTGATACGTTATCTTAGATTACTTGTTAATTGAACGGTGGATTTTCTCCTCTCTAGACCCGTAGAACTGTCCGTCAATACTGGACAAAATGGCCCGTTAAATGGACACAACGGCTCACATCAGGTTCATGTTAAGACCCATCAGGTTCATGACAACCAGCCAATAGTAGGATGATAGAAGCCTATTCGTGAATATGTAATCAATCAGGTCTAAATTACGCCAAATTCTGGCCATGATAGCTTAGCTAGCTCCCGAGCACTTGCACTTTTTGGAACCATTCCCTGTCTACTCTTTCGATTTTCTAAAAGCTATTGTTTTAGATAAAAATAGAGTCAAACGTTTTAAACTTTAGCTGTTAGTATCTTTCAAAATATTTCGATCACATACTCCAAATTTGTACTTATATATTTATCTCAAAAAATTACTTTCATAATATATAATCTTATTAGTTTATATAAATATATTATAATAGATATTAGTAGTCAAAGTTATATTTTAGAGACTATATCAATGTCTAACAATTTTTAAAAAATTGAAAAGAGCGTGTGGCAGCGCACCTTCTATGGAGCGTATGGGCGAAACTATAAGAGATCTTTTTTTCTTTCGGTGTATGAAACTAGCAAGTTACTTTGATATTTGATCCGGAATCTTACTATAAACATGCTGAGGTCCGAAGTAGCATACGGATTGTTCTTGCGTTTGCGGATTTATTTTAATCTTCAATCCGAATAAGTATCATACCACTATATATACTTCTTATAAGCTATAAGGAATGAATTGATGCCTCAAGATAAAATTGCTGTGTTTTGTAAATACTCTTCTGATATAATACTGAAGATCGTCGTCTTGAGCACGTGATTTTTTTCCACGACGGTTCCACGTAAACTCGGTGTTTCATGTTGTTGATCTATATGTTTGTTACCTCTCGATTTCTCAAAGTTACATTTCATATAAATTTAGTAAATCAAAATAAATTATGGCTTCCTATACCACACTGTTTAATTAAGTTCTGGAATCTCCAGCCTAGGTCTTCGTAAAGCCTAAAGCTGGCCTTGCCATCGCTGGGTGCGATTTAAATGGTGCGGTGCATGTGAAGACTTTTCAATAGTAAAATCCACTGTAGTACAGCGGAAAGGTTTCTTCACATCTTATCTGCTTTCAACTCTTCACATCTAGCTGAAGGACTTCACATCTAGCTTCTTAGTTTCAAGTAAAGGGGGAAAAAAAAAGCTTCCGAACGAAACGGCTCAATTTCACTGACGGATGCTTTGGTCGGGCCTTTTCGGAATTAGGTCGGCGCCAAATCCAAGCCCATTTTGATGCTTCCTCGTTTTTCTCATCTCCCTTTCCATTTAATTTGCATTTTCTTTGCTATTTTAAAATTTACATTTTTATTTATCAAAACAATTGTTTATTTTCCATCTTCTAATGCATGTCTTATTTTGCCGAAGCAGTAAAATTTGTTAGCAAAATTACTAAGTTTTTTCTAAAAATAAATTACTAAGTCTTAGCAGCTGAGTGATCACGTATCTACTCCCTCCGTCCACAAATGTAAGGCGTGCACGGAATTTAAGATTTAACTTTGACCAAGAATTGAACTAATAATATTCAATTATATGACACAAAAGTGGCATCATTGGATTCATATTCAAACGTATTTTCAAATGATATCACTTTCGTGTTATATAACTTAATAGTATTGTTTTAATTGTTGGTCAAAGTTGGATCTTAAATTCCGTGCACGCCTTACATTTGTGGACGGAGGGAGTAATATTTAAATCTCCAACATAAAAAATATATATTAAATTTTCCCCTCTAAACTATTGGCTTGACTCACTTTCCCACTAAATTAGCCTTACTTAACCGTCCAAACTATGATATCCAGAGCTTACCGTTTGGTCGGTTTGGATAATAGCCTTACATATGCGAGCTGCTATATCACCTTCTTCTTCCTCCTCCAACTCCTGCTTGCCAAGCAAACCGGTAGCAGGTGGTGCTCTACAATGGCCCTCTCTCCTAGAAGAGGGAATAGAGAGAGACTAGGGGTAGGTAGAGGAGAAAGAAGAAGATGACGTAGCAGTTCATGTGTATAAAATCTAGAATGTGGGGTAAAATCGCTGTCCACGTTAATAAAATTGATGTCCAAAACTAGACAGGAGAAAAATTCTTCCGATATTATCATTTAAATTACAAAATAAGCCAAGCTAATCTTTTAAGGGAAAAAGTCTATACGCCTGGTTTGGGGACTCTCTACACACAAAATATCTAACCTGCCCTCGACAAATATGGGAATCGAATTGTTCACTGCCAAATTTCTAGGTTCAAACATAGAATTACAGCCATAGTCACGCAATACAGGTGCCGCTGCCACCCAATTGATCAAATTACTTTTCTGAGAAAACGCCAAGTACAACTAACAAATATACACGTAAAGACATGCACATACTCACTTATACACAAGCATGTAGGATATTAGGCTTGTGGAGTTTGAAGATGACTTAGTCAGCACTGGGCACCTCACTGGCAACACGTATACAGCCTACCACTAAAATAAAGTTATATCTAGATGACACCATAAGGAACTAAACCAAGAGTTTGACCTCTAATATGCAAAGAGTATAACCACACCCGCTAACAGGCTAAACAACAACTTCGTTCTCGCCACCAACCTGAGACTTATCATTAAAGAGAATTACGATAGTCCATTAGTTGGTAAAGGCGAACAACGGCGGCTAATTTACAGTCGATCATGCAGGGACTTCCGCGCAGTCGATTACGATAATTTTTTAAGTGCTTTGGTCAGAAAGCTAGACTAGACCTCTCTGCTACCGTCTCTTTTTAAAAATAAATAACTCGCCCCTATCCCTTTGCTTCTCCACAGTAGCTTTCAGTCTCACTGAATCGAGCTTCCAACTTAACTTTTTTAGCTTTTCACCTCACAGGATTGAGCTCTCTAACTCGTTTTTATAGCTTTAACCTCATAGGATCGAGCTTCCAACCCCATGATATTGAGCTTCAGCCTGGGAATAGCTCGAAATCCAAATCAAACTCAGACCAAACCTACGTGAAAAAAGCTCTCGGTCCAGTCCAAACCAGCCCACCAACCATCCCTTGCAATCCATCCCAACCTGAACTGTATGATATTCCAAACTGCACCAACCCATTTCTCAGTTGTGGTCACAGCCTATTTCTTACGACGGGTTCAACCCAAATTTCAAACCATTTCCAATCAACAGGCTCGCTAGACATGCTTGGCCCATATTCGTGACGACCTGTAAATGTTGTGAGACCAAAAAGATGAAGCCGGCGATGCGGCAACGGAGGACGGCAGGATGGGCATCACGCTGGCTGAGAAGCTCGACGTGCTCAACCGCATCGCGGGGGTGAGGTGGGGGTCCGGCTCGGAAGAGATGACGGCAGCAAGATTGACACGCAATGGTGAAGCTCGGGAGAAGGCGACGGCAGCCAGGTCGGTGGGCAGCACGCGCCGATCTGGGCGTCGTCCTTCGACGGCGGTGGGGCTCGCAGGTGACGCCGGTGGAGCGCCTGGGTCAAAGCTTCATCTGTGGTGAGCATCAACCATTTCCGTCAAAGGGCCTGCAATGGCTATGAGGGCACACCGTGTGCGTCTGCAGGGGTAATGCCAACCGGGCTTGCTCTTGCTCGTGCTCGTGCGTGTTACCATCGCCTCCATCGGCACAGGTGGAGGCAATTATTACAAAATTAGCCTCCATGACATCAAGCCATCGCTAATTTCCACGACTAATACCGTGGCCACTTAATTCCACTAGTCGTAATACCAAGATCGCGTAGTGTAGGATCTACCGAAGTTGTATGTAAGAAGAAGATGACACCTATGTTTGTTGGCGAGGTTCGGCCAAAGCCTACATTCCCAAGAGCCGACTGCGGGCGCTCCGCTTCTGTATCGATGAGAAAACACCAGGCCCAACGTACAAGCCACGTCCTAGCCTGCCAAGATACAGCCACTACCCCAGAAAACCCCTCCACTGACGGGTTTAGCGCCCGTCAGTAACGTCGCGTCAGTGGAAGTCTAACTTCCACTGACGGGCGGCGGACCCGTCAGTAGAGGGTAGATCACCACTGACGGGCAGAGGATTCGGCCCGTCAGTGGTGGGTTTTATGGGATTTAAAAAAAAAGCCCGGCTCCAGGGCGGCGTGGCCGCCTGGATCGGGGAGCCGAGGACGTGCTCGTCGCCATCGCCTGAATCGGGGAGTCGAAGCCGTGGACGCCGCCGCTCCGTCCCTCCCGCGCTCGTCGCCGTCGATGGAGTCCAGGAGGTCTCGCCTCGTCGCCGCTGTGCTGGATCTGATGCTCACCGTGCCCGCCGCCGTGCAGTAGCCGTCGTCGTCGCTGCCGTCGTCTCCGGAGGCCGTAGTCGCACCGAATGCCCTGGGACCTCTTCCTGCACATCCTCAGCGACGGCAGCGTCACCTGTAGTAGTGAGAAGAGAAGGTCAATCAATGTGAGAGGAGAAATCGGATTGCGAAATGGCCTACGAGAAGTTCTAAGTTTGTCAACATCAGATCCAATTTCACACCCAATAATATCAAATGAGCAATCCAATTTCACACCCAAAATCCAATTTCACACCCAAAATTAGATCTTGCAAACAAATGAGCAACACTTCCATTAACCACAAATCAGCGTGAAACAACAATAATATCTCAGATCTAGGAGGTGCTAGGACACGAGATCTTTCAGATCTTGGGCTCGCCGTGCGGGCCGGCGAAGTTGGTGATGAAGTCCTTGGCGAGCGCTGCAGGGAGAGGAACAAACACCAGGAATCAATGGATCATTCCAGAAGCTTCCAAGAACACGAGTGAAAAGCAGGCTAGGGAGGCACGGCTCCACGAGCTCCTGGAGGGCCGTGCGCGCGTGAGGGAAGACGTACCTCTCCTTGCGTCGGGGCGTCGGAGCTCCTGGAGGGCCGTGCGGGGCGTTGGGGACGGCTCGCCACTCCTTGCGCGCCACCGCGGCCTCTATTTCGTGGGGCTACCGCGTGTCGAGATCTGGCGGCGGCTAGAGTTTTGTCCCCCGGAAGCGCGGGCGATGAAGAGTAGGAGGGCGCGAGGGCGATGAAGAGCAGGAGGGCGCGAGGGCGATGAGGGCGCGGCGGAGGAGATGGAAGGAGACGGGCGGGCGATTTTTGGGGGAGACGGGAAGGGGATTTCAGGAGAGAAGTGGAGAAGTGGCGATTTTTGAGGGAGGCCGGTTCGGGAGATGCCATATGTACTGTGGCCAAAAAATCACTCACGGGTTTAAATTGGAACCTGTCGGTGGAGATTTCACTCTACTAACGGGTCATAATAATGGGCCCGTCAGTAGTACTTCGTGTCAGTAGAAATAAATAATTACTGACGGGCGATATTTTTGACCCGTCAGTGATTATTTTTTCTTCTGAGTTTCGACCGTCTACTCGAATAATCACTGACGGGTACCTGTTCGCCCGTCAGTGGTGAACGGTACCAATGACGGGTTCCTGTTCGTCCGTCAGTGAACACTATGTAGGAGAAGTATTTTTTGAGGTAGTGAGCGTACCTCCATCCTGGCTTCCCCGAGGCCGGCCGGTCAGACCGCTCCCTCCGAACCAGCACCAATCCGAGTCTCTCTCTCTATTTCTCTCGTTTCTCTCGTGGTTACATTGTATAGTGCCCCTCTTTTTATAGGAGACCTAGGATACATCAGTCCAAATCTAACTCTACAATATCCTACTAGGACTCCCTATAGTACCCTATTATAATACTATGCTTTCTCTAATCCAACTCGTAACCTACGCGTATACATATTCGGCACAAACTCAACAAACTCTACCTTCATGAATATGTCCTCCACCAATGAATCCGTCTTGCTCGAACCTCTGTGTACCTTGGACTTGAGATTCACGTTCGTAGCTCAATGACCTGAATCACTGATGAGACTCCAATGCTACTCCCTGTCTCCACTATGAATCCACCTGCAACTGTACTTCCTCCTTCCTTTCATCACAATCAATAGTCCGACGAAATTAGATTCCTCTTGCATCCCTCATATGTGCCCAACTTCCTAGAGTATCCGCTCAACGCCATCATACATTGATCTTGAAGTTACCACATCCTGACAACACTATGAGCCATGTCATCACCTTGGTAGCCTCTTCCCAGACCTGTACGAAATTGAGCAACTCACTGTTAGGTGTCACATAAATGAGTTACCTGAATCTAGTATACTCGCTTATGTTGACTATCCGTTTGAAACTGAAAGAACTTCACATCTATATCCTGAGTCATCCTATTTAGTCAAAATTCGCAGTTGTCTCATCCTTTTCTTGGATAGTCCTTTTCAACATGTCCCTGGTTGTAGCACTTTGGTCTACTGTTCCACAAAATAAACGACATTGTCTTCACCATCAACCTCACTTCTAGTTGCCCCGAGATCAGTGATTCCCTCATTGAAAACATCCACGTGCTCCCACAAGCCTTTGACATGTACTGACTTTCCAACCTTTCATAGATTTCCTTTTGGCAAACTCCTATCTATCACATGGTACTCACCAATCCCGATAGACACAGTCATATGGTCCCGACCGCTGATTTTCAGTCCTTCCAATCTTCGATTCCGCTCATCCGGCTTGACATCCCTCATAGTCTTCAACTCCGACCCTTGTCTTCCAAAGCCTGAAGTCACTAGACTCATCAAGGTGTTGCCACCTCAAATCTGGAAAGCGTCGACACCCTCTGGTCGACTCCGATCAGACCGCCCCTGGGGTCGGTCAGACCGCCATGCCAGGTCGGTCAGACCGCTTGTGCAGCTCCGTGCGCGCACAACCGCATGCGTCGCCACAATTCCTGTGTCGAGCCTCCGCAACCCTGGTTGAAGATCTCTTGGGTAACTAGCCTACATCTCTTGCATCTCCCCCGCTCTCCACGAATTTCCCAAAATTGATGTCGAGTTCCACGCTTCACCTCTGAACTACCGAGTAGTCGTCTCCTCCGGATCACGTGCTTCTCGCCTTGCCTAAAATAGCATGCGATTCTCCATGCATTACACCGTAGCCTCTCCCTCGGCCCGTGCCTTTTGACACCATCGAAATCTTCTCCTCCAATTCACTCGCTCAAACTGAAACTAACTCCGACCAACCGGGATTATGGTCCATCCTGATCTAGAGTAGAATCCCAGCATCGATTCTGCTCCACCTTCACATAACTCCTGGTAGTTATACGCGCCCTTCGGTCCGGCCTCCGTATGCGCACACAAACTTAACCGATCCGCGTCCTCGCCATATTGAACACCGCGAGCCACCTCTGATGCAAATACCGCACCCTGGGCTCACGCCTGCGCATCATCGCACACCAGAGATCCGTGATCACCACGACCCCTCCGTAAGCTGGCATTGGCTCACCCTGGTCGAAAGTCGTCTCTGCTGTAGTCACCAAGCCTTGTCCGACACCTCCGTGTCTTAGGCTCGATCCTGCACACTGCCGTGCACCAGAGGACTCGGTCCTCCTCGGCAAGCTTGCCCTCGCTGAAAAACCGCCTTTGCTTGTCCTGCCGGTTAGACCGGCCCTGGCCGCCGGTTTGACCGACCTTCCCTGAAGTCGTGTCGTGCCTGTCACATCCAGCTTAGACTCTAGCCTGAGTCCGAGCCCATCATGTCTTCATCCGGTCTGACTGGCCCTCCTGGCTGGTCTAACCGCCTGTGCAATCACCGCACGCCTCCAGCCACCGCCTGTGGCCGGTCCTCCAATGATGGGTCTGACCGCCGATCGCCCTGTGTCGTCGCGCCGGCAATCATGCCGTTGCTCGATGCCAATGCCCCAAAATCGATGATTTGTCGATAGATCGCGATGTCCTTGAAGCCATCGTCTCCACCTTGACCGAATTCCCCGGGCCGCCTGCCCAGAGTATCCGATCCCGACCAAACTATCCGGGCCGTTTGCCTAGATCACCTGATCGTCGTGCTCCACCTTGCGTCATATCTGCCCCGCACATACCATGCATTGCTTGGCACCTTGTAGATGCACGCACGGGACACGTATGCCACCACCCTCACTGACCGTGCCCATACACGTCGACGATCTTCCTCGGTCTCCATCGAGATTTTCTGCACTGCCTCTAGATCCAATCCGAACCTCACGCTTTGATGTTCTGATACCACTCGTTGCGATATTAGCCTCCATGGCGTCAAGCCATCGCTAATTTCCATGACTAATACCGTGGCCGCTTGGTTCCACTAGTCGCAATACCGAGGTCGCGCAGCGTAAGATCTACCGAGGTTGCATGCAAGAAGAAGATGACACCGATGTTTGTTGACGAGGTTCAGCCGAAGCCTACATCCCCGGGAGCCGACTGCAGGCGCTCTGTCACGGACCCGGAATTGCATATGATTAAGGGAACGCGAAGTCGCCAAGGACCAAAGGACTCGTCAGCCCGGTGGCACGGTACCTGCGCCGTATGCACCAAGACGGAACGATCCGACACCCGCCACGTGCGAGCCAGCCGGAAGCGACCAATCTTCCCAGAACCACATACGATTCCATAGTCCGGTGAAGGTTTAGAGTCGTTCCCAACTACTATCGAATCTTCTTCTGAGGGTCTTGGGGTGAATTGTCGAAGGTACTGTCGGGCCGTCATCCTTTTGCGTGGCTTGGTTCCAGAATTCTGGGGTTGCTTGGTCTCACGGGATGGAGTTGGGGTCGGCTCTTGCACCGGAACATAGGGGCTCTCGCCGTAAGACTCATCTTCATTTGCCACATGATACCTTCGATGTAATTCAGAGCAAAGCTTGCGGTTAACCTTTGTCAATCGTTCCACCTCTTGAGCAGCACTTCCATAGTCCCGATACAACCTTTGGTGCATTACTTCCGCGCAAACAATGTGATTGATCGTCTCTATCTCAGTCTCATCTTCTTCTTCATCGTCACTTGGCGCTGGTACATAGATGCTGGTACCTCCATCAGTGATCTGGGGAATGAGACGGAAGGGGGAGAATAGGAAGATCTCATCAAAGTGATGCCGTAGGTGGAGAACTGCTTTTCTTGAGGCTTCCATTCGGGCATCCGTATCAGTTGGTCTGGGTACTGTAAAGGTCTGATCCAGATCCGAGACTTTCACAGTGACCCATCCCATCCAAAAATGAGTCTTCCCGTGAACCTTATAAGTCTTGGCGTGGAAAGCAGGGAGGTCTTCCTGGGGCACTCCAAGGTATTCCAACATTCTCCACAACAAGGTAGCCCATCCTCCAAGCTGTTGCGGGTCGGTCACAACGTTGTACACCATCCTATACAATTTTATGGTTAGAGAGGACATGGTTAGCCACACAAGCGAAAACAAACGCAATAGATAAGAACATTTAGAACTAAGAGCGATGAGGTTAAGGAATAAAAGCAATCTACTTATTAAATTTAAACATAGGGTTTAATTTTGCAAATAGTTTTCTCGACATTGTCGAGTCCTATCTAACGACCACCTGCAATTGGCTTCCTACGGTCAGCTCGGCTCTGATACCAAGCTGTCACGGACCCGGAATTGCATATGATTAAGGGAACGCGAAGTCGCCAAGGACCGAAGGACTCGTCAGCCCGGTGGCACGGTACCTGCGCCGTATGCACCAAGACGGAACGATCCGACACCCGCCACGTGCGAGCCGGCCGGAAGCGACCAATCTTCCCAGAACCACATACGATTCCATAGTCCGGTGAAGGTTTAGAGTCGTTCCCAACTACTACCAGACAGGACAAGGTCGGAGGAGCCCGGCAGTTCTACCCACACCCTAACCTAGCTCGAAGGCTAGTGGGTCGCTCGAAAGCCCGGTAGAACGCCCACACCCTGCCTGGCCGGCACCGCATCTCAGCCAGCGGGTCACTCAACCGATTCCTGCCCAACCTGGTAACAACCGGTACAACCGTAACCCTTCACGGCATACCCAAAACGCTTCATATCATACACGCATTGCGTAAGGGCAGCCTAGAATTAACAACTCGGACATCACAACAAAGCTCTACATATATGATATTACTAGTGACTGTCCACGATGGGACAATATATTACATCATTCGGCCATGACCGAAAACATATCCGAGTACGGAGAAGTTAAACGACAGCGGAAACAAGGTAAATGAGTCCCACAGCGGCATAATGACCGCTGAACAAAAGCCACGACCTATCCCAGAGATCGACTAACTAACCGAGGAAACAGCAATTTCAGGCATCATCAAAATAGTCCTCAACCACCGGCTCACCTGCAAGCTCCAGGAATAACCTGGGTGAGTACGAACGTACTCGCAAGACTTATCCGTGCTTGATTAAATGTCCTACTCATACTAGTGCAACAACAATTAAACATGAATGCTTCTCAGAGTAACAATATACTTAATTTAAAAACATAACATAAATAACATGAGGGGAGGACCAGGTAGATAACATAATACTCTAGCGACCAACAGACCAAAGTCACGCTACCAACACATTCCCGTACTAACTTTCCAACCAATTTGGGGACAGCCCATAGCTCAACTCCAAAGTTAACCATCAACACAATAAACTTATCCAATCTCTCGGACCGTTCCGACGATACAACCACTACCGGTATTCGAGAGCATTATCCCTTGGAGGTTGCAAGACTCCAAGCAGAAATTAGACTTACCATCCGACATACCCTAGTGTTGATCTCGGCAACGTCCACGCGGTGATAAGGGAAGTAGCCACGCTGGAGTTGCCTCAAGGTTGGTATCGCGACGAAACTCTCCATACACCTGGTCGCAACATGCTCCTCCAGTGATACCAACTTTATCCAGCTGACCCTTTTTCCTTCGGCTCTCACATCTTACCTTAGGTTCGAGTATTTAGTTCGTCAATTTGTTCCAACCATAACTAGACACACAATACAGCACATCCTACATGCCAGTTAACCAACTCGATCACCTTTTTATAGCAATGATCCACACATTGGCATATAGGTGCGTAAAGTAATTAACAGGCAATAAGAGGGTGCAACAAGCTCTGCTTGCCTGATTCGGGTTGTTCCTGGTCTTGCGGGGAGCTGTAAGCCTGGTGGTCTTCCTCTTCAGATTCTTTTATAAGCAATACGAAGAACCGGAAAAGAAATGATAAGGAAAATATTAAGGTTCAGCATGTATGCATGAAGATTTAATGCAAGTAATTGAGCGTTTAACAAATGTGCTGATGTTATGAGTGCAAGTTGGCGAGGGTTCGCAACTCGAGCTTGTGAGGGTTACATGATTGCCCTAACTGGCATATGTGTCTAAGGGTTATCCGATTATGAGCTAGGGTTTTAAAGTTGTTGCTTAGGTTGGGGTGTCATGCATCTTATTGTGTACAGCTTGCAAGTGTTCAGGAATATAAGACTAACGTAATTGGAATCATTCGGTTTGGAGCTACGAACATTGAGTTAGGGTTTATCGATGACGACGACGATAAGGGGGCTAACCACATGTATCCTACCATGCATGTGACCCTACTGGAATTCTAGTTGCTCTAAGTCGTAGGATATCACACAAGATTTCCAGAACTACAAGGCTCGTCGAAATCGGAGTTAGGGTCGCAATTCTAGGGTTTATTGACCCTCGACAACCACTAGACTTCTACCCTAGATACCAGTGGATGCATCTACTCAAAATTAACTTTCGATTCAGCCATCTTGTAGAGTTTTTCCTGAGGTTTCCAAATATATAAAAATTTTCAAATGTGGCCGAGTGGTTTGAAAGTTATGCAAGTTTGAAATTCTAGTCAAAACCTGCCCTAAACAACCCTAAACAGTTCGAAATCCTAATTGCTAAACCTACCCGAAGCTTACCCAGCTCTAACCCGAAATTCCTAAGTGCACCCGAGAAGCAACCCGGGGGGCCTACCCACTAATCCACGTCAGTAGGCGTGGGGCCCGCTTGCCATCCGGTCAGGGGCTCGGGATCCAATCCGAACACGCCACGCGTCCGCCCCTTTCTCTCTCTCTCACTCTCTCTCAGGACTGGCCGGAGCCGAAGCTCAGACGGCGGCACCTCGCCGGAGGGCTCACCGGAGTTGGCTCCAGAGCTCCGTGGGGCTCGGGAAAAGGACGGGGAGGACCGGTGGCTCACCGCGAGTTCGGTTTCGTGCTCGGCGAGGGAGGAGGAGACCGGGAAGGGGGTCGGCGACGGCAAGGTGGCGGCGGAGCTTCGGGTCGTCGGCGTCGAGGTGCTCCCGAGCTCAGATCTGCACAGAGGAGGATGCAAGGAGGTTAAGAGGGAGGAGCGGGTTCTCTGGAGCAAGAAAAGGGGAAAGGGGGAGGATCAGAACGTCGAGGAGAACTCGTCGGAGTAGCTGCCGGGCTTGAAGACGAAGACGAGCTCGCGGGCGATTCCAGCACGGATCTGAGCGGCAAAGGAGCGAGGCAGGTGAGGAAGATGGTGAGGGAGCTCGGGGGAAAGAAAATCGGTAGCTGGAGCTCACCGGATCAGTGGGAATTGCTCGTCGGAGCACGGCACCGGAGCTCGGGAAGACGGGTGAAGCAACCGGAGCTCGGGGGCGAGTAGATCTAGGGTTAGGGCTTCGGGATGAAGTGAGCGAGGGGCGCTGTCGGGGCGAGGTTTAAATACGGCGGCCCGGTCGGAGGGTGGCTTGTCGGAGCGGCGCACCGGCCACCGAGGCGAACGGGCGGCGGAGACGTGGGCAGAAGGTCCTGACAGACGGGCCCGGGCGACGGGGAAGAGAGGAGGGAGAGGCTGACTCGCGGGGCTGGCTGTCAGCGAGAGGGCGGGGGAGAGCGCGCGCGCGGGAGAAGCGGGCCGGCCAGCTGGGCCGGCCGAGTAGGCTTGCGGCCCAAGTAGTTTTAGGATTTTTATTTTTCTTTTTAATTTCTGAAACCAGAACCTTTCCCCACGTTATTTTATGTGCGTATTTTGCTCCAAATAATGTGAAATTTTTACAGGGGGTTCTAATCTTTATTCTTGAGCTGCTGTGGAAGTTTGGGTCGATTTGGGGCTCATTTGAATGGGTGTCCAGTTCAAATTTGGATTATGGGTCCGGATTAGGGTTTTGAGCAGAAACTAGGTTTTGACTACTTCAAAAATCTTGAAACTTAGCAAGGGGCTAGGGTTTCCACTTTTGAAATGACTCGTGAAATTTGGGAGGTTGGCATCCACTGAAATTTGTTCTATCGTCGAAACCCTAATTCCAGCTCCTTTAGGGTTTTAGGTTTAGGGACGGGGATTCACCGAAGTGTTCGATGACCTCCACCACCCTTATTAATGACATTTTAAATTCAACTACTTCGAATAAGTTGATTGGTGTTTTGACATTGTTAGTTGGATTACTTCAAATAATTTGATTGGTGTTTGCAACGATTATCCACCGAGGATGAGATATTAACACATTCTATAAAGCGAAGTTGATATGCAACCAAGTTTAATTAAGGTGTGGGTGGTGATGATGCCATGTATGCATGAATGCGGAGCAAACTCTACTTATCGAATCTGGGTATTACACGCTCCGCCCTTGTATCGACGAGAAAACACTAGGCCTGATGTATAAGCTACGTCCTTGCCTACCAAGATACAGCAGACCTCTGTCCTGGCTTCCCTGAGGCTGACTGATCAGACCGCCCCCTCAGAGCCAGCACCAAACCGAGTCTTTCTCTCTCTCTCTATTTATCTTGTTTCTCTCGTGGTTACATTGTGTGGTGCCCCCTTCTTATATAGTAGGCCTAGGATACATGAGTCCAAATCTAACTCACTACTACAGAAAGGCTCATCTGGGACGTGTCATCTCAGTCGGGCAAATCTGAACCGCCTCTGATTCCCTCATCACAAGCGGGTTCCCACGAGGACCGTCTCTGATGTTGATGTTGTGTCCCCAGATGGAAACATCAGAGTTGGTTTGGAGCCGAACCGCCTCAGATGAATCATCTGAGGCGGTTTGAAAAGGAACCGCCTCTGATATAGAGTTATCTGAGGCGGTTGATGTAACATATATCACAGGCGGTGTGCGGTGAACCGCTTGTGATGACTGTTCGAGGGATATCACAGTCGGCTTAAGTGATCCAACCGACTATGATAAATGTCGCCTTTATATGCAGCATTTTCGGGAAGTCTTTTAGGGTTTTCTTGATCTGTTTCTGTTGGGTGGCGGCTGGTTCGGGTAGGGGCGATTTTGAGGCGATTTTGAAGGGAGGGAGAGTGGATGCTGAGGAGTAATTGCATTGGACATTGAAGAAGGTTAGTACTACTTGCCCCTTTAGCTCCCTATTTGCTTTCATTTGGTTGGATGAGATAATTAGGTTTAGTTGTTTGGAGATGATGAAGTGAAAATTAATCATATGGTTAGGATCTTTTAGTATGTGCTAGGTTAATAAGTTTCTTGCATATGTATTGTAGCAGTATGTGCGAGATGGATCGAAGTTGGATGTATCCTGAGAACCGTGTGACCCAAGAGTACATTAATGGTGTAGATGATTTCCTATTAGTAGCACGAGACGATATGTTGGCAAAGGGAGCCAAATTTATGTGTTGCCCGTGCTATGATTGTAAGAACGAGAAGATGTTCAAGGAGAGAAACCAGATACAAGATCATTTGATTCGTAGGAGTTTTGTAAGTGGATATACATGGTGGACCAATCATGGCGAGGTGCACATAATTTTACCGGGTGGAGATAAGGCGAGTAGCAACGAAGATGATGTCGACGGCGAGTCCGATTGCGAGGAGGATGGAGATATGCAGCCGGCCGATAATGAATTGGAGGAAATGTTGCGTGACGCAGAAGGAAACGACCTAGAGGGGAGACAATACGAGCAATTCCTGGGCTTGATGGAGGAATCAGAGAAACCTTTATTTTCGGGTTGCAAGGCAAAATATACAAGATTATCAACTGTTCTTGAACTATTCAAATTGAAGGCAAGCAATGGTTGGTCTGACAAAAGTTTTACCTCTCTCCTATTACTCATGGCAGACTTGCTTCCACAGGGAAACGAGATGCCCACGAGCACATACAGAGCAAAAAAGATTCTTTGTCCTCTAGGTCTGGAAATAGAAAAACTCCATGCTTGTAAGAACGACTGTATCATCTTCCGTAAAGAGTATGCGAACGTACATGTGTGTCCAGTATGCAAGACATCCAGATATAAGCAGCTCGATGTTCAAGGTGATGAATCAGAGGGTGTCGAAAGCAGGAAAGGACCGCCGGCAAAGGTAGTGTGGTATCTTCCTATTGTTCCGCGTCTGAAGCGTTTGTTTGCAAACAAAAAGCACGCGAAACTTATGAGATGGCATGCCGACGACCGTAAGAAAGATTTCATGCTAAGACACCCCGCTGATTCAATCCAGTGGAGAAACATCGACACTAGGTATCCAACATTTTGGAGCCGAGTCGCGAAATGTAAGGTTCGGGTTGAGTACGGATGGAATGAATCCCTTCGGTACCATGACCTGTCGACATAGCACCTGGCTGGTGGCTATGTGCGTGTACAACCTCCCTCCTTGGCTTTGTATGAAGCGAAAGTATGTCATGATGGCCATGCTAATCCAAGGCCCGAAGCAACCTGAAAATGATATTGATGTATACCTAGCACTCTTGATGGAAGATCTTTAGACTCTATGGAATGAAGGGGTTGACGATGTATGGGATGCCGACAAAAGGGAACACTTTACCTTACGCGGCCTCCTGTTCTGCACCATAAATGACTATCCTGCCTATGGTAACCTGTCTGGTCAAACCACTCACGGAGCTAACGCTTGCGGTCAATGCTCGGATAATACGGCAAGTGTGTACCTCAAGCACTCGCACAAGACAGTGTACATGCGGCACCGTAGGTATTTGCGAAGGAATCATCCATACCGGAATCTCAAAAAGGAGTTTGATGGCACAATAGAGGAGGGTATGGCTCTAAAGCCTTATTCAGGAAAGGAGGTCTACGATATGGCGAAGGACATTGATGTAGTTTTTGGTAAAGGAATCCCATTGAGAAAGGGCATATGGAAAAAGAAGTCAATTTTTTGGAATTTACCTTACTGGGAACACCTGGAAGTTCGCCACTGCATTGATGTCATGCATGTAGAGAAGAATGTATGTGATAGCTTGCTTGGTCTGTTATTGAACATCCCTGATAAAACAAAGGACGGTGTGAACGCAAGGCTTGACATGGTCGATATGGGCATCAGACTTGATTTAGCACCCTAGAAATCTGAAAAAGGTCGAACATTCCTTCCACCTGCAAGTTACACCCTGTCAAAGGCTGAGAGAACTGAACTTTGCAAGTGCTTGCATGGTATTAAAGTTCCATTCGGTTACTCCGCCAGCATAAAGAAACTTGTGTCCATGAAAGATTTGAAATTGCTTGGAATGAAGTCTCATGATTGTCATGTTCTGATTACACAAATGCTCCCTGTTGCTATTCGAGGCATTTTGCCCACAAAGGTTAGAGAGACAATCATAATGTTATGCCAGTTCTTTCAGGCAATAACCCAAAAGGTCATCGACCCCCTTCAGCTAGATGCTTTGCAACAACGATTGGTGGTAACTCTATGTCATCTTGAGATGTATTTTCCACCGATATTTTTTGATATCATGCCGCATCTCATGGTTCATCTCGTCAGAGAGATTAAGATGTGTGGCCCTGTCTTTCTTCGAAGCATGTACCCGTTTGAAATATATATGGGAATTTTGAAATCGTATGTACGTAATCGATCCCGCCCAGAGGGGAGCATTATTGAAGGCTATGCAACCGAAGAGGTCGTTGAGTTTTTTTTGGACTACATGTCGAATGTGAAACAAATTGGCGTACCTGAATCACGCTATGCTGGGAGGCTACAAGGAATCGGTACTCTCGGAGCAAAACGAATCAATCCCGATCCGGATGCACTTGCGAAAGCCCACTTTCTTGTGTTGGAACACATGGATGTGGTATCTCCCTACATCACCGAGCACTTTGAGTTGGTACGGAAACAGAATCCGAATAAATCTCAAAGATGGATCACTATACAACATAACTCGAGGTTCAATCAGTGGCTACACGACCGAATCACCAATAGCTCATCCATCGATGATATGCTTACTTGGTTGTCAAGAAAACCATCGTACCAAGTCATGACATATCAAGGGTACCAAATAAATGGGTATACATTTTACACGAAGGCTCAACATGCAAAAAGCTCATATCAGAACAGTGGTGTCCGTATAGATGCTGTAGATGGTGTCGCCCATGAAGCACGGCCATACTATGGGTTCGTAGAAGAGATATGGGAGCTCGACTACGTGAAGTTCAAGATCCCCGTATTTCGGTGCCGTTGGGTGCATCTTTCCCACGTGAAGGTTGACAGTTATGGCGTGACTACCGTGGACCTTGGTCGTGTTGCTTATGCAAGTGAACCATTTGTGCTTGCAAAACATGTTCACCAAGTCTTCTACATAGTCAATCCATCCAATAAGAAGCGTCATGTCGTAAGGAATGGAAAGAGGAGTATCGTCGGTGTCGATGAAGTGGTCGATGAGGATGACTACAACAGATTTGGCGATATCCCTAATTCGGACCAAGTGACGTGCGAAGAAACACAAAGTCATGACAACGAGACCTACATCCGCAATGATCATCATGAAGGTCTTATTTTCAAAGCAAAAAGGCAAGTGCATGCATGATCAGTGATGTGGGTCCAGGTTGAAATGGTTATGTATGCTTGCATTGTGTTGAAATGAGCACTTGTGTAATGTGAAACCTTTATATGTGTTGTGAGATTATGATCCTTGTGTAATGTGAAATCTGGCTATGTGCTGTGGGATTATGATCCTTAATTGTGTAATGTGAAATCTTTCTATGTGCTGTGGGAATATGATCTCTGTGAAGACTTTGCGTGAATGTTGAATGTTATTTGAACTGTCGTATAAATCATATGAAAATTGACGTTTTTCCCTAAAAACAGGGACGTCTGTGTATGGCTAAAGGACATATCAGAGGCGGTTTCGAGTCAAAAAACGCTTCAGATACTTACATCAGAGGCGGGTTTTATATAGGACTGCCTCTGATATAGGACCACATCAGAGGCGGGTTTTGTATAGGACTGCCTCTGATATAGGACCACATCAGAGGCGGGTTTTGTATAGGACTGCCTCTGATATAGGACCACATCAGAGGCGGGTTTTGTATAGGACCGCCTCTGATATAGGACAATATCAGAGGCGGGTTTTATTTGGGGCCGCCTCTGATATAGGACCACATCAGAGGCGGGTTTTATATAGGACAGCCTCTGATGTAAACACGTCAGAGGTGGTTTTAGTGTAGAACCGGCTCTGATGATGTTCCTTTATATATCGTACTTAGGGTTTTTTCAATCCCGCCAGTTCCGAACCCCTTCGAATTCGCCGCCCCATACTCCCGCGCCACCCCGACTTCCCCGACGCCCCCACCCCGGCCCAACCTCGCCGCCCCGGCCCGACCTCGCCGGCCCGGCCACCCCCACCGCCCCGGCCACCCTGACGCCGCCTCGGGCACCCTGACGCCGCCCCGGCCACCCCGCCGCCCCCCGGCCACCCCGCCGCCCCCTCGGCCACCCCGACGCCGCCCCGGCCTCCCCGGCCACCTCGACGCCGCGCTGACTCCGCTCCGGCCACCCCGACGCCGCCCCATACTCCCCGGCCACCCCGACGCCGCTCTGGCCACCCCGACGCTGACCTCGCCGCTCCTCCCCACCACCGGCGTCCCCGAAGCTTAAGGTATCACATCAATTCGACATTTAGATACATCTTCACTATGCATTTTATTGTGTTCATATGTGTATGTGCTATCTCTGGATTCCATGTTAGTTCTTGCTGTTTATTAGTTGTTGGAAATCGGTGTGTACGTGTGGCTGTTTAGTAGTTGGTGTTATGGATATGTGTGTGTGCTATCCATGGATGCTCTGTGATTTTGTTACTTCTGTGTGCTTTTGCTCTTCAGTATGTGATAATGTAGTTGCTTAGTTGGCTAAATTGCTTAGTCATCTTTATCTTTTAAATTAGTCGAGTTATTCTCAAAGTATGAAAATTGGTGTTATTCTAGTTTGACCTTAACAGTAATTGTCGAGATGTCAGACGCGCATTCTTCTTCAAACTCGCCGTCCTCTACGTCGCCGCCGCCTGCTTCTTCGCCTGCCCAGTCTTCGCCTAAAAAGGTCAAGAAGATTAGGAAGCCCAGAACTATTTTGCAAAGACCCTCGCGACGCATGGTAATCACAGAAATATCAACGCGATCTGGGACCCCGAAGAAGCCGGAGA
The DNA here is from genome assembly GCA_019208055.1 of Stipa capillata. Lineage (NCBI taxonomy): Eukaryota > Viridiplantae > Streptophyta > Magnoliopsida > Poales > Poaceae > Stipa > Stipa capillata. The sequence goes on from JAGXJF010001459.1 coordinate 488,856, forward strand.
AAGTGGCTACCAAATTCTGAACTTTTTGCGGGATTCTTAGGCGTGAGAAGGTGGACATCCGAATAGATAACTGGAAGCTAGTCACGGTTGAGATGCAAAATCAATTGATGGCGGAGATAAAGGAGTGGTTCCAGTTCCCTCCAGAATTTGAAAAAAGCATCGAACGAGCCGCGTTCACGAAAATCTCGAAGGCTTGGAGGAGATTTAAGAGCGAGCTCACAATTAAATTCATTAGGACGGGACAGAGTCCGTTCAACCAATATGGCTTCTTGGATCCAGAAGTCTATAGGAGATTTGTGGAGATGAGGTCCACTCCTGAGTTTGACCGTCTCAGTGCAAAGCAGAGGGAGTTGTCAGCTAGAAACAAGCACCCGCATCACCTCGGCACAGGGGGATATGAACAGGCCAAGGAGAAATGGGCACGTGAGGACCAATTAGCAAGGGCGCGGAATGTAACCCCTCCATTTGCGGGCCTGCAAGGGCGGGCCCATTCCTGGTTAAGAGCTCATGCCAAGTCTGACCCTTCAAGCGGCACCACAAGATTTCCGAATCCCGCAGATGAGGAAGTCGCACAACGCTTGGTATAACTCACTCACTTTAGTCCTTACGAACGTAAAGAATAGAATTAGTAAAAGTTATAGTACTTAAGTTGGAATTTCTTCTTATAGGTCGAAATAAGTTCTCAGCCCTCCCAAGGTGAAGTGGTTGCGTCATCACGGACACACGACGTCCTCACCACTGCACTGGGAAAACCCCGAGCACCCTGGTCGCACACGAGGCATAGGAAGTGCTGTTCCATGGCGCCAGGGATTCCCCGAGACTGAGGAGGAATACGAGCGCAGGAGGAGGGCTAGGAGGAGCTAGACGCAGTCTCAAACAACACAGATAGACCACGCTGCCATGGAGGAGCATATAAGAGCGGAGGTATCGAGGCAGGTGGATCTTATCAAAGAGGAATTGAGGGCACAGTTCGCCCTTGGTGCTGCAGCTGCGAGCCCCGGCAACCGTCGAAGTAGCTGCGCATCCGGTGGTCTGGTTGGAGATGAAGGAGGCAGCCAAGGGTTACCGGTGGAGCGTATCACGGTAACAACAATAAACCTATTTGTTGTCGCATGTTCAATTGTACTATGAACATGTCTTACGAAATCTTCACGCTATTTTCTAGGAACCAACTCGATGCAAGCTCATGGCGAGAGTGATGGGTGACAATCTCCTTGATGCTGCTTTTGGGGTGGCACATCCTTCGCAGCCGGGGAGTATGGTGCACTGTGTGCCCCTTCACCCTAATTTCGTGAAGGTTATGGTGGACTCCGTTATTGATGGTTTCAAGGTCCTACCGGTGCCCGTGCCCGTACCTGACGAGATCACTGTCCTGCAAGACTCTGTCGGCACCTTGATCCAATGGCCGAAGAAGGACGTCGTCCTATAGGACCAGCCTTTATCGCAGTCGGCATCACAGGCGTGCGAGAAGAATCCGACACCCATGGAGCTTGTAGCGGAGACCGTGCATGAGGACATCCCTGACGTCGTTGAGTCAGTTGCACCACTGGGAGAGGAGCATACCATTGTGGCAACAACTCACCAAGAAAAGGCAATTCCAAAACCTTCAGAAGAAAAGGACGGAAAAGGTCAGAAGAGAAGCAGGACCAGCAAGAGCACGAGCACAAGCATGAAGAGCACGAAAAGTGCGAAGAGCGTCAAGAGTGTCAATCCACCCTCTCCTGAGAAGATGCAGTTGGCTGTCAAATTCGTTAACGGAGAGCCAATGGTGGTGGAGCATGAGTTGAACTCCTTGTCAACAGCATGTCAGAGATTGCACCAATGGTACATGGAACAGAGCAACATTCTTCGAGGAGACACCGGAAGTAGGCTAGTCGGCATCAAGGTCAAGTTTGGAGAGGAGCACTTGTGGCACCAAGACCTCGATGGGCTGTTCTATGTGTTCTTCGAGGACTTGTTTGATCTGTTAAGACTCGACGCCCTCGAGCAATCCCTCTTGAGATGCTGGACATTGTAAGTCTGCTCACTCGGATCATAATCGTAATATCTACATATGTTATGCTAGTTATAATATCATCCTACAATTTCTGTAGATACATGTATAACGAGGCCAAGACACTCAAGGAACCAGTTGGTTTCCTTGACCCATGCAAGGTCACGGACCAAGCCATTGCGGACAACGAAGAATTCGTGCTGCAATATGTTACAAAGGCATTGTTGGCTCAAAAGGATAAGGAATACTTTATGTTTGCATACAAACCTGGGTATGTGTTCCGCTATCTAGTTATTTTCAAACCAGATCAACATTTTGTAGTACCCATGACAACACATCTATATATGCAGCTTCCATTGGGTTTTGATAGTCCTCGTTCCAAGAAGAAACAAGGTGATATACCTTGATTCTTCGAAAAATCCTACTCGCAACTTCAAGCCCATTAGGCAAATACTTGACAAGGCATTCTTAGAATTCCATGCTCGGGGAGGAAAGGGCAAAGGATCCAAGTTATCGCACAGATTTAACTTTCCGGTAATATATATGTTATCATATCACAACTCCGCTAAGTACCGTTCGAATGTATCTAACAATACATTCCTTTCTAATTGCAGTGCAGACAACAGGTTAAAGGAACTAACACTTGTGGATTCTACGTTTGCCACCACATGGAGAAGGTTATGAGTTTCATCACAAGGAAACAAGATATCAAGGTTTGTTATTTCTCAATATATATTCATATATGTATTTGCATATCAGATAATTTGTCCTCTCCGTCGTTTGCGAAAGATTTGGAAGGTAGAAGATGAGGGAGGCCCAGAAGATGATCAAGCATTGCTAGCGCGGATTAGAGGGATTTTTGCGTTCTTCATGAACACACAAGTCCTAAACCCTCAAGGCGATTTCTATGGTGGAGGTGTAGCGGACTAGCTTTGTCTCAAAACTTGTGATAATTTCAGAACTTTGTGATTATTTCAGAACTTGTGATTATTTCAGAACTTGTGATTGTTGGTTGTGAACTGTGATGTGTGTATTTGCTTTATTGTGATGTGATTATTGGCTGTCAGTTGCTTTATTATATGAATCTGCCATTATATATGTGCATCTGTCAATTTTCAGAGGGCATGGCTAGCAAAACCTGAGGCTAGCCCAAAATGCAGGCTAGTCATGCCCTCTGGATGCAGACATCAGAGGCGGGTGAAACAAGAAGGCCGCCTCTGATGGCATCATCAGAAGCGGTTCAAGGAAAGATCTGACTCTGATGACTCAGTCGAAGGCCTCGCATGACTCGATCATCAGAAGCGGTCCATGGAAAAGTCCGACTCGGATGACAAAGCCATCAGAAGCGGTTCGGTCATTCGGCCCGCCTCTGATGGCATGTACATCTGAAGCGGTTCTGACGTATGGCCCGCCTCTGATGACATTTACATCAGAAGCGGTTGTGGAATGTGGCCCGCCTCTGATGAATGAGTCATCACAATCGGTTTTTTAGCAACCGACTGTGAACTTAGGGGTCATCAGAGACCATCTCTCACAGTCGGTTGGGCGAACCGCCTCCAATGATCATATTCAACCGCCTCTAAAGGCATGTTTCGTAGTAATGACTCTACCTGTATCCTATTAGGACTCCCCGTAGTATCCTATTATAATACTACACTTTCTCTAGTCCAACTCATAACCTACTCGTACACATATTCGACACAAACTCAACAAACTCCACCTTGGTGAATATGTCCTCCGCCAATGAAGCCGTCTTGCTCGAACCTCTGTGTACCTTGGACTTGAGATTCACCTTTGCAACCCAATGACCTGAACCGCCGATGAGACTCCAATGCTATTCCCTGACTCCACCTACAGCTGTACTTCCTTCTCCCTTTCATCACAATCAACGATCCGGTGAAATTAGATTCCTCTTGCATTCCTCATATGTGCCCAACTTTCTAGAGTATCCATTCAACGCCATCATACATTGATCTTGAAATTACCACATCCCAATAACACTATGAGCCATGTCATTACCTTGGTAGCCTCTTGCCAGACCTGTACGAAATTGAGCAACTCACTCTTAGGTGTCACATAAATGAGTTACCTGAATCCAATATCCTCACTTATGTTGACTATCCTTTGAAACTGATGGAACTTCACAGCCATATCGTGAGTCATCCCATGTGTATGTACCCACGTGTGTATGTACTTTACTTTTTCTGTTAATAATATTATATTTTACTGATGGCTTCGTAACAACTAAAGATACGATTGTTTGGTTGAGTCTTTTGCAATATTTCTAACCATGACTGGGATAATGTATTTTTATGATTTCTATGATTTTAATGAATGGCTGGTGTGTTTTGCAATTTTTATAATTTTGAGGAATCTATTTAAAATGTTAGAGGTATTTTATAGTATTTTCTATAACTTGATAACTTAACTATTTTCTTGTTGGAGTAAAAAAGTTTAGAGGTAAGCCAATAACCTGTTAGATCGATATATGATGAGAAACAATATAAAAACGTGCATTGTATCGTATCAAGATTGTTAGTAGGCATCTAAGATCACAAGTGTGTATGTATAGCCTATATATACAAGGAAGAAATTGACATGGACGTGGTGTCCCTTGTCACCCGCTAGCTACGTACGTTTGACTACATTTTGGGTGCGGCCAACTGGCATACGAAAGAGGAAAAAGGGCATACTGGTTTACATGTGGGCCTTAGTGTATATATATTGTTGGGTGTAACTACGCGGATACCGTCGCTTTGTAGTCTTAGAGTGTGTTTGGTTCCCAGGATGAACCTAGATAGGACATGGATATCCCATTTTTAGAGCTCATCTAGGTGTTTGGTTGGAGGGATTGTAGGGATAGAGATATCCAAAAAAAGAGAATATTTTCAGGAGATGCTGGATGAGCTCACCCGCCCAAAACTGCTGGATGAAGTCATCCAGGCCGCCTCCCGCGCGAGCTCCTCCCCGCCGGCTGCTCCCCACCCGAGCTCCGGCCGCCGCCCCCCGCCGGCCGCTCCCCGCCCGAGCTCGGCTGCCTCCCGCGCGAGCTCCTCCCCGCCGGCCGGCCCGAGCTCCGCCTCGCCGGCCCCCTCCCGAGCTCCGTCCCGCCGGTCCCCACCCGAGCTCGCCCCACCACTCGCCGCCCGAGCTTGGCCCGCCTCCCCGCGCGAGCTCCGCCTCCGCCCTGCCCGAGCTCGCCCCGCCGGCCTCCGCCCCGCCCAGCCTCCGCCCCGTCGGCCTCCGCGCCGCCCGTGCTCCCCTGCCGGTGAGAGAGAGAGAGAGAGGATGGAGAGAGGGAAGATTAGGGAGAAGATGGAGAGAGGTCACTGACGTCTAGGGCCCACATGTCAGTGGCTCATCCCAATTGAATCCATCTCAGTTTTAGCCAAACAAAAATTTGGTCCATCCAATCCACTCCAATCCACTGAACCAAACAAAAATATGGTTCATCCCATCCCAAAAAAATTGGATGGACTCATCCCATCCCACCTCGCCCTCCAACTAAACGCACCCTTACATAGCGACGTGTCGACACTTTTCTATGATCATTAGCACATAAGAAAATCTAGCACCTTTCAAGGAAAGATAAAACCCAATACCATTCCGTCATATTAGTAAGCCTGATGATATAGTTGTGAAATCTTAGAAAACCTATCAAACACCATAAAGATGAGAGCCAGATTTAATATTTTGATAACACACTGACTACAGCTGATACTCGTCACCAATAATAGTGGTATCAAATATGTTACCACGTGATAACTAAGGAGTTAAGAATTTTTTTTATTAAAACATATGATATCTAGTTTCGTTGCATTTATCGTGATGAGCTCGATAGTATAAATGGATCGTGGATCGGATAAATAGTTTGAGCTACAAAATATTTTAAAGTTTCAGATTTGATATTAATATTTCGGACGTAAGCAATTTCGTCCTCTTTGATGTCCGAAATAAATCATGCATAGAAGGCGACGGGTATCATACGCGCCTGCCATTTTCACTTGTGTGGATTGTATCCAGCGGCGGAAACATGGGCCATTGGTTAAGCCTAAAGTTAGTACGTGATAGAATGGAATTTCTCGTATATTTTTTTATATTGGATTGATTTTTTACGTTTTTTTTTGGGAATATCTGTGTTATATTATGTTAAGAAAAAACGAAACATCTGGAGGGAACAGCTGTCCCACACATTTACAAACAGGTCTTTAAGAAACGCAGAAATTACATCCCGGTCCTCGGGAGAGAAACCTCCGCCTGATTCGCCGCTGGACTTCTCCCCGACGACGCACCATCGTGAAGGCAAGGAGCCGGCGGAGACTCCAGCAGCTTGGGCACCTGCCGAGATCGATAGAGGAGCAAACCTCGTTGAATCGCCGCAAAAGCCGGCCGTCGTGGACGGTGGCGCTGAGCATCCGCTGAAGGAACATCGGCGGGGGCAATGCCCCGATCTGGGTCGGCGCAAGAGCCTGCGCCATGGATCGAAATCCGTGACCCCGCTTGCCTCCGCCCACAGGAGGGAAACTCCCGAACGAGTACTATGGGACGCCATCGCCGACGCTGGATCTGCAGGGGAGGAGACCGACGGCCCCCTCGCCAGATGCCGAGCCGGCTCAGCGAAGACGAAGACGAAGGAAACACAACTTTCACTAGCTCCTCACCGCCACCGAGACCAGCAGCGCTGAGCCGAAGACGGAGCTGGGAAGACAAAACTCCCATCACCGCCGCAATCCTCGGCGAAGTGGCGGCGGAACGGAAACGGCGACCAGGGTCCACAAAGGACCTATATACACGCCAGACGAAGGCCGCGCTTCCCCTCACCTCCCGGCGCTCGCGGGCGACCGGAGGCGAGGGGAACCGACGGCCTCGCCAGACGGAAACCTAGATCTGGAAGAAACCGGTGGTTTTTTGCCCCTCTCTACTGTAGCAAGGGGAAAAGAATATCTGCAGCAGTTGAGGCCACTGTTTTTTACGTATTTGATTTGCTGAGTTGTCGTCATATAGGGGGGCCACTGTTGCAAGTGGCACCGATGAAGTTCTGAGAGCACACTTCACGTCTAAATCTCAACAGATCCCACTATATAAGCTACTTGGGCCAAACAAGCACACTGGGCCTGATTGCTCTATTTGAGGCTATTGCGTTTGGTTGAGGAGGCTGTAACGGGAGCTCCTATCCACTGCATCAAGTGGTGGCTAAGAACGCATCGCCCACATCACGTCTAATATACAGGCCGGTCCACCTATTTTTCTGTTTTTACATTTAAAGTTCTAAACATAGAAAAATATAATTTATAAATCATGTTATATAATTATATCTTTGAGAGAATATGTTCCTACATGCCATAGCACATGACAAAAATGCTCCACCAGTTCATGTGGTTTTTTCTAGCAGTTTGTGAAATTTGTTTCACCAGTTCGTGTGACTTGTTCAAACTCGTGGAATTTATTTTGACCGTTCGTTTGATTTGTTTAAATTGTTCATCCGATTTGTTCTAACATATCAAGTATTTTCTAACAATCCGTGTGGTTTTTCCTAATTTATTGTGTGCTTGGTTCAAAATTTTTAAGATAATAAAAGGATCCTCTTTCCGGCCTCTGTATCACACAATATATATAGCCAAATTTTATTTAAACAACATTCAAGACATCAATATCAGCTTACAAAGTGGCAATAAATTCTACGCTACGGCCACATCAGCATCAAAATCCACCACCGCCAGCATGTTGACATGCTACTCTCACAACCAGCACAACCACCTAAACGACATAGAAGAGATAAATAACAACTTTCCAACACGATAATGCCTTCTCGGGAAAAATAGCATTTATAGCCCTTGGACTAGGGTCAATTTTAAATCTAGCCTCTAAAAACTGCTAATGCCAAATTTATCACCGCGATGGACCCGATAGGTGCCACGTGTGACCCATCGCGTTGCCGGCCCGCGACACAGAGCTGTCGCGCCCGCAAGCCGCGATAGGCCCTATCGCGTTGGTGGGCCGCGACAGGCCGTGGCCTGCGCGCGCTCAGGCTATTGCGCCTGGTCTGCGCATTGGTTTATTTAAAATAAATTTTCTATAATATCAATGTAGTTATTATGGTGTAGTGGTAAGTATTCCCACCTCTCACTCATGTGACCCGGGTTTAAACCCCAGAATAAGCACTTTTCTTGTTCCTTTTTTGTGGTGGAGGAGCAGCAGTGCTGGGCTGTCGCGGCCCACCAACGCGATAGGGGCCTATCGCGGCCTGCGGGCGCGACAGCTTAGCGTCACGGGCCGACAGCGCGATGGGTCACATGTGGCACCTGTCAGGCCCATCGCGGTGACAAATTTGACATTAGCAGTTTTTAGAGGCTAAATTTAAAATTGACCCCAGTGAAAGGGCTATAAATGATATTTTTCCTGCCTTCTCGAAGGGGACAACGCTTGTGCATCACCGTTGCTAGATCCATCCAACGAAGTATGGATCGAGAGTTTTCACCCAGAAGAACAAGTATTATTGCCTCAAAGGCACACAACACCTCAAGAAAGGGAGATGCTTGTGCGCCGTCATTGTTGAATCCATCCAGGGCAGATTATAGATTTTCACCCCCAACCTCTGGTGTTTGCCATCTGCAACAGTGTCCCCGACCACCAAAGACCCAGCCAAATCCCCAATCTATCATTGTGGATTGCCATGACCGTCGCCTAAGAAAGAAGATGTTGTGAAGGCCGCAAAACTGCGATAAACACATACAACGAAGGAAAACATTGCTATCATATACGAGATAGAGAGAGTAGTGAAGCCTAACTACAGCAAAAACTAATCGTAGATATGGTTTTTGGCTATTGTAGACATGGTTATACCCGTCTCTACAAGTGCTAGACATGTTTTATCACCCGTCTTATAGGCGTTGCCATAGCCTCTGTCTCTAATAAATAGAGGCGGTGTTGATAACCATGTCTAGATCTAGAGATGATCTATAGACATTGCTAGAACCGTCGCTACATTATGAATTTGAATTCTAAATAAAATAGCTAGACACGTGTAAAGCTGTCTCTATTTTGAATTACGGGCATCTCTAATTTGAAATACAAAAAATGATATCAAATAATTTGAGACCGCTAATGACGAATAGATAGTTTAGGTTTTTATTGACATGATCACACCCGTCTCTACACCATCAGATCATGTTTTTGTAGACACGGCTAGACCCATATCTACTCCATGCACCATGTTTAGTCATGGTTATAGCTGTCTCTAGATATTACTACATTTACATTCGTACAATAATTCAATGCATCCATATATAAATGCCAAAATTAACCATTGACGACATCAATGAGATTACAACAATCACAAGATTGAAGCAAAGAAGCATTTTACTATGTTGTTCTGTGACACCAAAACAAATTTGCAAGAACCAACGAAATATTATAGTTCAATAGTTGAATAAAGAAGGTAACTCCACACATATAATTATATATCTAGCTAGCATGATTCAACTGCTAGTGCATCACTTGTCTATTCTTCACTTCGAGATCGAGGTGACTCTAAATATCGAGCATAAATTATTTTGTGGCGAGTGAATCGACTGGTCCTCACCGGCCTAGAAATGAAAGGAAAGTATATTAGTTTGCATTTGTACTCTGTACATGTAACCACATAGGCATGTATAAGATGTGTGCCATTTAAAAATAAAATCCTTGTGTTCATACCTCTTGCCTTCTAAGGAATTGTCGTAGCCGAGACATCAAATCATCTTCTGGATATTTCTCAGCCATATATAACACCATAAATTTCATGATACCCGTTGCATCTGCCCCATTCTGCTTGTCATTTGGCTCACTGCTTGTGGTCAATCTTCAAATCCTTCCACCATTGTACTTCGATGGAGTAATGGTTGGACCCATTCCGCACACTCGTCCAGGTTGGTTCTTCTCAAATACAACATTCATAGCTTCTTCACAATCATCTTCAGTAATATTACCACCCTCTAACTTTTTCTCAGCCAATTTCATGTACACCTCGGTCGATACATTGGCGTGATTGAAAGGTCTTAATTAGAGAACAATTCATTGTATAAAGAGCTAAAATATTATATAGCGTAAATTGCACTATATAAGCAAATCAGTTTCGATTGTGCAGTTCTCAAAACATGATGCATCTGTGGTGGGGACATGATTTTCTAGTAAGCAGGGATTGTTCTACAATCAGACAAAGGTTTTTTTTATGACCAAAAGAAGATCATCCATCCAGTAATCTGCAAAAGAAGCTGGTAATTAGTTAAAGTTTACTTTGGTATCCGGAACTAAGCATACAAAATACTACCAAATCAGAAAGGGAATTTGGAGGTTGCACTCAAGCATAGTTCGTTTTCTTTCAGGACAAGTCAGATCAGCCTGGGAATTATTAGATAGTTGATTTCTAATGAAGTTGTTTTAGCCTTTAATGCTAAATGTAATTTTAGTACACACAAGAGATGTTTGGCCATACTCCTTAAGCTGAAAGCATCGGTTTTTCTAAAACTTTCTTTACAACTCGGTTAGAATATCATCACAAACAGCATTACTAAGTCTGATGTTCATGTTAAATCGAGCATGTGCTGTCCAAAAAATCTGCATTGTGGTTCTTACAATCGTTTTTTCAACCTAATGTTGGCCAACAGTGCATATAGCCATTGAGAGAAAACAATAAACTTTTCTTAAAGTACAGACTGATCAATACTTTAGTTCTAGTATAGTGTACAAATAAAAAGCAAGAAAAAACCTCGATGTGTTGCACAAATGAGTCCATACCATTTTTTCTTCGGTTGATGCATTCACGTACACGCCATTCCTAATTTTATGGTGAAAGAAAGTTGCTCGATCAACTGGCCCTCCACGAGCTTCTTCCTACGTTTATAAATTACAAATAAGTGTTGAGATCCACATCAAATATATTAGTCTCTTGTGAACGGACAAGAAAGTATTACCTTAGCCTCATCTGAGTACCAATATGAAACAAGTGTAGTCCACGGAGATTCCTCGACAGTTTCAGGAGCTTCTCGAATTAATCATTCCATAGGAATGTTAGGCTTATAATACTTTTTCTTTAAATTACTTTTGTACTGTCTCCATTTGTTACCTAACTGCTGAGAAGCCAATCCTTTGCCCTTGGATCAATTGCAAAATTTCTCTAGTGCACAATATACAAATCTAGTAGAGTTAAAATAATTTCAACATCACCAGCTTAATTAGCAATAACTTTTTGAAGGCAAGAACTATATATATCTCTACTTCCTGAATCATTTTCTCATGATATTTTTTTAAAGAGGCCATCATTCCATTTAAGAAAATTCAAAGGAGCTAGATGAGGTTTCTTAACTGGAGTCCCCAAGTAGGATCCGAGGACACCAACAGATTTTGAGATAGGCGCATTGAAATGGTCTAGTTTGACAACAATCTTAACACCATTAGAAATATTTTCAATCTTCGCCAATTTTGTTGGTCCTCAGTGTTTCTTAATGCGACTGTCGTGATCTTGAAATATATATAAAGGACATTAGTTCACATGTTGAATACTCATATAGAATAAGTTGTATATCTTGTGATTACAATATTTATAGTAGTTGTTCAGTCAATCCTTCTCGCTTATATTCTGTTCTTGAATATTTTCTATTGAATAAACATTCCTTCTTCCATATTCAGGTCTTCATTGTGAAGGCCGTTCTCCCCAAACTCTAAGTTCTGCAACCCCTATGCTCTTGATCCCATGTGCTGCACTAAGAATAGAAGCCAAAAACGTTTATATATGAAAGTTATTAGTAACAAAGTAGTTGATGAAAGAACCTTTGAAATCTTTATCGTTTGATATTACCATTGTAAACTTATTAGTTATAGCGACCATCATATTTGATGGAAGAATGCATTATCGTTTGATATTACCATTGTACACTTATCAGTTATAGCGACCATCATATTCAATAAAAATAAAAAAAATAGATGATGAATAAACATTTGTATCTCCACTACATGACAAATGTAAAAATTAGACTCAAACTTGCCAAGCAGTTTGCTGAAAATAACAAATCAATATATTTCTGAAAGAAAAATGAAATGATGCTAGATGTCGTGTAAAGAAAATTGCTTTCATATACAATGTGATTCTACAAATCGCTATTATCATTATCATCTTGTACACTTCCCATGTCAAACAAGTCTCAAATGGATACATCCATCTATAGTGCATCGGGCCTCCTAACTGAGCCGCATCCACCAAGTGCACAATTAAATGAACCATAAGTGTAAAGATGGATGGGATAAATAATTTCTCCGTCTTGCATAGCGTCAACACAATTTGTTCTTTTAGTCTATCAAGTTCAGAGAGGTCCAACACCTTTGAACACAATGACTTGAAGAAATTTGATAGGTTGACAACAACAAACATGATATCTTTGCTTGGGTAGCAACTGTGTAGTGCTAGCAGAAGGTGTTCAATTAAAATATGGCAATGTGACTTTTTAGACCAACAAATTTGCAATCTTTCATGTCAACACATCTACAGAGATTTGATGCATAGTCATGAGGCATCTTGATGCTTTGAATAGTTGAGCAAAGAGTCTCCTTACTCTCTCTAGACATTGTGAAGCAAGCAGGAGGTATTATGCACCGACCATCTTCAAGTATTTGTGGATGAAGGTTAGACTGTATGCCTAAATCAACCAAATCGAGACACCCATTAAGATTATCCTTTGACTTGGCATCATTTAGTAGAGTCCTAATAAGGTTACCACACACATTTTTTTCTATATGCATGACATCAAGATTATGACACAACAAGAAATGCTCATAATATGGCAATTTTAAAAAGGTGTTCTCTTCTTCTGCTAGTTCTTAGGATCCTTTTCTTTAGTAGAATACTTTGAACTAGTTCCTTCTAAACGTGTGTTGGAATTCTCACCCTCAGTGCTCCTCTTTCTTTTATTTTCTGCTTTTGCTTCTTCAAATTGGTTGCATTTTTTCCCTGCTTATTCAGTTTCCCCGTAGTGAAATTTCTTCCATACAACTTGGTAAGGACTGATCTTCTGCTTGGCATTTCAGGGGCAATCCTATGATCCACATCGCCATCGAATGGCTGCTTTTGATCAGAGAACTCACGATTGATTGGCAGCCATCGATGATGACCCTTGTAAGAGTGTTTGCACCCCTTTTTCAGCCATTTTGAGGATGTGTGTTCAGTGCAAACTAGATAACCATATTTTCCACTAGTGCTATAGCCAGCCAAATATGCATATGTAGGAAGATCATGGATAGTCCACAACAGAGCAGCACACATTTTGAACTTTTGTTTACTAAGAGCATCATATGTCTCAACCCCTGACCAAAGTTGAATCAGCTCATCAACTAGTGGTTCCATATAGATCTTTGTCATTTCTGGGCCCTTTTGGCCCTGGAATTATCATTGACATGATGAAATTGGATTGCTTCATACATAACTAAGGTGGCATGTCATAAGGAACCAATATCATTGGCCATGTGGTATGCCTACTGCTGGCCATTCCAAATGGGTTAAACCCATCACTAGCAAGGCAAAGGCGAATATTATGTGGATCAGATTTGAAATTTGGAAACAAAGCATCAAATTCTTTCCAGGCTTGAGCATCAGTGGGATGTCGTAGCTTCCCATCTTCTATCCGCTCTTCAGCATGCCATCTAGCATCTTTTGAAGTTTTCTTCGTTGCAAAAACTCTTTGAAGCCTTGGTATCAGAGGGATATACCGAAAAACCTTTGCTGCTTTCTTCTTGTCATCCGTGCATTCACCCGATGCGCCCTTCTTCTTGGAAGTTACCCATCGAGAAGACTTACATATGTGGCAAGACTCATGGTTTTCTCTCTCACCAAAAAAAAGCATGCAATCATTTGGACATGCATGGATCTTCACATAGTCTAGGCCTAAACTCTTGATCATTTTCTTTGCTTGGTAGTAGTTTGTTGGAAAGTTTGATGCATTTGGTAAAGCTTCAGCAAACATCGTAAGTTGTGTTGCGAATGCTTCTTTGCTAGATCCGTACACACATTTGTTTGGATATAGCCACACAATGAAAGAGAGCTTAGAATAGCTTTTGCATCCTGGGTACAACTCTGTGTTTGCATCTTTCAATAAATTTGCTATAATGTTGTCTTCAACTTGTGCTTCAGTGTTTGGTTCAGGTGCATCATGCATTAGTGTGTCGAGATCAGTTAAATTATCACCTCCTAAAGCAGGCTCATCACCTCCTCCTAAAGCAGCATGTACTAGTTCGTACATGTCATCAGCTATTGGTGAATAAGCCTCTGGATGGTTTTCTTCATTAAACAGAGAATCTGTATGTGCGGAATCACTAGTAGAGAGTGATGGAGGATCCTCGCCATGACAAATCCATACAGAATACCCATTTAAGAATCCATTGCACCTAAGATGTTTATTAACTTCATTGTAGCTCTTCATGAGACAATTCACACAATTAACACATGGACAAAGTACTTTTCCTTGGTTTGTCACGTCACGGAATGCAAATTGTAGGAACTGATAAACTCCGGTTTTATATTCAACACTAGTTCTAGGTTTAACAATCCAAGACCTATCCGTAATTTTAGTAGTCACTAGCTGAAAAAAAAGAATGTATAATGGGAAACAGAATTGTAGGAATAGCAAAAGATTAATGTTATGTGAGTGAATACCCTTGTCGGGACATAGAAGAGGTGAATCACAATAGATGCTATCATTTTACAAAATATATTATAGTTCAGATATACACTTTTATGCACACTGCCATATTTATGAAATAAAAGTGTAGCATGGACTGGCTGCAAGAGTTATTGCTAATTATATATATATATATATACATATATATATATATATGTGCATATATGTATATAGAAACAAGTAGCACGGTAAGTAACAAAAGGAAACTGCATACACTGTAGCTAATTTGATGCTCCCATTCTTGTATACTTATGTTTCTCAAACTTTTGAAAAGTTCATGCATCTATGATACATCGATTTTATGAGATCTTCAAGGCATTTTTAATATTCCTAGAAGGGGAAGATGGCCATAATAACAACTTTTTCCAATTAACTTATCATTTGGATTTAGGATGCTAGCATTTATCTTGTTGCAGAGTAATTATTGTATTTTTAAGTAAGTCTACTCCAGCAAGTTTAGATAAAAAGAGGTATAATGCATCGAAGAACTCTTCACTCAAGACACAACAATTGGTGTCATCATAGCACAACCTGAGTGTGAATGGTGACATGATAGAAATGCTTGGGAGAAGAATTAGAAGTTCAGAATGTGCACACCACTACTCTACAGAATTTAGGTATGACCAAAAAAGAGATAAAGATTGGACTCACCAAGATAATGAATCTGCAAAATTGATATTGCATGTCCTGGTCTCCCTCAACTACTAACAGATCAAATAAGCACTGAAGCTATGCGTACTTCACCTGAAATATGATGCAATGTGATCAAAGATGCTTCTTCACATAGACATGTATTATTTTATTGATCTGTAGAATCTCTCATAACTTCCTTTGCTAAACAGTTGATTACATGCAGTTGCTAAGATGGACAACTTCCTTGCACCTGAACAATGCATGATCTGGGCTATTTTTGTGTTGCTTCACATGCAAGTTAAGTTTATCCAAAACCGATTAAAGATTGCTCAATCAAGACAGAAAAGCTACGCCGATTCTAAGCGTCGTGACATCACCTACAAGCCCGGTGATTATATTTATCTTCGAGTGACCCCTCTCAAGGGAACTCAACGGTTCAACGTCAAAGGCAAGCTGGCACCACGATTTGTTGGACTAAAGTTACCATGCATATTTAGATTTCAGTTTTTCTCGAACATGACATTTCATGGGGAGCACTTGAGTTAGGTTGCTCTATCGTGCAATGAACCCGAGTCGCCACCCTATCATCGCATGTGCATTCATAAACCCTAAACTCTAATTGGACACACACATTGTATACGCACGACACCTCCCGAACCCAAACCCTAAGTGGCAACTCACCCATCTTCATTCTCGACCCTCCGAATAAGAACTCTAACCTCCCCCATACCCTACCTCCACCGTGCCGTCACCCGAAACCCTAAAACCCAATCTGCCGTCCCATTCCCTAATTAATTAACCCTTAAGCAGAAACCCTAAAATCCTTATCGCATGTGTTTCCTTGCATCCAAAAATTCTAGAAAAATTCTATAAAATTCTTGAAAATATTTGTCACCTAATTCTGGAATATCATTTGAAGGTCCAGTTTAAAAATCCTGGATTGCATCCAAATTTGAAATTAGGTCAAATCCTCTCTTTGAACTACAACCCTCTCAAATATTATTCAGAAAAACTCCATAAAATCCCACAATGCTCATCTCAGTACCAAAGTCTCAACTATTCAAAAACATGTGTATGTCCAGTGCAAAGTTTCACTAGAAACCCTATCGAACACCTTGTGCATTTCTCCTTCTCTCCATGAAATCAAGCCTATCTCCTCTCCCTTTTACCCCAAACTTCTTACCAGGGCTCTTGCTACCCTCAGGCGCCTGCCCCAGCAGCTCCTTCCACAGTAGGTCAGCTCTCCTCAGAGATTTCAACTCCAATGCCACCCATGCCGATCAAACACGCCATTGCTATTCCCTTTCTCTTGCTAACCCTGCTGCCACACTACTCCTACACTCTCTCTCAAGTCCCCTCAGTGCTGAGGACATGACTATACGCTCTCTGCCGCACCAGGGCTCAAGCGTGCACGCGCATGCCAAACCCGGCATGAGCTGACCGCGCTCTGGACGCCAGCTGCACACACCGGCATCGGCCTGCCACCTCTCACCTTCTGGCCACCAAAGTTGGTTGCCGCGCGCCACCATGCTACTTGCCCCCTCCGCCACCTCAAGGACCCAAGCATTGACCTCCAGACCCACCGTGTCGTCGGGCACGGCACCTGCCGCGGCTGCCGCCTCACCACCTCGGTGGCCGGCCTATTAAAGACATGCCGAGCCCTTTTTAGCTTCCCACCGCACTCCCATCTTCCTCCCTGAGCGCAGAGCAAGACCCAATTCTTCATCCCCAGCTCACCTCGCCGACATTGCTCAGAAACCTCCCTTCTCTGCCTTCGTGAAATTGTCTCAACCCGGTTCCTCCTGGCACGAATCCACTCCATCAGTGCATCCTCTAGCCTCTCCCGATTCTTTTCCCCTCTCTAATTTCCATAAACCCCAATGTCAGTGCTGGTTTCATCTTCGTCATCGCCGGCAAAGACTCATCCCGGCGCTGGACTCGCCCACCTCGGCCGGCACTCGGGTCGCTTACCCGAAGGGGGTAAGCGTCGGCCACCGACAGCCGGGTCCCCTAGCAAGCTCGATCCCGCGCCTCAGTAGCCCGGCCAACCCGCCGTCGTGTGGGCACGCGGCCCACTCGGTCTGTTCCCCCGCACCGCTAAAGGCGCCCCGGCCTTTCTCCGCTTTCACAATCGAGAAAGTGTAAACCATATTTAGGAAGGCGTAGAACCCAGAAAAGCAGGGTGACATGCAACTTCCCGTTGAGTCGGGAAGAGTGAAGAAGGGATTTCCCCGTGGACTCGGGCAAACCCTAGTATCCCCGTATGTACTGGGTGAGATATGTCTCCCCGAGGAATTGGGCGATTACCGTGTTTTCGTTGGTATCCCCGTATGTACCGGGTGAGCTATGTCTCCCTGAGGAATCGGGCGATTACCATGCTTTACCGTTATAGCGGAAAGCACAGAGATGATCTTCCCGTTGTAACGGGAAGAATGATAAAAGCAGGTACCTTATCTCGCTGCATCGAGATACTTTGCTAAAACTGCTTTAATATCTATTTACATATTTCAAATGCAAACTTACTTTCCCGCAAAATTTGAAACCTAGGATAGAGCCAATTGCTTGATAATTCCCTTGCATGCTCATATCCATGATAAAATCCCTGGCGGAGTGCTTGCGAGTACATTCAATGTACTCACCTGGCTTGTTATGTGGCCAGATGATGAGGAGGAGTACCAGTCCGAAGAAAGCGACAGTGATTTCGAGGCGTAGGATTTCTCCCCCAGTCAGTTGCCTGTGGTTCGGCATATTCATGGGTCACCTACCGCGTGTTTATTTCCGCTGCTGTTTTAAATTTGGCCAATAGGCCTGGCTTGTACTAAGTAAAGATCAATTATGGCTAAGTGTGTAATGAACGATGTATTGCATGTTTATGCTATCAAGTGCTACTGATCCAGGGACCAAAGGGGGTAAGCGTCGACCACCGACAGCTGGGTCCCCTAGCAAGCTCGGTCCCGTGCCTCAGTAGCCCGGCCAACCCACCGACTTGTGGGCCTACGGCCCACTCGGTCTGTTCCCCCGCACCGCTAAAGGTGCCCCGGCCTTCCTCCGCTTTCACAACCGAGAAAGCGTAAACCATATTTAGGAAAGCGTAGAATCCAGAAAAGCCCTCTGGTTCCTTAGTTCAGAACCGGCCCTAGCTTTGATTAACCCGGTTCATCACCTTAATGGCCGGTTCTTAGAAAAGTTCCGAAACGAAAGTTGTTCCCAAGATTATTTCCCACCTTTTGGTTCAAACAGATTTTCAAAATTTCTAATTTTCTTTTCTGCACAGGAAGTAATTCATATATCCTATTTAATTTCAAACCCTTTTAAATTTCTTTTGAACCCTTGTTCCATTCCAAAGTTTTGGCATGCTAAAAATTTTAATCTTCTGAACCCTAACATAAACACATGTATATGCGTATATCTATGTTGCATATATATATATATACATGAATGCACGTTGCATGATCCAAAGATGAAGAAGACGGCATGTTAAACCGTAGAAACCCTAACCCTAGATTTCATGCAAATATATGTCTCAAACAATAACTGAGCATGTCGAACCTTTCCAAGTTATCATAAAACCTAGAATGCATGCATGCTGGACTTTGTGGATGTTCGTCATTTGGCTCTTATCTTGCCTGACTTCTTATTCGAGAATTTTTCCCGAACGTGTAGTTGACGGTGTGAGGTACGTTTGTCAGGAGGAACCCGAAGCATCCCCATATCCGGAACAAGACCAGGAACTGCCAGGCAAGCTCTCCACCCTTGATCATGTTGAATCCCAAGTTTACGAAAGATATTTTGTCTTACGAAACATGCATGCTATGTTTTATACCCATTATTTTATGTAGCCTAGTTATGTCCGACACTCAGAAAACCCTAGCTCGACCCTGTATTCCTTGTCACCCTAAGGATTACGTATTCCAGGGAAGTTACCGGAAGCCTAGGGTAGAGTATATATGCATGCTTAGCCCTGCGGTAGAAAAATTAGGTTTTCAAAATAAAAAGTGAAATACTCCCATATTTCATGTGGCAAATATTTGGAAATGGACCGTCGTGTCCGAAGGGGTATGAAGGTAGCACATCCATGGGTTGGGATATTTTACCGCAAAAAGGTTTTGGTTAAAATCTGAAAAACAAAAATGGAGAAGATTTTGATCCGGGTCGGAAATGAAGGGTGAATGCAGGAAGCTTGTTAAAGAGCGAGGTAAGGCCCGGCGTGGTTCTCGCTGCCCGTTTACGGGAGTGGTGTGGAGTCCCTCTTGGATCACCTAAGGACCGATCTTAAGTGCCGTTTGGCCAAGTCTTACCGTACGTCCACATGTCCTTTATGGGAAGGACTTGATCTAGTACTTGGCCTGAACTAGCATGAACCCGTAGGCAGTGTGTAGCGTGCAGATGAGGTTGTAGCCTCTGTAGAGAAAAGTTTTCATGGGAAAGCGATGGCTTGTTCACCACAAAGTTGGAACACCAACCTCCTTGCAAGCGATGATACTGACTCAAGCTAGGTTTGGGATATGTCCTTCTAGCGGGTTCATGGCTGGGTTCACACCGGCGAAGAGTCTCGTTGTACTAGCTCTGGTAGTATGCGGTGCACAGTATGCCTAGGGTGACCTACATCGTGTGGGTAAAGCCGTACCACCTCTACAGAGGGTTAAAAACTATTCGAATAGCCGTGTCCACGGTCAAGAACGAACTTGGTTAGGCCACACTAAAGTAGACTGACTTTCAAAGTCAAAATGGGTTATGGGTTTAAGGACGCGATCCGCCGTGTTCGCAGGGTGACATGCAAGTTCCCGTTGAGTCGGGAAGAGTGAAGAAGGGATTTCCCCGTGGACTCGGGCAAACCCTAGTATCCCCGCATGTACCGGGTGAGCTATGTCTCCCCGAGGAATCGGGCGATTACCGTGTTTTCGTTGGTATCCCCGTATGTACTGGGTGAGCTATGTCTCCCTGAGGATTCGGGCGATTACCATGCTTTGCCGTTATAGCGAAAAGCACAGAGATGATCTTCCCGTTGTAACAGGAAGAATGATAAAAGTAGGTACCTTATTTTGCTGTGTCGAGATACTTTGCTAAGACTGCTTTAATATCTATTTACATATTTCAAATGCAAAATTACTTTCCCGCAAAATATGAAACCTAGGATAGAGCCAATTTCTTGATAATTCCCTTGCATGCTCATATCTGTGATAAACTCCCTGGAGGAGTGCTTGCGAGTACATTCAATGTACTCACCTGGCTTGTTATGTGGCCAGATGATGAGGAGAAGTACCAGTCCGGAGAAAGCGACAGTGATTTCGAGGCGTAGGGTTTCTCCCCCAGTCAGTTGCCTGTGGTTCGGCATATTGATGGGTCACCTACCGCGTGTTTATTTCCGCTGCTATTTTAAATTCGGCCAATAGGCCTGGCTTGTACTAAGTAAAGACCAATTATGGCTAAGTGTGTAATGAATGATGTATTGCATGTTTATGCTATCAAGTGCTTGTGTGTATCGGCTACTGATCCAGGGACGGATACAGTAAACACAAGGGTTTATCCGGCCTCAAAACTGGGTACACCACAAGCTTGGTATCAGAGCCCGCTGACTGTAGGAAAACCCTAGATAGCATGGCCGTTAGTTAAAGTCTAGGATAAAACTATTTTCCAAAAATCTAGCTAAAAACTCTGGTACTCTCATCCCCTCTAATCTTCTCTTATCTCCTCCAATTTTCTGTACCTTCAATCAAACCTTACTCACCTTGGTTCTTGTTGCAAAAATCTCATAGATGGGTTCGATCGAGAAGTACAGCGAGACCTGCGCAGCCAAGACCCCAGGTTTTCCACAAGTGCTGCGAGAGGCCATTGATCGATGTGGAGGGTTATCTCTCCCAGAGTACCATGTCTTCAAGCAGAAGATGACTGAGAATTCAACGGAGTATTGGGCTAGAGTCATCATCTTCTGCAACAGGCGAAGCGACAGCAAAGCTTACAGCTTCATAGGACCTCGGAGTCGAGTACCTTGCTAGGCCATCTAGAGGGCGGCCTACAGGGCACTTGCTCATCTACGTCATGAGCTGATCGAGTTAGCCAACCACAGGGCTACCCGATTCTTCCCACAGCACCCTACCCTAGAGAACCTCCAAATCTACATCTCGGCGGACCAGGAAGACGACCCAGCAGTCGTGAACCTGGCACGTTATGTGGAAGCTCAGGACACCATGACCTACCGAGCCCTCGCCGAGCTGAAGGAAGTGCGCGAGGAGTTGCACCGTGTGCAAGGACAGTTGAAGCTAGCCACGAGGCGGCAGCAAGAAACCGCTACCACCAGTGCTGAAGTCCCAGAGTACCATGACATCCATGTCGCTGGTGAAGACCTGCCGTGGCCACCACCCAAGAAACGGTGCAGCAATGCTTGAGAGTATATATGGAGATTCACGGCAGGAGCAGGACCCTCTCGCACCACTCAAGGACCGCCCAATCCAACCCCAACTTCCGAGGCAAGGAACGACGTTGAAGATGAGGACGACTCAGAGGAAGACCTGGAAGAAAGAGAGCCAGCAGAAGCAGACATTGTACTTATCACAATGAGCCACGTGTCCATGTAAATAAATAAGTAGACGTTGTTTGTGTTGTAGTAAAGGACTGTGGTCCTTGGAACCTTGTATTGTACTCTTGTGTGTACCATGTGTGTACGACTCGCCTGTAGGCGTGGTATCGTGCCCTCACTGTCTTAAATAAAAAGGCCGATTAGGCCCAGTATCTTCAAAAAGAAAACCATGTACCTATGTTTAAATCGCAAATCCCGCTAGCCGTCTTATCCCTATGCCACACCCTTTTAGTAGGCCGGTGCACCTACGGTGCCAGCCATCCCTAAAGGTTAGGCAGATGTCTTTTCTCCTTGAATCCGGAAGCCTCTTGCCTGGCTATAAAAGCTCCTCTATCTAGTTACCTCTCCCCACTCTTGCCTGCCCTTCCAACCAAGCAAGCAGCTTCCCTAGCTCTTCTTCCCTCATTTCTTGCTACCCTTGTCCAGATAACCCATGCCTCGTGGTATGCTCTTCGATGAGACTACTGCCGCCACTCTCTCAGGGTTCGCAGATGTTTTGTGGACCGTAGCTCAGCGAGCCCTCAGAGCCACCCAGCGACCGGAGTATGACGTCTACCGAGAGGAGTCTTCCGACATCTCCAACGTGTACTAGGCAGAAGTACATGTCTACCAAGCCGGCGCCCAAGGAGTTCCAACCTTCCAGTTTGCCGGGAGATCCATGCCATCCCCCAACATGGCTATCCAGATGTCCGCCTGGGAAGCCATCTCCCGCCTTCGCCACACGGTTCCAAACATGAACCGGTGTGCCTTCCACTTCTACCCCAGCCGTGCTGTGGGTGAAGATGTCACCTTTGCCAGTACCCAATCGGAGCAAGACTTAGCAGCGATCCACCTGACCTGCTACCTTGTCGCCCAGCGCGACATGTTCGTGCAGCTTGCTGACTCTTTGATTCTGACCTGGCAAACCATCATTTGGATGCAAGCCCAGTTCCTCTCCCGCAATTCCACCACCCCCTCTACCAGTGCTCCAGCACCACTAGATCTACCCCTGCTTGGAGTGCCGGTCGCCAATGGCGGCGACCACCAGCACGCTTGGCCATCAGAGTACCTGGGATTGTTCTCAGTATATGCCGTAGCCAATAGGGCTTCACATCGCCACAGGAATACCCTGGTCACTCCCCATAACACCCCCGATCCCTCCGAAGACGGAGATATCCGCGACGAAGTCAAACCATCTCAGCTTGCCCACTTGGACGTAGACCAAGTGGACTAGATCGTGGCTCTTAAGGAAGTACCCTTCCGGAGCCCATAATGCGCGTATTTTGTTGTATTGTATTAGGGCATAGCCCTGTGCCGTAGGCACTTGTATGAATGTGTGTGCTGGATGAGTGCCCCTAGGCTCCCATCTATATGTAATGCAATGCTTTTCTCTCGAGTTGGTTGCATCTTGGCGGGTTATCCCCAACACTGTAGCGCTATCGCGCAGTGTTATACTCG
The DNA here is from genome assembly GCA_019208055.1 of Stipa capillata. NCBI lineage: Eukaryota > Viridiplantae > Streptophyta > Magnoliopsida > Poales > Poaceae > Stipa > Stipa capillata. Next base: position 512,200 of record JAGXJF010001459.1, read on the forward strand.
TTCTTGTGCGACACCAAAACCCCCAAAACTTCCCCCTTATCTACAAGATCTCTTACCTTGGTTCCCCCTTATCTGTTCTATTGCAGCATCAAGATGAGTGAAAGAAGATCATCTGCCAATCAGGTTGATTCAGCTCAAGGAGCTGATTCGTTTGTCAGGATTGGTGAGTCCAAAGGGCGAGGACGATCTAGAGGCTCACCGAGTTCCCAGCACTCAGTGTCTCAGCGTAGAGCACCCCGCCTTCATAGTCAGTCCAGATCCCGCGCAACGAAACAGAAGGAGTGTAATACCCACCTTACGATAAATAAGTATTTGCTTTGCATTCATGCATACATGTCATCATCCCCGCACCATCTCGTTTAAACCTGAATATGATATAGTTGTACTTTATAGAATATGTACATATCTCATCCTCGGTGGAAAGTTTTACAAACACCAATCAACTTATTCGAAATATTCGAATTGACAATGTCATCAAAAAAGTAGGGGGAAGTCATCGAACTCTTCGATGAGTTCCCATTCCTAACTTCAAACCCTAAAAAGAGCTAGAATTAGGGTTAAGAGGATATAGCGATTTCTAGTAGATGAAAAGTTCTCAAACTTCACCAATAGCTCCAAAAGTGAAAACCCTAGTCCTATGTGAAATTCCAGAATTCTTGAATACACCTAGGGCCTAGTTGAAGCGTAAACCCTAATTTGAGCCCCAATTCGAATTTGAATACAAACATAGGACAAACCTTGTCCAAAGTGATTCAAATTCTCCCAGTAGCTCCCAAATAATAAATTAAAACCCCTGTAAAAATTTCAGAATTTTTGGAGCATAAATTGTACATAAAATGACGTGGGGAAATGTTCTGGTATAAAGAAATTAAAAAGGGAAAAATCAGAAAACCCTATCGGGCCGAAACCCGCCCGGCCGGCCCGCCAGCGCGGCCCACTTCTCCCGCCGCAGCCCTCCTCTCTCCCCTGGCAGCGGGCCCCTCCCGTCAGCCTCACTCCGCTCCCCTTCTCTCCTCACCCGTCGCGCGGCCCCGCTTGTCAGGGCGCGTCGGCCATGTCCCCGACGCCGGTTCGCCGCCGTGGGCGGCGGATCTGCCACTGTCCGAGCCGCGCCGCCCTTTAAAAGGGGCATTCCGACAGCCCGCTCCTCCCCTTCATCCCCCTCCTCGCTCCCCCGAAACCCTAGCGCCAGATCCCCTCTCCCCGAGCTTCTTCCTCCGCTCCGGTCGCCGGCTCCGACGAGAAATCGCCACCGTCTGGCTGCTCCCCGAGCTCGGCTACCTCCCTCCAGAACTTCACCACCCCTCCCTGCACCTCCCCCACCTTTCCTTTTTCAAAACCGTGCCAGCCTCCGCGTTGGCACCGTCGTCTTCCCCCATCTCCGACCAAGATCTCCGGTGAGCTCCTACTCGCGCGACCAGTGCTTCCCGAGCCCCATCTTCTAGCTCCCCGAGCTCCCCTCTCCTTCCCTCACCTCCCCGCTGTTTCCTTTTCCACAGATCTGCCCTCGGAGACCCTCGACGCCGACGACCCGAAGCTACTCGCCGCCGGTCCTCGTCGCCAGCCTCCCTCCGGCCTCCTCCTCCCTTCCGAGCAACCGAAACGTGCTCAGGGTGAGCTCCCGGCCATTTGGCCCTTCCCCCGAGCCTAGCAGAGCTCCGGAGCTAGCTCCGGTGAGCTCTCCGGTGAGGGCTCCGCCGCCGGGCTGCTTCTCCGGCCGGACCCGAGAGAGAGAAGAGAGAGATTGAGAGAGAGAGAGGGGTGGGACGCGTGGCACGCTCGGGTTGGCTCCCCGACCACCCGAGCCACTGCCAGTGGGGTCCCACGCGTCAGCTGAGGTGGTTTAAGGGTAGGGATCCCTGGGTAGGTTCTCGGGTGGGTTTAGCGTGTAGATCTCAAGCGCAGAGAGAGAGAGAGAGGATGTTTCGGGTGGGTTTAGCAATTTAGTTCTCGGAATTAGGGCTGGGGTTAATTTAGGGTTTCCGACAAATTTCAAACTGCGATAATTTCTAATCCGTAGCTCCAAATTTAGCAAACTTTATATCGTTGGAAAGCTTATGAAATTTCCTACAATTTGGCTGGAACAAAACTTTAGAATTTGTAATGTAAAAACCAGATCCTTTTGAATTGGATTAAAACACCCCTTTTTCTATACGATGTCTCCGATAGCTCATAACTGGGCGAATGTAACACTAAATTTGATGATTCCAGTTGTATTAGGAGCATACTTTAGTATACTTGCATAACACCAATATTTTATACCATGACCATCCACTGTAACTCGTAGTTTCCAAACCCTAACGCTCGCAACCACATAAAATGACATGCATTTCATTAGGGTTGTACCTCAACTTTAGCTTACCCCAACTAGGGAACTCTCGTTACAGCAGGTTCCTAACCTTCCTAGGTCACATATGTAATACCTATCTAGCTTTAGTCATCATGCATACATGCTGGACTCATTACTTTCGTTTATCGTTTGTTTCCGGTATTCGCATTGCTTGCACTAGGGCTCGAAGAAGGAGACCTCCAGGCTCACGACTCCACGCCAGATCAGGAGCAGTTCGAGCAAGGCAAGCAGAGCTTGTTGCATATTTTTATTGTTCAGTACCTGTCTTTATTTAGCAATATGTTGATGTTTGTATCGTCATTCGTACATTATGATTGGGTTCGGTTCAACTAGCATGGTTAGGGTATGTTGCAAGTTATGTCTAGCTATGGTTGAATTTAACCCGATGCACTAAGTACTTGAACCCACTAAGGTGAGATGTGAGAGCCGAAGGGAAAGTGTCCGATGGATAAAGTTGGTATCATTTGGACCCAGACTGTCGCGACCAGGAGGAAGAAGTTGTCGCGATACCAACCCTGAGGTGACTCCATCGTGATTACTAACCCTTGTCACGTGTGGACATTAGCGGCATCGAGGCTGGGGTGTAGTTGAGATAAGACTAAGACCCTTGGAGCCTTGCAACCTCCAAGGGATAAGGCACTCTTCACACTCAGGGTGATCGGTGCCGGTAATGGTCCGAGAGATAGAATGAATGTGTGGTCGTGATGGTTCATTGTCAATTTGGGATATGTTCTGCCCCAAGTAGTTGGGAGATGGATGGCAAGTGAGAGCCACCGTAATTATATTTTGAGTTGCACATGTGACTAGTGACTACCATCACGTTCCTCCATTAAGTTGTATGGGATCTGGTTTGGCAGTGGTCTGTTTTGGTGTATTGTTCCCCTGTCAGTAAATTGTTGATATGAGTATGGCTTGCTAACTAGAATTGCACCATGTTTACTTTTGGTTATACTAGTATGTGTAGGACATCTAATCAAGCACGATTAAGTCTTGCGAGTACCTCGTACTCACCTAGGATATTCCCATATCATTGCAGGTAAGCCAGCGGTCGAGGAATTCTTCGACGATGCCTAGTGTATGGTTTTCCTTGGTTAGCTATTCGACTCATGGGATAGGTTGTGACTTTTGGTCAGCGGTTAATGCGCCGCTGTGGGACCCATTTACTTTTCTTCCGCTGTTGTTTAATTACTCCGTACTCGGATATGTTTTCGGTTATGACCGACCGATGTAATCTTATAGTCCAATGTGGACAGCTACTAGTGATATCGTATTGTAGAGCTTTGTTGTGGTATACAAGTTGTTACTCAGGCTGCTCATACACAGTGCGTGAATGATATGAAGTGTATGGGTATGTCGTGAAGAGTCTAAGCCGTTCCTCTTTCTACTAAGTCGAGCAAGAATTGGTTGAGTGACCCGCTGGCTGAGATGCTGTGCTGGCCAGGCAGGGTGTGGGCATGTTCTACTGGGCTTTTGAGCGACCCACTGGCTTCCGAGCTAGGTTAGGGTGTGGGTAGAATCGCCGGGCTCCTCCAATCTTGTTTGTCGTGGTAGGATTCGGGAACGACTCCGAATCTTCACGGGTCAGGGAATCGTATGTGACTCTGGGCAGTTTAGTCGCTTCCGGCCGGCTTGTGTTGGTCAGGTGTCGGATCACTCCACCTCGGTGAGTACGGCGCAGGTACCGTGCCACCGGGTCGACTGGTCCTTCGGCCCTTGGCGACCACTCGTTCCCTTAGTCATATACAATTCCGGGTCCGTGACAAGGAGCCACAGCAGAAACCAACTGCCCCACAGGAGTAGGAGCCCGCTAACGCTAAACCAGAACATCCCTTACTACACCCTCTGAAGATGAAAGACACCCTCGCTCAAATATTGTTAATGATGAAGCAAGACCGCCAGGATGGCCAAGAAAACATAAGGCAACTTATCTAGAGCAGTGTAATAGGAGGGAAAGGATCCTCGAACAAGCTATCAGAGTTTCAGCGAACCTCTCCGCCAATCTTTTCTCACTCTGCTGAACCCCTAGACACCGACGATTGGCTACACGTCATCGAGAGCAAACTGGAGGTAGCTCGATGTGATGAAAGCGATAAAGCTCTATTTGCTTCATAGTATCTGCATGGCCTTGCCGCTGCCTGGTGGGAAAACCTTTGCAAACAACAGGCTGGGGCAAAAGGTATTACCTGGGATGTTTTGAAGGATCATTTCCGCAAACATCACATCCCGGCTGGATTAATCGGAATAAAGAAGCAGGAGTTCTTGGCTCTAAAACAAGGATCAATGACAGTGACAGAATACCTGCACAAGTTTAATCAACTGGTTTGTTACGCTGGATCCGACATGAACGACGAGGAGGCTAAAGTGGAGAAATTCCTGAATGGACTACCAGAAGTATATCAGTGTCACCTGGCAATCCAAGCGCATACCGATCAACAAGATCTGGTGAACAAGGCGCTTATTCTGGAGGGAAAGCGCAATGCTTTAAGTGACATTCGCAAGCGCAAAAAGGGTCGGTGGACCACTACTGAACGCCCTCCACAGCGCGCCAAATTTGAGAAGCGCTCCAACTACGGGGCCACCAATTATCAGAATAACAGGACGGCTCCACGCCCACAGTACCATGCCCCCCCCCCAATAGCAAGTTTTCTAACAATTTCTCCGTAGGCCCTGGAAGAAACCCTGACAACCCCAACTGTTACAATTGCGGAGAACCAGGGCACTTTGCCAACAGGTGCCCGAAGAAGCTCCAGAACCCTTCCTCGCAAGGTGTAGCTGCGACAGGGCGACCCCAGGAACACCACATGACCACCAGGAGCTATAGCTCCCGGAACCAGAAGGTCAACCGGGGGCATGCCAACCACATCGATGCGGAAGAAGCCCACGAATCTCTGAACGTGGCCATGGGTATGTTTCCTGTTAATTCAGTAATGGCAATTGTTTTATTTGATTCCGGAGCATCGCATTCATTTGTGTCACAAAAGTTCGTTGAGAAAAACAAACTTGCCTTCCATCTTATGACCAAGCCTATGATTGTCCGAACCCCTGGAGCTGAAATTGAGGCTAGTTATCATTGCAAGGATGTTAGCATCCTCATAAGGGGGATAGACTTTTGGGCAGATTTGATAATTTTGGGATCGCAAGGTCTTGACGTGATCCTAGGCACAAATTGGTTAATTGACCATAAAGGTGCCCTAGATTTTGATACCAGAACTATCACCCTGACCAATGCCGTAGGAATAACAATAAGCTTTGCGGATGACACACCACCAATGAAGAATGGTACCCTGAATCATCTAGAGGAGCTAAGCCTAGATCAAGTACTAGTGGTTCAAGAATACCCTGACGTGTTCCTCGAAGAATTACCCGGCATGCCACCAGACCGTGATCTGGAGTTTGCAATAGAGCTAGTACCCGAAACCGCTCCAATAGCAAAAAGACCGTACCGAATGTCCGCCAATCTTCTGGTAGAGTTAAAGAAACAACTGGAAGAGTTAGAAGGAAAAAGTTTTATTCGGCCCAGCACATCACCTTGGGGATCGCCAGTGCTATTCGTGGAAAAGAAGGATAAAACCCTGCGAATGTGCGTGGATTACAGATCACTAAACGATGTCACCATCAAGAATAAGTATCCATTGCCAAGGATTGACGACCTGTTCGATCAAATGAATGGAGCACAAGTTTTCTCCAAGATAGACCTGCGGTCTGGATACCATCAGCTAAAGATTCAACCGCAAGATATACCAAAGACCGCATTCACGACGTGGTATGGACTCTATGAGTATACCGTAATGTCATTTGGCTTGACAAATGCACCCGCCTACTTCATGAATCTCATGAACAACGTGTTCATGGAATACTTGGATAAGTTTGTCATAGTTTTTATAGACGACATCCTCGTCTACTCCAAATCAGACGCGGAACATGAGAAACATCTATGCCTGGTTTTGAAGAAGCTCCAAGAACATCAACTTTATGCCAAGTTCAGCAAATGTGCATTTTGGCTAAAGGAAGTAGGATTCCTCGGACATATAGTATCCCCTGGAGGTATTGCAGTTGACCCCAGCAAAGTACAAGCTGTGCTTGATTGGAAGCCACCCACAACCGTGACGGAAGTTCGCAACTTTTTGGGATTAGCTGGATACTATCGCCGATTTATTGAAGGATTCTCTAAGATTGCCCAACCAATGACCCAGTTGCTCAAGAAGGACAAGAAATTTGAATGGACGGCAAAGTGTGAAGAAAGTTTCTAGGAATTAAAGAAAAGATTAACGACAGCGCCGGTGCTAACGCTGCCAGATTTGCACAGGAGCTTTGATATATATTGTGATGCGTCCCGACACGGCCTTGGGAGCGTACTCATGCAAGAAGGAAAGGTAGTTGCATACGCATCCCGACAACTTCACCTGCACGAGGCAAACTACCTGACACATGATTTGGAACTAGCTGCCGTAGTACATGCCCTCCGAATTTGGCGGCATTACCTCATCGGTAACCGTTGCGAGAGATATACGGACCATACGAGCCTGAAATATGTCTTCTCTCAGTCTGACCTAAACATGAGGCAAAGAAGGTGGTTAGAGCTGATAAAGGATTATAACCTAGGATTTCACTACCACCCAGGCAAGGTAAACGTGGTAGCTGATGCCCTTAACCGGAAGGCCTCTACATTGAAAACCCCAAAAAGAAGTAAGCAACCGCCAGCCCCCAAGGAAGCGGAAAATGATGCTCTAAACCTAGTCGATCATGGAATCATCGCAAACCTAGAAGTGACACCTTCCTTGATAGAACAGATTAAGGAAGCTCAGAAGGAGCACGATAGCATAAAGGGCATCAGAGAGAAAATAAGACTTGGGAAGCCATCCAAGTTTACGGAAGACAGTGAAGGTACACTATGGTTCGAAGGACGTTTATGCGTACCCGCTTGTGATAAGTTAAAGGAGATAATACTAAAGGAGGCACATGAATCATGGTATTCTATCCACCCCGAAGCTACAAAGATGTACCAAGACTTGAAGAACAGATTTTGGTGGCATGACATGAAAAGGGAAATAGCAGATTATGTTGCCAAGTGTGATATGTGCCAACGTGTCAAAGCTGAACATCAGAAACCCGCAGTATTGCTACAACCCCTCAAATTCTGGAAGACATGTTAAGAGCTTGTGTTCTGACATACGGAGAGAGTTGGGAAGAATGCTTGCCATATGTAGAATTTTCTTACAACAATAGTTACCAAGCGAGCCTACAGATGTCCCATTCGAAGCCCTCTATGGAAGGAGGTGTCGAACACCCCTCAACTGGACAGAGACTGATCAAGGAAAGACCCTCAGCCCTGACATCCTTTGAGAAGCTGAAGAGCAAGTTAAATTTATCCAAAACCGATTAAAGATTTCTCAATCAAGACAGAAAAGCTACGCCGATTCTAAGCGTCGTGACATCACCTACAAGCCCGGTGATTATGTTTATCTTTGAGTGACCCCTCTCAAGGGAACTCAACGGTTCAACGTCAAAGGCAAGCTGGCACCACGATTTGTTGGACCTTTCAAAATCTTGGAAAGAAGAGGAGAAGTCACTTATCAGCTAGAGTTACTGATACGGAGGGCTCCCGATCTTCACGATTTGGACAAGGGGTAACTAGAAAGGGCCTAGATGAAACCCCAAACCAACAACGAAAACCCCAACGGGTTAGCCTTTGGAACTAGGACTCAAATCAACTCCTCCTCTCAATGGATGCCTCGATTACCATCCGGGGGCACGCGCCGGTCCTTACAATCCAAGAGAGATTACAAGGTCTAAGATGGAACCCTAATCTAGAGGGAAGAAACCCTAGATTAGGAGCAAAGCTCACTTTTAGTCTTAACAACGAGTCTAACCCTAATTAGTGCTTGGGTATGGGTATTTATAGTCCTAACCCCGTAACCCTTGGATACATGGGCCGCAGCCCGTTTTACTGCTAGCAGGCAGAATCCGGACTGTCCGGATTGAGGCCGGAGCGTCCGGGTGGCCGGAGGGTCCGGGGCTGATGTCCGAGATTTCTAGAGGAGATCTGGACACTCAGCCGGAGTGTCCGGGTTGAGGTCCGGGATTTCCAGAGGAGATCCGGACACTCAGCCGGAGTGTCCGGGTTGAGGTCCGGGTTTTCCAGAGGAGATCCAGATATCCGCCCGGAGGGTCCGGGCGGGCCTCAGCCGGACAGTCCGGGTCTTCACTGCTAATGCACCTCCGGGGGGTTTCGAAGCAGCAGTCCGGCTGGGGTTCGGCTTGGAGCTTGGGGACTTGATTCTTGGCGTCTCTCCCTTAGTCCCATTGCTCGTCAGTTGGTTCTTCCACTTGGTTGCTCCTTCATACCTTAGCAAGCAAAGAATCAAAGCATTAGGTAGCATACCATTCATACTCAAATCAAGTGGAGATGTATCAAGGAATAGAGTCACCTCATGTTGTATAGCCTTGGCTCGTGCCCTTGTCATTGGTCCAATAGGTTGCAAAGGTGGATTTGGGCTCTTGTCATCCTTGATGGAGGTGATGTCCGCATCATTCCCCCCTTCTTGAAAAGGAGTCGACCTCGACTCCAACTCGTTGTAGCCATGGAAGGGTGAAAGATCCGCGATGTTGAAGGTGTTGCTCACCGAGTACTTGTCCGGTGGAAGGTCAATCTTGTAGGCGTTGTCGCTGATGCGTTGAAGCACTTGGAAAGGTCCATCGTCGCGGGGCATGAGCTTAGATTTGCGTTCTTCGAGAAAACGCTCCTTGCGGAGGTGAACCCACACAAGATCACCGGGGTCAAAAACGTCTTCTTCTTACTCTTGTTGACCTTGTTGGCATGTCGAAGCACTTGTTGCTCGATTGTAGCTCTTGTTGTCTCATGGAGTCTTCTGATGAAAGCGGCTCACTTGGAAGCATCCATGTTGATGCGCTCGTGTAGTGGTAGTGGAAGAAGGTCGAGTGGTGTAGAGGGGTTGAAGCCATACACCACTTCGAGTGGGCTCATGCTTGTAGTAGAATGGACCGCTCGATTGTAGGCGAACTCCACATGGGGAATGCATTCTTCCCACTCCTTCAAGTTCTTCTTGATCATAGTGCAGAGGAGAGTTGACAAGGTGCGGTTGACGACCTCGGTTTGCCCATCGGTTTGTGGGTGGCAAGTTGTGGAGAAGAGAAGCTTGACTCCCAACTTGGCCCACAATGTCTTCCAAAAATAGCTGAGGAACTTGACGTCGCGGTCGGAGACAATGGTCTTGGGCACACCGTGAAGCCTCACAATTTCCCTGAAAAACAAATTAGCAACATGTGAAGCATCGTCGGTCTTGTGACAAGGAACGAAATGTGCCATTTTTGAGAATCTATCCACAACCACAAAGACCGAGTCCCTCCCCGTTTTGGTCCTAGGCAATCCTAAAACAAAGTCCATGCTAATATCCTCCCAAGGTGCACTAGGAACAGGAAGTGGAGTATAAAGACCATGAGGGTTTAGCTTTGACTTAGCTTTGTGGCATGTGATGCATCGTTGGACGAATCTCTCCACATCTCTTCCATTTTCACCCAATAATAGTGGTTGGACAGCATCATGTAGGTCTTGTCCCGCCTAAAATGTCCCATCAAGCCGCCGCCATGGGATTCCTGCAAAAGTAGCAAACGCACGGACGACTCGGGAATGCACAGTTTGTTAGCTCGAAATAGAAAGCCCTCATGCACATGATATTTGTCCCTAACCCTTTCCTTTGCTACAATTAGCAAAAGGGGAAGCAAATTCAGGATCATTAGCATATAAATCTTTCAAGCACTCTAAACCCAAAACTTTAACTTCGAGTTGATTCAAGAGGGTCATTTTGCGGGAAAGAGCGTCCGCCACAACATTTTCTTTACCCTTTTTGTATTTGACTACGTAGGGAAAGGTTTCAATAAATTCAACCCATTTTGCATGTCTTCGGTTCAATTTAGCTTGGCCCTTAAGGTATTTCAAGGATTCATGATCAGAATGAATAACAAATTCTTTTGGCCAAAGATAGTGTTGCCAAACTTCTAGAACACGAACCAAAGCATACAATTCTTTATCATAAACCGGATAATTGAGTTGAGCACCATTCAATTTCTCACTAAAGTATGCGACCGGTTTACCTTCTTGCATGAGCACACCCCCTATACCGATTCCACTAGCATCACATTCAACTTCAAAGGTTTTAGCAAAATCCGGTAAAGCAAGCAAGGGTGCCTCGGTTAAGTGTTTCTTTAATTCTTGAAAAGCGTCTTCTTGAGATTGCCCCCATACAAAAGGAACGTTCTTCCTAGTCAATTCATTCAAAAGGGAAGCAATAGCACTAAAATCTTTGACAAATCGATGGCAAAAACTTGCTAGGCCATGAAAGCTACGCACTTGACTCACATTGACAGGGGTAGGCCAATTTTTAATTGCTTCAATTTTGGACTCATCTACCTCTATGCCATGAGTTGAAACAACAAAGCCTAAGAACACAAGTTTCTCCGTACAAAAAGTGCATTTCTCAAAATTAGCAAACAAGCGTTCATTCCTAAGCACTAGTAGAACTTGTCTAATGTGGCTAACATGATCATGCAAAGTTCTACTATATATGAGAATGTCATCAAAGTAGACTACCACAAATTTACGAATGAATTGGCGTAAAACATGATTCATTAAGCGCATGAAAGTGCTGGGAGCATTGGATAAACCAAAAGCAGCCCTCTACAAACTTAGTTTTGAAAGCGGTTTTTGCACTCATCTCCCTCACTCATCCTTATTTGGTAATAGCCACTCTTCAAATCAATTTTAGAGAAAATGGTTGCGCCACTAAGCTCAACAAGCATGTCATCTAAACGAGGAATGGGATGGCGATAACGCACGGTGATATTATTGATGGCTCGGCAATCAACACACATGCACCAAGATCCGTCCCTTTTAGGGACAAGAATAACGGGAACGGTGCAAGGACTTAAGCTTTCGCGAACATACCCCTTGTCAAGTAGCTCCTGTACTTGATGTTGAATTTCCTTGGTCTCCTCGGGGTTGGCGCGGTACGGTGGCCGGTTGGGAAGTGGCGCTCCCAGGATGAGGTCGATGCGGTGCCTGATGCCTCAAATGGGTGGAAGCCCCTGCCGGAATCTCATCGGGGAAGACATCCTCGAACTCCTGCAAAACACGAGACATAGCTAGAGGAAGTGGGGGTGAATCATTAGTCAAAGCAACCACATCTTTGTATACAAGCACAAAGTGTAGTGTAGGTGGGTCATTCCTCACTCCTCTCATCTTGGATTTGGTGGCTAGCATCACTAAGCCTCTACTCGCTTCCTGACTCTTTTCTCTCATTTTGGGCTTGTGGCTCTCGCTCACCGATTTGTGGAAGTCACTCAAAGTTGTGCTCTCCCGCTCATCTCTCTTCTTTTCTTCTTGAAGCCTTGCCAACTTTTGAGCATTGTCGGCGATGATTTGGCTTGGCGTCATGGGGCGAAGCACATACTCCTTATGGTGCCACCGAAAGATGTACTCATTAGCGTGGCCGTCGTGGCGCGCCGCTCGGTCGTACTGCCATGGGCGGCCCAACAGAAGATGGCACACCGTCATGGGTACCACATCACACTCCACCGTGTCCTGATAGGCTCCAATCTTGAAGGAGACTTGCACCATGTGTTGTATCTTGACGGTGCCGCTGTCACTCAACCATTGCACATGGTAGGGACGTGGATGCTTCTTGTACTTCAAGTTGAGTTTAGAACATAGCTCTTGACTTGCCAAATTGTGACAACTCCCTCCATCGATTATGACTTTGATGGTTTTGCCGTCGATTGCAGCCTTGGTTTGGAAGAGGTTGCACAGTTGTTCAGGCTCATCTTGAAGTTGGACAGTGAGGATCTTCTTGGTGACGACGAGGGATGGACCCGACTTGGTCTCACAATAGATTCGCTCTTGTCCATCTTCATATTCTCATTCTTGTTCAATCTGGGCTACTTCATGGATGGCATCAATCTCGCCCTCACTAGCAGGCTCATAGTCGACTTCTTCAGTGATCAACATAACTCGTGCATTGGGGCACTCTTTGCATATGACCACGTCCTTGACACTTGAAGCATACAATGTCACGGGTCTTGCCTGTTGAAGCCATTGAAGAAACATTGTTTCGAGCCGGTGCATCCTTTGAACATGAGGTGGTAGGATGGCTTGTGTTTGACCATTGGCGCACACTTGTACTTCCACCTCCCACTTGACCTTCTGTCTTAGTTGTTGTTGGTCTTGGAGCAAACTTTGCACTCGGAGTGGGGCGAGGAGCAACTGTCGTGGCACGTGAGGTGTAAGGATTGGAACGTGCTGCATATGTTGAAGACTTGGAGTAGTGTCACACCCCAATCTTCGTAAACTCGCTTACCAGCATAACCGCATATGTGTTAGGCAAGATTTAAACTTAACATGCATCCATTATACGCAACCCTGCCACACACGCACCTCTCCCGACTGAACCCTAACCCGAATTAAACCCTAACATCACCCACGCGCAATATACACTGAACCGCTTGCGGCACCTCACCATCGGATGTACCTAAGCATAGGTGAGAAAATACACGAGAGTCACCTTGACCCCTTTTCACTTCGCCGCACCCAGAAAACCCTAGTCCCACGTCCGATGCTCCCTTTCCCTATTTAAATCCATATTTCCACTGAAACCCTAATCGCGAGATTTATCCATCCTCGACATCTCTAAAAATCACGAATAAACTCATGGAACTATCTAATTCCTTATTCAACTCAAATATGGAATAAAATAGAAATGCCCAGTTCAAAAATATTAAAAGAGGGGAATAATTAAATCTAGAGCAAAATCGTGCATTGAACTGCATCTACTATAAAGATGTTCCGGAAAATTTCAATAAAATTTCATGAGAATCCCTTCATCCTCATCAGCACAAATGTACAAACAAACATAGATATGTCAGTGTAAAGGTTTGCCATGGGCAGCATCGAACACTTACGTGGGGATTAGCTTTTCACATGAAATGATAAGAAAAGCAGTAAGGGAAACGTCTAGCCAAGCTGCAGAACTGACCCCTAAGTATTCCTAGCATGCACAAGTCCCGCAGCAGCTCTTCCTTGTCCACTACCCCTTAGCTCTATCTTTGACACAACAAGTCAAGCCATGGCAGTCAGCGGGATGCTCTCCTGACTTCACAAAAAATGTGCCAAGCTTCACTATAGCACCTGAACATCTAATCCATCGGCACTGACACCCTGGACACACACACACACTCATCTGAGCAAGCCAAGACACGCCCATGCCGCTCGGACATGCGCGTGGCCGCGCTCTGGGCTGGCATGAGCATGCCGACATGTGCATTCCAGAGGCCTTCTGTGCCGCTCGCTGTCTGTTTCATCACCAGCGTGCACGCTCATGTGCCCAGACCGCGCCGCCCGCCGCTAACCGCGTCGTCCAGCTCGCCGAAGCACGCCGTGCCAAGCCTCGACCCATCACCTCACCCATGTCTAGCTCAACATCGCCTGTAGGTTCTCGGGAAAGCTTCTCACCGCGCCGAACGCCGGACGGCCGCACCTCTCGTTGATGCAGCACCGCCGAGCAAACCAGGGAGCTCCACAGTCGTCCTCTCTTCCCCAGTAGCCTCGACCACGCCCCGTCGTCCCGGACTCGTCTCATCGCCAAGCTACAAAGCCACCGCCAGCTCAGCTCGCCGCATGCCTATAAAAGACAACCGGGGCTTCCATCTCCTACCCAAGCCACCACGCCGCCACCTCCTTAGCTTGAGCTTCCCTCGTAGCCATCTTAGGCTCCTCCCTCATCCCCCACAACCACCAGTACCGAGCCTCACCACCGGAATTGCTTCCGCCACCTCTGTTCTGGCCCCAAATCTTGCCTACTGAGCTCTAGGAACAAGTCGGCCAACTCCAGAGTAGCCCCATCTCTCTCCGAGCCGATCCTCCTTCTCCAATCTTCACGCCCGATGCCAGAGCCCAAGGTTCACCGGCCACCGACCGATCCAACCGCCGCCGCCGGTGTTGTCTCTGGTTTTGCCGTCCGTGGCAACTGACCAAAGGTAAAGCGGTAGCAAGCTACCGAACGGGTAAGCCACTGACGCCAGAGCCCAGTAGCCCACTCGGCCCGTCTAGCCATTGGTCACGCCCACCTCGATTCTGTTTTCGCAAATAAGAAGGCGTAAACTCACTTAGAACAGAAGGCGTAAAAAGGGGTCAAGCCGGTTTTGATTCCAAACCGGCTGCTGCACTGATTCAATCGGTTTAGTTCTTTCCAAACCGGTTTTTGCGAAAGTATTTCTAGTTCTGGAAACATCAGAAAATGTTCGAACTTAGGTCTTTACAAAGTTTCGAAATTTAAATCTGTTTCAGGGCTCTAGCAGTAGGAATTGAGTTTAGGGCATTATTTCCCACCTCTTTAAATCCGCATATACTTTATACATGTAGAATTCCAGAATAGTCCAAATGAACATTCCATACTACCAGTACATTAAAATAGCTCTAACACCCATGAACTCATAAGAACAATAACCTTGAACACGCAACCCTAATAACACGAGTTCTTCTGCCCAAGTAAAAACATCGTCATTTCATGTGATTTCCATGCACATTCTTGGATTTTAATTGAGGCTCCGTTGCTTGCTTCTTATTCACCGATGTCTTTCAACGTATAGTGAACGGAGTGCCGTACGTGCCCCGGGAGAATCCAGAGTCACCCCCACACCTAGAGCAAGGACCAGAACCGGAACTGCCAGGGCAAACTTTCCCCGCCTTGAACATATTGAATCCTATATTTGCTAAGCTTAGTTACTTTGTTTGCAAATCTTGCATGCTATTTTAGTATTACCGGTATTTTATGCTAGTGAAGATACGTCCAGTAGATGCATATGCCGTAGTTTGGAATCTGCCCCTTGGTAACCCTAGGTCTATTTAGTCGGTCGAGATCGACCGGCAAGGTAGTAGGAATATAAGCGGTAGTTGTGCTTAGACCTGCTCTAGTTAAAACAAGTTTTACTAAATACACGGGGTATGGGATCAAAACCCTCGGCTTGTTTATACATGCCGAGGAAATCTTTTAAAAGGAAACATTTGTGAAAATCCCACATGAAATGATGGAGGATTTTGGATTCGGGCAGGAATGCTAAGGGTGTTATGAGGTGGTAGAGTAGCCGGTTGCTACTTGAGGAAAGAATGGTCGGGTAGCCGGTCGCTATCCGAGGAGTTGTTTGGTTATGGAGTCCTGCTCGAGTCAGTTAAGGACCGAACCTAAGTGCCGCTGAATCAGTTTCCCTCTCGTACGTCCACATGACATTTATGGGAAGGACTTGACCTGGTACCCCGTCTAATGCCGGAGCTCGGAACCGTGGGAAGTTAGGGTGAAGTGCTAGGTGGATCCGGGATCCCTAAAGGATCTCCACGGGACTGCGTAGGGGGAAAGCTCTTCGTGAGTCTCACAACGTCGTGGGGGTAAAGCTCAGTAGAGTCCTACAAGGTACGTGGAACATGGTCCGACACAAAGGGG